>JACEFZ010011544.1:0-450002 GCA_014155875.1 Cepaea nemoralis
CAACCCACTTGCGACAGGCGTACAAGGATTCCCTTCTTTTACACTACACAAAGTGACAACTCGCATTATACGTAAAAGGATACATGTTTATTTGGAGCTGATCAACAATAGCTCCATGAGCGGAATACCATCACGGTATTTAACATAGAATGTGATGACGCTAAAATGGAATGAGGAGATGATGTATACATTATAACTAATGAAGCTAAGCTAGACTATATAACTATAATACTGTCCTTTAATCAACACAAAGTATCCCTAGCGGATACACGTCCGATCTCTAAGCCGTCTGAAGTCTGTCTGAGCTCGCTGAGCGTGGTGTGTTCAGCCACCAGCAATTAGCTCAGCGTGCGGTCGTTGGTTTACGTGCTGGGCCCTGGCTGTGCTGACCAGCGTTACTCGGTCTAGCCTCGTGCACTCGTTCTCCCAGTCTTTTGGGCAACTCCGCTCATATGTACTGGTTGCCCTTTTTGTTGACACAAGGGTGTCTCGTTATCGCTATTTATAGCGATAGTGTCTCTCTTGTCTGGTATCCTATCTTATTACGTCACTTGCCCTATTACTATGCTGTATTTCAGCTCTTATTAGCTTAGAGCTATTTTAGCTCTCTATTATTGCTTAGAGTTAACTCCTAAGTCTTTGACAGTTTGTTGTGCTGTAAAAGTATAACGTATAGTGTTTATTGCAACAACACACTACGTGAAACCCACTGGGTACTCACAGACACATAAGGGATACACAGATCGCTGTTTAACCTACATTCTGATAGTCAAATATTATTCAGTTCTATTTCTAAGTTCAGCTAGTGAAGGTGCTAATCATTGAAATGCATATTGGCCATTAGGGGACATAAATTGGTGAATACTGTGAAGTGGCAAACGGTATATCTGCCACTTAACTTCTGGTCCTTGGCCCCCTGAATATTAAGCTGGAATGTGCTGACGGTCTGGGTAGTGGTATGGACACCACACTCGGCTGTATCCGCGTGAATGGTGCATAGCTCAGTCACCGGTTGTGACTACGGCTACCGTTGATCAGGGTGTAGGCTCTGCGAATGACAGTGAGAAGGTGGGGGAAATCCTTCAAGACAAAGTATACATCTAATTCTTGTCCATGTTCTATAATGGCCTACACATGTCTCATACAGAAAGCCTAATCTAGCATGGGCTATCTATCTTTGCATATTGTAATTCCCTATACTGAGATCTAGTTAGTTAGTTAGTCGAGGTTCCAACTTCACGGCAACGGGTCGTCCCCATTATGCTCCATTCCCGTGCCAGTGAATATCACACAAAATGCTCCCCACTGTCCAATGTGAAAAAATGAAATAGACAGGAGTCTCGGCAATCCAACAGCCCGCACAGGTACACTATGCATAATGCCGCCGTCATAATGTCAACACAAAATGAATCCACGAATACCACAGTTCATCGTCGATGGACTCGGCAGTCACCAGAAAGACCTCATTGACCCGGGTTTTCTCACATGGCTCGGTTTCTTACCGCAAGGCGACCCGCTGAAAGTTTCGCACAATGGACGAACTTCGCAGCTTCAGCGCCGACTCCCAGGAGTCTCCTGAAAAATGCACTCATGAACCGAAAGGGCAAAACAGTCAATTCAGCCACCGCTGGTAGCCATTGTTCCGAACATGGAGTTCACTGTGCAGGACAGGTGTAAAAGCATTCCATGCGAATTTGACAGCTCACGGTGTCGCAAACACACTCACTCAGTAGCAGACCGACGGAACCATTATACTGATAGATATTATATATAGATATTATTATTATATTATTATAATATATATATTATATATATTATTATTATATATTATTATTATTATATTATATTATAGATATTATATCTGCAACAGCACACTGATCTAATGGAAAACAGCACACAAATGATATTCTAATCCTTCTTATATTATTTAGATCGAATATGTATAACGACTCAGATGCTCTACGTCCATGACTACTGTCCTAATAACATATGTATTTTAAGTCATGATTAATCATGGAAACACACGACCCACAATCCACACAATGAATTTACATCACATATTATCGAATGAATTAAGTGGAATGAAATCAACTCACACGTCACAACTACGACGTCGTGATATAAATGATTGAACAATTAAATATATGAAGCAACACACGTCGTCCTTCCTCACTTATTAATTAACATCACATATGATCGGATGAATTAAATGGAATGAAATCAAATCACACGCCACAACGATAACGTCACGATATACATGATTGAACCAGTAAATTTATGAATGGTGATTCTTTCAATCATTTTCCGTAAAATGTAATTAATTATGCAGATTTCCTAACTAGGCTTAAGATTACTTTCACTATAAACACGAACGATATTAGGTTCTGGAGAATTCCCCCAGGGTTGATCATTGTAAGTGGGCGATATTTGACTACGTGTTAGTAATTATATATAAAAGCGTGGGCGGTCATGACCCGCCATTTCACTCGATCACCATAGCCGTGGATCAGCTCAGTGTTCCTTATCGTCCATGCCATGTGGCCAAGCCATACAGGTATTTTCCTCTCGGTATTCCTCTTGGTCTGTTCACTTCGATCTTGCCAGTTGTTACTAAGTTCTCTATTCCATTTCTTCTCATAACATGTCCAAACCATTTTGACAGTCTACGTCTAATTTCTCTAATCAATTTACGATTTTCATTTGTCTCCTGTAGTACTTGGTCATCTGGTTTTTCTGACTGTCCATGGTATTCTTTGCATTTTCCTCAGAAACCACATTTCTGTAGCCATCAGATGTTTTTCAGCTTGACTGCTCATTGTCCAAGTTTCACATCCATACACAAGAACAGGCTCTATGTATCCCCTCAACACTCGTTTTCTCGTTTCAATTGACATCTTTGTATTGGTTCAGAATGTTTTTTCATCTTGCTAAAGGCTACTTTCGCCATAGGCGATTCTTGTTCTAATCTCATTAAGGCATCCCCCATCAGATGGTATGACTGTTCCGAGATAATTGTAGAAGAATATTCCCATTTACTTGTATTTTCTTTTATTTAAGAGGAGCGGCTGGCCGAGTGACGAGTGACTAGAACACTGGACTCCCCTTCGGGAGACCTGGGTTCGATCCCTCGGTAAGGTGTGGGATTTATTTTCTATCGGGGGCAGAAAGAAAATCCTAACCTGCACAGTCGCGACGACTGCACTAGCCAGGTGGCCGTAATTCCTCAGGCTCAAGACCCGCCCCCCCCCCCCCCAACCCCCCTGCCATACACCGCAGGGTACTATATTGGCAGTAAATGATAATGACAGTGACTTGTATTTTACATTGTGGTATTTCGTTCTTCCCAGTGACGACCATAATCTATAATGTAAAGAAATGTGTTAGTTCCTAAGCAAAGCACATAAGTAGTGTGTCTTAACTCTAATCGTCCACTGAGTAAATCGGGTTTCGTTTCTGCATGTGGACGCCCCTTAATTTTCGAGTATTAAGTCATGTAAATTAGCCATGTTTAATGCCGGTAGGTTGCCCCTGCTTGCTTTGAGGCCCTTGTCGGCAAGCAGCATGACACAAACATTTTACTAATTCGAGCATTAGTTATCTATTACAAGTTTTAATAGTATTATCTATTATCGATCCTAATGGCCTTTATATTACACCGGCATATCAACACACACACAACGAAATGTTCAGGGTTGTCCGTGGGACATAATTTACACTGCATGGTAATAACATTCCCATGGCAAAGCCTGGCAGGGGTGTCCATGGGACATGTTTTTCAGTCCCATCCTATGGTAATTTATGCCTGTCCCGTCCCATTCCATTGGACCTTTCCCTTGGGATTCCCACGGGATTCCTATGGCCAAGCCTGGAAATGGTAGCGATACAATTCTTATAACATACCCTGCAACGTGGTTTTTGATCGCCTATCAGGTGTAGATACTACCACTGGCTTTCACTAGATTTTCTTTTGTAAAATGTTCAGCTTAACAAGAGCCAGGTAATTTTTCTCTAAGACACATTCAAGTGTACTCAAGCCATTTGACGTGGTAGCTCCTTCCACCGTCGGGGAAAATGATCAAATGGACGAATGGGTTCTCTGCAAGGACAGAAGAGTCTTCCTGTGGCCAAATTAAATGCAAGTCAAACTGAGTAAAATTCTCAGCCTCACTTGATTTCTTGGCGTTTACTCCAACCCTACACTCCATCTACGTCTCAATATTCTAATAAATCGTTTTATATATATATATATATATATATATATATATATATATATATATATATATATATATATATATATGTGTGTGTGTGTGTGTGTGTGTGTGTGTGTGTGTATACACCAAATAACTACTATCATACCTAATATATGGTTAAATATCTAAAAAAATCGCCGGTCTCCCTGGAGGAGATTTTACACGCATTTCTCCGTAATCCCGTTTATCCACGCAGGGTAACGCAGCGCGCGAGAATTGGAAGCGGTTCTCCCCGCGTTGGTGACTTGCGGGATAAGTGAGCCGGCCGCTCAGAAAGCAATGGCAAACTACTGAGCGTCATCTTGCCAAGAAATCAGCAATCAGCTGAAAGATCCTGATGTTGTCAGCGATGTCCTGTAAAGGATAAGCGAATTTTTAAAAAATCTGAAAAATCATAATCTTTTACATAACTTTTTACGTCAGGTCTATCTTTAGCTAAGCAAAATAAAGTGGGGTTCAACGACTATGTCATAATCACGTATTATCTCCTTAAGGATGATCTTTCTGAGAAATCATTTATCATCGTTTTAGGGATGATGTTTTTCCCCCACATTATATTTTACGACTTCTGTGTATGTATTGCCGAGAGAATGTTTCTTTGTGTGTGCATCACTGAGTGGGATGATTGGTAATGACTTTCTTTATGGATACAAATATGTGTCAAACCCATGACGTGATTGTCATGCAATCCTTTATCTGATAGAAGAGAGGTAATGACAGGACTGTGGCATAGTGCCATTTGTGATGTTGGTACTCCATATTACCTTGGCGCTAGAGCCTTGATTTATTGATTGATTGATTCAAGAACCGACATCACAGAATTCGGGAAATTCCCATAAGCGCTCCCCCTCTATCCTCAGCAGCCAGCGAAGAGTTCCAACACCAATAGTGTTAGTAGTAATCTGATTATATGTCCGTCTCGCCTTTCCTCTGAGCTTCGAGCGTCAGCCAGAACCCCTCGTCACTCCTCGCTGCCTCATTCTTGCCACATCATGGTGATCCACTTGCCCCTCCGAGGTGTGCACGTGCTCCCACAAGTCCGCAACCACGCCTGCCTTGTCATGCATCAATATTCCACCAAGTTTTGCAGAGCCAGCCAAACTCACCGCCTGTTCATTCCCCAGCATACCGGCATGCCCAGGAGAAAAGATCCAGACGATGCAAGAGCCTTGAGAACGCGAGGATGATTAGTATGCACAAGCAGGAGAGACGGAGACATATGATGTCAATAGAAAATGTGATGGCCTCCACTACATGTCGGAGTGAAGATACCCCACAAGGCAAAGCCTGACTAGTTTGTCTCTATGTAATATTAACTTCACCTTCCCTCTTTTGCTCTCTCTCTCTTTCTCTATCATTCTTTTTCTCACTTCCTTCTACACACACACACACACACACACACACATACACACACACACCCACACAAATACCGACACCTCATGTTACTGTGAGATAGCTAAATGTGTGCTACATGTCTTAACAGGGAATTTGCGTGTGTGTATGTGTGTGTGTGTGTGTGTGTGTGTGTGTGTGTGTGTGTGTGTAGCTGAAACTGTAGCATAATCCAAATGCTCTATTTTGTCATAATGGAGCGGCTGAATCATTGACGAAAGATGAAAGGGTTCCGCCTTTATATTGTTCGAAATGCGGACTACCATTATATATCATTTACCCTCCAATTTCAAGGCAAACCCAGCATTATGAAAGTCAACTGAATGACTTATCCGTATCTTAGATGATGGTCTGGCCAACAACCGTAGTACTTACTATTCTGGTTCATACATCTTCTGAATCCTGCCCTCATGTCTGAATGTTCATCGAGGTAAATAGACATTGTCAACTCATGAATTTCAACAACAGATGTACTGACAATTCTGGTTCATACATCTGCTGAATCCTACCCTCATGTTTATTTGTCACTGATTTCATGAGAAGAATAGGGATTATTGTTAGATTCTCCTGCCAGAAAACCAATAACGTTTATTAGATTATCCTGTGAGACATGCAAAGACTATTTAGAGAAACGTATGTGGTGATACCAAGTGACATTATGGGATTTGAGATGAATTTTGAGATTTTCACATTTTATAGTTGTGAGGATCTAGAGACAATCTTATTAGTTAGATGTTATTGATCTTGGATTTAATATGTCATTTATGTTTTTTGAGCCGTGTATTACGATATGCTACTCGAGCATCCCATTACATTGTTATTGGAGAGAACCCAGAGATGATTTCTCACTTGTTACGCCATGTTCATGTTTTATGTGTGTTCACGTGGTTAATATGCAGCAGGTGAAATCATAGGGATAGAGCAAATTGTGGCAAGATAAACACCTGAACTTTCAGCATGCCCAGAGTGAGTTTCCTCCTCCTCTCTGAGGCTCGGTAGCTTTCTTGTGCTCTAAGGGACCTCTGTTATATAAACTTCACTTTATTATCTATCCCATCCTTTTGGGGTCTTACTGAGCCATTTCCGTTTTCCACAGAACAGATGGCTATTAGAATTTGGGGATATCCCAGAGATCAAAGAGAGCGGCAGTTAAACAGTCACAGAGAGTGTGGCGCACATCCCAAAGCTCACAAGAGGAAATTGAGAAACTTCGAAATAAAGAATGATAAGGTGGAGGAGTTCAAGCGTTGTGCAGCAGAGGCCAAAAGAGGGAAATTGGAACACTTTGTGAATGAGATTTGAGAAAATAAACCATAAGGAAATGTCTGGAAATTTCACAGACAGATGCAGAAAAGAATTTGTCCTGCCACAGTGGGTACAATATACAGAGATATCAGTTCGCATTGGACAACAAAGAGAAAATGTAAGCATTCCTGCAGAGATTTATAACATAGACAGTTACAACGATGGAGACATCAGAGACTCAGTTAGAGAAGATCACTCAAGTACCACTAAAGATACCTACTGTGAAGATATCATACCGCCGGAAGTTTTCAAAAATGTACTGAAATAAGCAAAAGACACCGCACCAGGGCCCGGTGGAGTTAGTTACGCCCACATGAGAGATATGAGTGATGGAGAACTTATGGAGATGGCTGCTTGCTTTAACTTGAGTATCAGGACGTCATCAGTACCACAGGATTGGGTGCACAGCTAGTTAAATAGTTAGTTAGTTAGTTAGTTAGTTAGTTAGTTAGTCAGTTAGTTAGTTAGTTAGTTAGTTAGTTAGTTAGTAGCGGTTCAAACTTCACGGCAACGGGTCGTCCCCATATTGCGACCTGTGGAGCAGTCACACAGCTACAAACGGGTGGACCGCCCAACTTTGGCAATGTCGAGTATCTTGGTGCTACAGCTAGTTAAAACCACTTCCTAAACCAGGGAAAGATTACTCAAAGTTAAATGGGCTTAGGATTATCACTATACATAATACTTTTTCCAAGTTGCCGGAGAAGTTCGTTGCTGTTAAGCTTCAGGAATATTTAGAAAAAGAAATTGCTTCCAGAAATGTTTGGGAAGTTACCGGCCAGGGAAAGATACATGGTCAAATGCAGCCAATTTTGCCTACGATGTTTATCCAAAAGGGTTCCAAAACAGACAGGAGACGACGGTGGTAGCACTCGATCTCGAGGGCTTAGACAACAGAGTCAGATATGATATTGTTCTGTACGCTCTTATGGAGAAGAGATTCGGTTAATGGTTGGTGAACTGGATTGCAGCTGTTCTTTATTCTCGTAGAGTGGTTCTCCGGCTAGATAATGGACTTCTGACACATGCATCATAGCCTCCGAACTACCACATGGATCAGCAATTTCACCTGTACTTTTCAATGTGTATAAGAGCAGGATTGCATACCTCGAAGCACCAAGGCCTGGAGGGACACTAACATTTGCATATGATGTTCTCGCATACAGGCAGGGGAGAGATAGAAATCAAACAGTTCAGGGGCTGTAGGCGACAATGGACAAAGTGATGAATTGGTGCACGGAGATGAATGTTGTCATTAACTCAGTAAAGGCGTATGCCTTGTGGTGCTCTCTGGACAATAGGATTTTGAAAGCTTAACTCCCCCCCCCCCCCGCCCCTTTCAAGCCTCACATTAAACATTAAAAAGTAGAAATATGAATAGAGAAAGCAAACTGAAGCACCTTGGAATCTCTTTTGATAGAAGCATATCTTGTAGGGATCGTGTTGAAATGGTGGTTACAAGATGTCAGAAGGCGCTAAATGCACTAAAGCGTGTATATGTTATTCGCACATTTTCAGCACTTGATCATTTCAGTGGTAGAGTATAGACTGGGAATGCTCATGGATTCAAACGGTCACCTAGTGAAACTCGAGGGCATACAGAATGAAGCCATGAGTGACATTCTGGGATGTAAAAGAGACACCCCAATAGTGTGCAAGCAATACATCCTGGCGGTGCCGAGCATTGCGGATAGACGCAGGTGGTGCTGGCAAGGTCATACGTCAAGGTAACTGCGGGCAGAAACACCTCCTGCATGATTCCCTGAATGAAGTCAAGGATAACAGGCTGCTAAGAGGATTATCATGGATGGCTCAGGCAGAAGATACCATCAGAGAAGTGTGCACACTTGAGAAGATTTTCAGAGTGCTGAAAAGACATTCCAATTACAATTCCATTTTCAAAACAAAAATTCCAAATTCGGCCTCGTTCAACCTGCGTCTTTCAGCTGTGGTTATTGTTGAGGTTCGTGGTTTTTGTGCGTTCATTCACCATAACTCTTGTCTTGTGCGCTCTTACGAGTTAGTCCTGATCCGGACTGGTTCAGTTTGTTTGTGTCTGTGACGTCAGCTGGGGTATCGGTCGGCAGCTGTCCTTTGTGCTCGTCTCCTCTTGTGGTATCTTTTGTTAGTGAAGGCTCCTGGCCCGTCTTGCTTGACTGGTTGCAGTCCTTATAAGGACTTTTTATTTGGTGGTTTTGCCTTTTTTTTTGTGTATTTTCTGTATGAGCTTTTCGATCTTTTCATTTTCCTCCTTGCGCCTTTTTGCTTCTTCGAGTCTTAGCTTCTGTTGCCATTCGACTTTGTCCTCTGCGGTCATCCACGGGAGCATCTCTCAGTCTTCTATATGTTATTTGTAGCCGGGCCCATCTTCAAAGTCAGTAATTCTATCTGGGTATTCTACCGGTCTCCTGAGTTTCTTGGGTTTCTTCTTTTCTCTTTCAATCCAACACCTTTTGGATTCCTGATGCCTTCCTGATTCCTGATTTTCCTGAAAATTCCTGATTCCTCAATCCTTGCCGACTCTCGTAGCTCCTCCAAGGTAGGCCACCGGGGCCTCTCCGTGTCGCCATCAGGGTGCTCATCTCTGTTTTCTTCGGATTTCTGGCGGGATATTGTCGTGGCTGGGCTGCTGGCTTTATCTTGCGGTTCCGACTCGGTCTCTTGTTGGATTTCATCTTGCGGTTTCTCTGTGTTCTTTCAGCTTCTTCTGCTTGTTTGATTTGGGTTGGCTCCCTTTCAGTTGTTAGCATTTCTCTTACCGCTTTGATGTCTCGTAGAATCTCTTCATTTATCTGTGTCATCTGCCTCATGTTCTCCACCTCTTGTTTGATGTCCCGCTGGATCTCCTTTATTTCAGCAAGAAGTTTCCCATTGTCGCTGGTTGGTGCCGATGTTTGCAGTAGCTTGACTTGCTGCTTTAACTCATCAATCTGGCTTTGCAGTTGCTCTTTCTCGGCTTGTTGTTAGATGCAGATTGCTGTCTCGCACCGCCGCATTGCGTCCTTGTGTCTTTGTGGTGATGGCGATCTTTAAGACGTCTCTGTGTCTTTGGAGGTACGGACAGCCTAAGTATCTTGCTCCATGTTTGCCCAGGCAGTTGGCGCACTTTCTTTTGTTGTTGGGTGCTCGGAAGTCCGTGTCCAGCTTGGCCAGCGGACACTACTTGAAGGCGTGGTGATCGGCGCAGTACCGACAGATTTCAGTCTTACTGCGGCATGTTTCTCTGCTGTGACCGGCCCATTGGCATCTTGAACATTGGTTGACTCTTGGGATGAATCTCTCTGGCTGCTGCATTCTCTTGTTGATTGATACTGTGGTCGGCATTTCGTTACCCTCCGACGTCACTACTGTCAAGGTTGTAGGTATCTTGGATTAGGTAAGAAGGAGCCGCTCCGCCTTCAAGAATCAAATGTGAAGATTCTCTTCTCGTAGATGCTTCAGAATTTCATCGTCTGTCAGATCCACTTGAATCCGCTTGACAACCTATCGGACTTTTTTTGAGTCGGTGTCCTGGCTCTGGTGTCTTTCTCCTCATTCTTCTCTGTTGTCTTGATTCTTGTGTGTGGTAGGCTGTCGATCTTCTCCCTCGTGGTGGCTTCGGTAGCAGATTTAGTGTCCGGTTCTTTGTTACAGCTCGCTGGCAGAATCTCCACGTTCTTCTTCTTGTCGGCTCCCACGCTGCACATCTTGGATACCGCGTGTTTCTTGGTGTTCTTGCAACGTGCTATTTTCCCCCGTATCAGGCTTCTTGACTTGTTCAGGTGACTTGTCTTGATAGCGCTCGCAGTGCGAATGATGACGTGAATAGACATTCAGTCTTGGATAGGGTTATACTCACATTGGACCAAAATGTAGGAGTGGCCAGAAGGCGCAACAGAAGCATAAATTCAGCAATTAATTCACGACTACTCTCGCCCTAGTGATGGATTATCTATACCGGAGGCTCTGTGTTAAGAGATTCATATCAAATGAAAATGGCCGATGTTTAGTAAAGGTGAGCTTGACATTTGACAATGCAACCTCAAGTCTGAGAATGGAGGTGGAGACGGTTACTGCAGCTTTCCGTTGGTTGGAGAACAAACTGATTACGCAAGTTGTGATTATAATTGATTCAAAAAGCATGCTGACAAAGGTGAAGAAAAATGGCACGCTTCGTGCAGAATAGCATGCATCGATTCAGAGGTAGAGGGTTGTGAGCCAGGACACTCTCGTGTGGTTGGAAATGAACAGGCAGACAAATTGGTTGGTGCTGCATCATTAAGGCGTGATTTGATGCATGATAATGCAAATGTTGTGAAGGCATTCTGGGAGAATGTTATTAATGCAGAAGAACGGATAGACACTGTCATGGTCTAGAGAGAGTGCAGCAGCAAGAGATGATCAGAGGATCTGGTCGGCAGTCGTCACCCAGAGGTTAAGCAACACGGGCATATAATCAGATTGCAAAGGCACCATTAGTATTTGAACTCAACGCTGGCTGTTGAGGATGAGGACAGAGCACTTATGAGAATACCCCGTGTGTAGTGATGTCGGTTCTTAACTCAACTCAACGGAGACAACATTCGATTAACATATATTTAACTCGTAATTGCTACAAAGCTGGAAGTGATACTCATCAGTCTTTAGTTATTGTAAGGATTATAATGAGTCTAAAGAGAATCTACACAGCTAAACACAAATATATCTTCAAGATTAATATCATCAACACCAAAGATCCTGATAGTGATTTGAATTTTAACAACAACTCGAAAGCACTCTCACGGATGCATCAGAAAATTGTACAGAAAGTGAAAAGTGGGATATACTTAAGGTAACTCTTTAAAAATAGCGGTAGGTGTGTATGGCACTGCAGATCATAAGAGGCATAACTGGTGTGCAGCAAGCAACCAGACACTGCAGCTCTAGATTGATAGAAAGGAGATAATTCTATTAAGAAACAAGGAAATAATCATGCGAAATATTCTCAGTAAGTTGATTTGCTATTATTGAATTTACTTCGGACAATGTTCAAGATAAGGGCCGGATTCCATGTGAGGTTACCAGGAGTGGGCAAGACATACTCACTCTACAGATCCACCAGTTAATAAAGCTGGGCTGGCGAGAAGGACAGGTCTGATAGGATTTCAAAGATTCAAGCATCATAACACTCTACAAGTACAAGGAATCTCGTAGTGGTTGTAACAACTATAGGGGTGTTTCACTTCGGGGCATCGCTGGGAACATATCTGCCAAAGTTGTTCTGCTCAGACTTCAAGTCCTGTGAGATAAAGTCAACCCTGAATCAAAGTGTGGCTTTCGGCGTATCCCGTCTACTATTGATACGATATTCTCATTGCGACAGCTACAAGACAAAATGCGCGAACAGAATCAACCACTGTTTATTGCCTTCGTCGATCTCACAAAGGCATTTGATGTGGTCAGTTGTGTGGGTCTGTTCAAGGCGCTAAAGAAGATACCCGCTAACTCTTCTGTTCATAGTTGGATCGTTCCATGCGGGCATGAAAGACAAAATCAAGTCTGATTGAGCAAGTCACTGATCATAGAGTTAAATTTTACAGATAATTCTGCAATTACGACCCACTCCGAAGAAGAATTGCAATATCTACTATCTATATTCTCCGATGCTTGTTATTAATTTTGTTTAACAATTAGAAAAAAAAAGAAGACACAGATTATAGCACAAGAGGCAAAAGTGGCGTCACCTATCTTTATTGACAATGCAGAGCTGGATTTAGTAAGGCATTTCAGATATCAAGAATTGGAGGTAAAAAACATCAGTATTGGTAAGGAAGCAACAACAATGGACAGGTTTAAAAAAGAGTCTGGGAGAACACAAAGATTACTATCACAACAAAAGTTCTGGTCTTTCGACCCTGTTTTCCTAGTACTCTTCTTTATGACAGTGGTGAATATTTTTTTTTTTAAATGGATCATTAGCCGATTCTTGTCTTACTGTATGGTGTAGTCATTTTCTTCTTTCACTGTACGAAGTAGTTCTTGGTCTCACTGTGTGATGCAATTGATATATGTATCACTGTGTGATGTAGTTGATTCTTGTATCACTGTGTGATGAAGCTGATTCTGTAATCATTGTGTGCTGTAGTTGTTTCTAGCCTAATTATGTGATGTAGTTGTTTGTTGTCTCACTGTATGATATAGTTGTTTCTTGTCTCACTGTCTGGTGTAGTTGATTCTTGTATCACTGTGTGATGTATTTGATTCTTGTCTCACTGCGTAGTGTAGTTGTTCCTTGTCAAACTGTGATATTTAGTTGTTTCCTGTCTCATTGTATAATATTGTTTTTTGCCTCACATATGGGATGTAGTCGTTAGTTTTCTGCCTGTATGACGTAGTTCTTTCTTGTATGTGTATGTGATGTAGTTGTTTTTGTCTGCCAATATGTAATATTGACTTCTGGAATGCTTGAGTAGTGTAGTTGTTTCTTGTATGTCTGAGTAGCCTTGCTGTTTCTTGAAGGTTAGCGTGTTCTTTTACCCCTGATTTTGAAATTGTCTGTGCTCCATTTCTCAGCGATATGTGTGAACTTGCAGCACAAAGAATATGCCTGCCTCCCAGGTGAAGCTGTCGACTGTCTATGCTCCCTAAACACTTTTCACCCTGCTTTTAACCCTACCTAAATAATATTTCCGGCATGGCACATGATTGATTGATTGAAATAATATTAATGAGACGAAAGTCTTTAAGCATAATGAAACATTCAAGTTAGCTGTATGTCTTTTTACAGGAAGTTGCCTCAACATCGACATTTATTGGCTGTTCGTGATAGGCATTGTTGCCTCAGCATCAACATTTATTGGCTGTTCCCGACTAGATACTGTTATTCAGTAGTTTCTCACAGCTTTCTGATCGACAAACGTTTCATGTAATAGAAATCATCGCTAAGCACTTTGTTGAAAATCTCCTGAGGCTCACTTTTCTCTAAGCCACAGTGCCGGTTATAATGAAACAAACACCCACGAAAGTTAATTTTATCAACTTTAAAAATATACAAATTTATAATGGTGGCCAGATGTGATTCCTGTGATAAATTTTGCAAATTCCTTGGACTTCCAGAGTAACTAACAACGATTGTTTCAAAGCGGCTAATAAAACTAATACACAATATACAACAAGAGAATGAGACAAATAGCTTTCCGTGGTCATGTAATGGGAAGAGAGCATTTGAAAACATCGTGACAACTGGAAAGTTCAATGCGAAGAAAGTCAGAGGCAGACCAAGAGAAATTATGCTGGGTGGATTAGGCGGTGGCATGGGGGAATATCATCAACATATTTGATACAGAACACCACAGACCAAAATCTGTGAAGAAACATGAACGCCTACGCCAGCTGGCAGGACAATTGATCATGATGATGGCCAGGTTGAACTTTAACACCGTGTTTAAAATGAGGTGTGTAAACATTCCGTAAAGTTTTTAAGATTACAATTTTTGGGGAAAATATTCATCTTTATAATTCCAAAGTACATGGAAAGAATATTTTATTGAATTACTAAATTGTGAAGCTCCAAGTAACATTTTCCCACAGGAAGAGGTTCTAACATGCGAACCACAAATTGAAGAACCTACATTTGAAGAAATCCTATATGTAATCACACGACTTAAAAACAATAAGGCAACTGGGACTGATGGAATTGCTGCTGAATTTATAAAGGCAGGTGGCCATGCATTACATCTAAAGCTATACGAACTAATAATAAAAATCTGGAGGACAGAAGAATTACCCCATGACTGGAAAGAGTCATTATTGATACCTATCTTTAAGAAAGGAGACAAGTTCCAATGTGGAAATTATAGAGGAATATCACTACTGTCCACAAGCTATAAGATACTATCCGCAGTATTACTAAATAGACTAAAACCATATTCAGAAGACATATTAGGTGACTACCAGGCGGGTTTTAGAGAAAACAGATCAACAATAGATCAGATATTTATCTTACGACAAATAGCCGAGAAACATTGGGAATATAAAAGAGATCTCCATAACATTTTTGTGGATTTTAAAAAGGCTTATGATAGTGTCCATAAGAATAGTCTATGGAATGCTATGCAGGAATTTGGAATACCAAGGAAGTTAATCAACATGACCAGACTATGCATGGGAGATACTTATAATATAGTAACATATAAAGGCAGGAAATCAGACCCCTTCCAAATAACATCTGGCTTGAAACAGGGTGATGCACTTTCGCCGCTACTCTTCAATCTGGCTCTAGAGAAAGTTGTAAGGAAGATAAAGGAGGAATGTGATATTGGAGGAACATCCAAGCTGCTTGGTTATGCAGATGATATAGATATTATAGGGCAAAGTGAACAAAAGACATTGGAAATATTGACTCACTTAAAGGAAAAAGCCCAACAGATGGGGCTGGTTATTAACCAAGATAAGACAGAATATATGGTAATTTCAAGAGACGGAATGGCTAAAAACTCTGGCCACATACAAATAGATAATATGACCATTAAAAGAACGGAAACATACAAATACCTGGGTACAATCTTCAACTGCTCCAACATCATAAGGGAAGAAATACAAACTAGAATCAACTCTGGAAATATAATATACTATGCACTACAACATCTACTAAAATCAAAGGCGCTATCTCGTAACACCAAAATCACAATATACAAAACACTGATCAGACCAGTTGTGCTGTATGGCTCTGAAACCTGGAGTACAACGAAAGGAGACGAAGCCTTGTTACAAGCCTTTGAGAACAAAATTTTAAGACGCATCTTTGGACCCATTAGGGATACACAAAGTGGAGAGTGGAAAAGAAGAAGTAACAAAGACATTTATGATCTGTTTAAGTCCCCGCTAATCACTGGTATCATGAAGGCTAATAGACTACAATGGCTGGGGCATATAGAAAGAATGGAAGATAATAGGGAAACAAAACTCGCTTACACTCAGGAAATAAATGACCGTAGACCCAGAGGTAGACCAAGAAGACGGTGGAGAGATAATACATGTACAGACCTACAAGCACTTGGAATCAACGACTGGCAAGAGAAGGTCCACCAGAGAGACGAATGGAGACGGATTGTATCTGCAGCAAAGAACCTCAATGGCTCGGAATGCTAAAGAAGAAGAAGAAGATGTTAAGTCCCCTTGATAGAAATGATAAATATTATTAGCTGCCCGGCCCGGCTTCGCCCAGGCTCTGGCGGGGATCTATCTATCTATCTATTTATCTATCTATCTATCTATCTATCTATCTATCTATCTATCTATCTATCTATCTATGTGGAGCATCTCATTTAATTCATCGTAAAGCGAACGGAAAAAACAAATGCTTCGATTACTTCAAAAGTTCCACTCCGAAAAAAAGTACAGAAATAAAATTCTAACGTATCTAAAATAAATCCATTATTTGTAATGAACACTGGTTTTAAAAACAAAAAGATGTGTTAGAAAATTTTCACTATTTAAATAGATGCATTACTTTTATGATAATTATGAAAATGCCTTAAAGATTGTATCATTATTTATTATAACTCATATGCCTGTAAATAACTATAGACAAAGAGTTTATAAATCTTTGGGGGGGGGGGGGGGGGAAACCCTGCATTTTAACAGTGTTTTAACAGGCGTGCTGTGTGTAAGGTATGCATAAAGTATGAACAACACACACAAAATTAACTTAAGAATGTCCTTCCAGACACCATGTGCTCTCTTTCACTAAAATAGAAAATTAGATTTTTAACTAACTATTGCATTTCATCTGAATCTGATAAAGGGCACACACACACAAATAAATATTGTCTACATAATATAGTAGAGGATATTGAAATATGGTACATGGCCAAAAGAAAAAGGGCAACCTGAAACTACTAAATGTAAATTCTGGGTACTTCAAAGGATAGGCTTCTTCTTTTTTTAGACCAAAAAAAAAAAAAACCTGCATTTTAACAGGCGTGCTGCGTGTAAGGTATGCACACCCACAACATTGAATGAAAAATGTGATGACACACACGCGGCCAACTTTTTTTTTTAAACAAAAACAAAATCGAGAATATACCCATTTAATTGTGTACTGACCTTCTCTCTGCCAAGCGAACGGAAAAAAACAAATGCTTCGATTACTTCAAAAGTTCCTTTTTTTTTTTTTTTTTTTTTTTTTTTTTTTTTTTTAAATACGTTTATTTTATACAAAGCAATGTATATTTACAAGGTGCAATGCGTGTTTCTTTGTTTGTGTATATTACAGAGCGTTGCCGTTTGTTAGTGTTATGTCATATGCGTTAATGAAACAAAAACATACATATACAGTTATGATAATGACGTACGCTTTCAGTCATCCCATTCTAACGTGATTGATGGTAATAGTGATGATAATGGTGATGATAATGATGATGATAGTGGTGATGGTAATGGTGGTGATAATGGTGATGATAATGACGGAGACAACAACGACTATGGTGTGGTGATGATTCCTTCCGCTCGTTCATTCTAAACCCATCTTTCTCACACGCTTATAAAACCTTCCACACACAGCACGCGTTCTCTTCCACACCGAAGATATATACATTAAAGGAAATGTTGGTGTCAAGGTCGAAACGGCAAAAGCCGCCCCACGTTTTACACTGCAGGCAGTCTCATGCAAGCTTACTTCCTGTAAGTGGATTCAATATTATTGCTGAATGACAGCCCTCGACTTAATCGCAAGTGCCCAGGATTTGCTTGTGGTGGGGTGGGTTGATACCAGGAACGCGGTCAACACGGAGGGAGGGAGAGAGAGGGAGTTGGGGAGGGGGAGAGGAGGGGGAGGGATAAAGAGAGAGCGCGCGTAAACAGATTGGAATTTGTTAAGTTGTCCATTGCGAATTCAGCGTATACATAAATATCCCATTCATTATGTACAAAAACAGGCTTTTACATTGCGAATACAGCGTATAGTCATTCATGTTTGGGGTGGGGGGGGGGGAGAAAGAGAGAGAGCGATATAGAGGGAGAGGGAGAGAGAGAGAGAGAGAGAGAGAGAGAGCTGTTCAGACCGAGGTCAAACTTCGGTCGACAAGACCACTGACTCACAAAGGCCACCGTCCCATTGTTCTGTCTAGATTGGGCTACAGGACTCAGTAACAAAGAAAAGACATTTATTCAGTTATTTGGCGCTTTGTTCCTCAATGATTGGGCTTAGTGGTACACATGCGGAGTATAGAAATATACTGTGAGAGTGTGTTTGAACATGTATGTTATGTAGTGTGAAATTGATGGGAGTGGCTCTTGTTTATTAATCTGCGAATAGCTGGGCGATTTTTTGTTGAAAAATCTTTGCTAGTGTGTGTGGTTGTATTGTTTGGTGATTGTGTGTGGCCGAGTTTCTACTCGACCATATTACGTTTCTATACTCCGCCAGTGCAACAAGAAGTTTAGTGTGTTTGTCTTTTGTAGATGTGGGTATTGTATTTAAAAAAATGGCCTTATAAGCGTCAGTTTTCTTGTTTGTGTGTGTTTCTATTAATTGTTGCAGTGCAATCTTAGTGGCTGTGATTGCTGGGCATTCATAGAAGAGATGATCCTCTGTTTCCTGAATATTTTGTCTACATAATTTGCATGGGGCTATTTGCTTGAATGTTTGTGCGGCCCTCTCAGTTGTCGGGGTCATATTATAAATTAGCCTGTATGTTATTTCTTTGGATTTTGATGTGATATGTTTGTTGTGTAAGTTAGTGAAGGTGCAACTGTAGTCTTTCATGTGATATTTGTATCCTCTTTTGATTCTCAGGTGTAGTGGTGGGGCTTGTTGTTGTACTAAATATGTGTATATCTGCTTGGTTGTCTGTTGTATTAAGTGTTCATTACCTTGAATTGCTTGCATACATGTTCTGTAGAAGTGCGGTAGTGTACCGTAATAGTGCGGTGTTGTTTTGTCTATTTTCTTAATTCTGTGTAATCTAATTGCAATATAGTATAATGCTAGCGAGTGTTGATCTGGATGATTGATGATGCGTCCTATGTGGTTGATTCTTAATGCTTGTATTTTTGTGTTAAGGTCCTGTAATGAGATTCCCCCTCTAGTCTTCTCTTGTATTAAAGTCCTGTGCTTAATACTGTGGATTGTGTTTTTAAAGATGAATTTCCTGATGTGTTTGTTTATGTCTGTGATTGTTTGTTTTGGTGGGTCTAACACTGTGGCTAAATATAGTATTTTAGGAAAGATGAAGGTGTTAACAATAGTGCTTCGTATAAAAATTGTTGATGTCTTGTATTTGAACCTATGTAGTGTGTCTATAATTTGTTTTGTCAGTGATTGCCATGTTCCTGTGTGTGTTTTTCTGGGATTGGATGGAAAAGTGATCCCATAAATCTTCATGTTATCTGTGACTGTTAGATCCGGGGGGAAATCTGCTTTATTCTTCCACTTCCCCAGACCCATTATTTTAGACTTCTGTATGTTTATTTTGGCCCCACTTCCTTCACCAAACTGTCTGAAGGTGTGAAGTATGTTCGTTATGGAAGTGTTGGTTGTAGGGAAGAAAACGGTGTCATCTGCATAAGCAATTAATTTCCGCTCTCCAGACCCTTGTATAAATGTACCTTTAATGTTAGTGTCCTGTCTAATTGCTTCTAAGAGTGGTTCTAGTGTGAGTACATATAGGACTGGTGATAGTGGACACCCTTGTCTGACAGATCTATTGATTTTGAAACTGCCAGTGAGTGAATGATTCACCAGTACCTTACTTTCAGGATTTTTATACAATATTTCTATCCACTGTCTATAGTACTGTCCTATGTTGCAGTGTGCTAGTGTTTGTGTAAGTATGAGTGTGAGATTCTGTCAAAGGCCTTCTCCTGGTCTAAAGATAAGAGAGAGGATTGACAGTCTTTCTGGTGGGTGTATGTAATGAAATCCCTAATGAAGTGTGTATGTTGGTGTATATTTCTGTGTTGAATACTGCACTGTTGGTCTGGGTGGATGAGTGATGGCATGAAGTTTTTAATTTTGTTTGCAAGTGATTTTGCTAGAATTTTGTAGTCTGTGTTTAATAAGGAGATGGGTCTATAGTTTTTCAGCTGTGTTTTGTCTGTGTTGTCTTTAGGTATGAGTGTTATATATGACATGTTGCAAGTGTTTGGGAGTTCTTGTTTATGAAAAGCTTCTTGGTAGACTTTTAGAAGGAAATTGCCTAGGATAGGAAAGAAGTGTTGGTAGAATTCTACTGTGAGTCCATCTGGTCCTGGTGTTTTGTCTTTTTGCATTTGATTGAGTGCATGTGTTATGTCGGCTAATGTAAGCTCTGTGTCTAGTGTGTCTTTATCTGTGTCTGACAATTTTTTTGTGTATTTTAGGAATCTATTTTGTGTTTGTGTGTTGGCGGGTTCTGCTGTATATAGGTCAGTGTAGTACTGTTGGAATGTTTCTAGTATATGTACTGTCTCTGTTTGTGTGTTTCCTTGCATGTCTGTTATTGCTCCTATTTGTCTGTTGCGTTGAATGTTTTGCTCTAATGCAAGGTGCTGTCTATTGGGACTTTCTTCTGATATGTTAGTAAGTTTAGTTCGAAGGAGTGCACCGCGGAGTGTGTGTTGCTGGTGTTGTTCTAATTGTGATTCTAGTGTGTTTAGGTGTGGTGCATTCCTGTCAGTCTGTTTTGTGAGTTGTATTGCTGTCTGTATGATATGTTCTTGTTGTAGTCTGTCTTTATGTATGATGGATGCTAACTGTTGTGTTCTACACCGTATTGTATTCTTTAGTAAATCCCAAATTTGTGTTATGTTGTCCGTGGGTGTACTATTAGTGTATGTTAGAATAAGTTGTGTCACATGTTGTAAATAACCTGTATGTTGGAGTAAGGAGTTATTGAACTTCCAATGTGATGTTCTTTTTGATGGCCTTGTGTTTGTAGTGTCTGTAGTGATATGTGTTAGTACTGCTTTGTGATCTGTGTATTGTAATGTCTCTTGTAGATGTTTTGTGTGTATTATTTGGTGTGTTGAAGGTGAGTATACTCTATCTAATCTGGCTGATCTATTGTAAGCCCTATTTTTGTGTGTTGTTGCAATGTTATTAGGGTGTCTGTATCGGAAAGCGTCTATTAGATTGTGTGTGTCTAGGGTATTCTTTAGTATATCCAGTTGATGTATTCCACTTCTGTCATTTCTCCTTAATTGTGTCTTGATTCCTGCTTTGCCTGCCCCTACGATATCCAAATCTGAGAGTACAAAATTGAAATCCCCTGCAAGGATAATATTTTGCCCTCTGTATGTTTGTATAAGTAAGGTGTCTAATTCTTGGTAAAAGTTTGGTTGGTGATTGTAATTTGGTGGTGCATGTATGTTAACTATGGTGTATGCTTGTATAGTGTTTTCTACCTGTATTATGGAGATTCGTCCATGGTTATCCGTGTGTGTTTTAATTATGTCCCACCTGTCTGATGTCTGCAGAATAGCTGTTCCTGACCCAATTTTGTGTGTGCCTAAACTAAAGCATGAATGTCTGAGGCCTAGCTGTGTGGTGATATGTTGTGCGAATGTTTTTGAACATATATTTGTTTCTTGTAGTAGTAGAAAATCTGGTTTGTGTTTGTTTATTAGTGTGATAATATGTTGTAATTTTGTACGTATACCACAAATGTTTAAAGTAATAATAACTAAATCACTAGTCATTATAATTTAAGTAAAATCAAATGAATGAGATATAATAAGTGTATAGAATCACACGCAAAATTATTATCCTTGTTGAGTACATTTAGGCGAGCAGGTCTGTAGCGTCAAGGGTTTGTGTGGGAGGATCGTCTTGTTCCTCGTTCTTATCACTTGTGTCTGTGTCTACGAAAGAGTGTCTGGTATGCTGTATGTGTCGTCTTCGTCTTGTACTTGTGTCTCCTCTTGTTGTTCTTGTTCAGTTTCTTTTGTCTTGCCTATAGTGTTTTTGACTTTTTCTTTCTTGGCAGTGATAAATCATCTGTTTCTGTGTCGTCGCTGTGTTTTGACTGCGGTCTTCTGTTAGCCCATGTTCTCTTCTTTGGTTTGCTGACGACTTGAAAACCGTCAGAGTCTTCATTCCTTGGATTTATGTCTTGTGTATTAATTTCTTGTGTGTTATTTTCTTGTGTGTTGATTTGACTGTTGAAGGTTTGTGTCAGTTCGATCTCTCCCTGTGGAGAGGTTTCTCTTTCGAGCGGTGGGAAATCTTCTTGGCTTTGAACCCTTATTGTTGCTGCTATTGGTGTCGTCGACTCGGGCATTTATTTGCCCAGTGGTTGTTTTGGCCACAAGCTGGGCAATCGGTCTTTCTCCCCGGCATCGTGATCAACACTCTGTGGTTATTGTTCGTTATACCGGGAGTGTAGATCCGTATGTAGTGAGGAACTTCCTTTGTTGGGTTGCAGAGCGCTCCCCACTTGCCAGCCCCATTCTTTATCCTAAAGACCTCAGCCTTGTCGTCTCCTGTAATACTATGCACCAGTTTTTTAACTCCTTGAGGAGCAATCGTGACAGGTAGCCAGTGGATGGTCAGCCTGTCCCTTTCTTTGTCTAGATGTTGTAGTGATATGTCTATCCCTAGACTTGGTAGCGAAAGTTTTTTTTGCCGTGTATCTTGTCATACACGGCTTTCTGAGCCTCTGCTGACAGGTGAAAGTACCACCTAGTGGGAATTTCGAACCTATGCAGGTCCACGACTCCCCCAAAAGGTACACCTCCTGGACCAGTTAGGGCGCTCATAATAAGTGCGGGTGTTGCTTTAGCAGCCGCCCCGGGACCAGTTATGGAACACACTATCGTTCCGGACTGGTGGAGTAGCTGGACATCGTAGTCATTTATCGAGATCCCGACATCAGTGATCTTCGAATACATATTGAAAAATGTGTTGTTTCAGGTAATAATTCCGGGGAAATGTCCAGAAAATCAAAACAACAACGAATATCACCACTAAATCCGGAAATAATACACAATTTCACACAGCGAAATTAATGTTAGTCCATATTATCGGGTGAGATCGTTCCAAATACGTTGTGAAGAGAAACCAGAGTCCGAAAAAAGTACAGAAATAAAATTCTAACGTGTCTAAAATAAATCCATTATTTTTAATGAACACTGGTTTTAAAAACATAAAAAGATGTGTTAGAAAATTTTCACTATTTAAATAGATGCATTACTTTTATGATAATTATTATGAAAATGCCTTAAAGATTATATCACTATATATTATAACTCATATGCCTGTAAATAACTATAGAAAAGAGTTTATAAATCAATGAAAACAATGCAACAATCTTTACATAAAATAATAGTGATGTTATTAAAAGTTATGACCCTTGAAATAACTTTTCTTATGTTAAGTCCCCTTGATAAAATGATAAATATTAGCTGCCCGGCCCTGCTTCGCCCAGGCTCTGGCGGGGATCTATCTATCTATCTATCTATCTATCTATCTATCTATCTATCTATCTATCTATCTATCTATCTATGTGGAGCATCTCAGTTAATTCATCGTCAATCAACTCATTTAATCTATAGCCAGCATGTTCAGTCATGTAATTACAAAATTAAATTTTAGGAAGGAAATAGATGATAGCTGATAGATAAAACTATCACTGTTGGTTGCACAGGAATGAAAGGAAAACGTGTAGAAAATTTCATCTCAATCGGTTGGACCGTTCACGAACGCATAAAGGACGGACATACATACATACATACACACAACGATTTTTAGATATATATATATATAAGATGTTTGTTTTTCTAATTGAAAGACTACCTGGTTTGTTTGACTTGGTTCAATTTGTTGTACGAAATATTATATTGATAAACCATTTTAACACCATATATTCTTAGAAGTGCACTGCATTTGAATTTGTCTTTTATGAATATATATATTCTTGATTCTAAATGTTTAATTTCCCCCCCCCCCCCCCTCTCCCCATATTAACCTGTCCTTATAGTGTAATATATCATATGGTATTATTGTTTTGCCATTTTTTTGTGCTGTACTACTGTATTGCTATTTCTAGAATTAGACAAATAGGTGGCCAATGGTGCATTATCTTATCCAGTAACGTATTTTACGGACTATAAGATGCTAAGGACTAAAAGACGCAAGTTAATTTTTAAGCAATTTAAAAAAAAAAACATTAAATTTATTTCGAGTATAAGACGCACCTGAATTTTGGAGGCAATTTTTTGAAGAAAAAAGTGTGTCTTATACTCCGTAAAATACGGTAATACATTTTCGTTGGATTCATACACAGTTCATTTTAAAATGTTATTTGATTCTTCTGTAATTCTCATTCTTCAGTATCAAACCAAACCCTGGTGTGACGATATTTAACTTCTCTTTTTTTATAAACAACTCTTCCAGTGATCAGCCATTCAGTACTGAAACTGTCACATTTTATAACAAATGTGTTTTTATTAACAAATGGATGCAGTGTTTAGAGTAGTGATTGAAAGTATATTTCACTGAATATAGAGTTGAGAAAGTTAATGTTAGTTGTTCTGTCATCACTCAGTAGGTGAATAGTCATATTGTGTAGAAAGTGAATGTTTTGTCAAACCTATTCAAGAAGAATATTTATATAAACAAAAATACATATTTATAAAAAGAAAACTATCGTTACATCTGGGTAATGAATGACTGTTTCCATTACAGGAGGTTCTAGCGAGCTGCTGATCCTGAGTTTAGATTTGGTCAAGAACAGAGTGGGCGTCATGAGTCAGGAAATGCGAAAATCTTTCATTGGTAACATCCTAGCAGGTTTGATTGAGAGAACAGGAGATTCGAAGGTTATGCGAGCCATCACAAAAATGGTTGAGGATTGGATTAAAAACAAGGTTAATTTTACATACAGACTTTCTGTAGCAATTATACGTATTTTGGGGGGTTTTGATAGTTACTTGCTCGTCATTTACAATACATTGCATTCAACCCCAGCAGTTATTGGCTGTCTATGATTTACTAGACAATGTTAGTTCAGTAGTTTGTCTTTGCTTTCTGAAAGGCTACTGCCTCATGCCATCAAAATCAGCGCAAAGCTATCTGCATCTAAATCACCCGCATCTAATTTGAAACCATCGTCTCGGTATGACAGGGAATTGTGAAACACTGCTTCTCACTATCCCCTATATCACAGTGCTGGTTAGGTTAACCTTCACATTTAATATTGAGAAGGAATTTGTACAATTGAAAACATAATTGGTAATTATATTGTGCATTTTCAGGATTTATTTGATGTATATGAAATAGTGCAGCAGGGTGGCTCTGAGGCAAGGGGGTTACGAATGCAATACGTGATCCCGCATACCGCGTTCGAAACACAATTGCAGGTGATTTGGAAGCAGGCCGCCTTGCATTGGTTTGTCATACAAAGGTATGAGTGCTGGTCGTTCAGAAAGCAATGGTGAACAACTGAACGTAACCTTGCCAAGAAATCACAAAGATCAACAAAAATACTAGGGTCAACTGTGATGTCCTGTAAAAGATATGCAACTTACTTTACAAATGAAATTAATATCTAAGGTTATCCGAATTCCTTTAGCAGTGTTATTTGTAATTCTGAAGTGTTTTGTTTTATTATGTAAAAGTTTGGAAATGTGTTATGAGTCTTTTCTTTTGCAGACAACAATCGCCATAAATCAGTCGCCATCTACCAGAGAAAAATGTATCTTACTTTCTAAACTGATGAGCAATATAGAGAGGAGATTCCCAGCAGATATTGAACTCAACTCACAATTTCTGGATCTGGTTCTCTTCATATACAGGTACATACTGTCACTATTTTGCTATACCTCACACATCAGTAATTTCTTGTTGGTCATATTTGTTATCATCATACTAACAAGAAATGTCCTGCAGGGTTTTCGCAAAGATGAAAAGCTAGTTGAGTGAGTTAAGAACTGACATCACTGCACTCTGGACATTACCATACATGTTTTATTTTCATCTTCAACAGCCAGCGAAGAGTCCCTAGACTATTGATACCAGCTGCATTATGGTTGTGTCTGTGTGACCTTTCCTTGTTGCGTTGAGGGTCCTCTGGTCACTCCCTGCCGCACCATTCTCTCAAGGCTATGATGGTTTCTTCCACACTGTATACATGATCCCAAACAGCCTTGACCAGTACTGCCTTATATTTCACAATACCCTACCCAATAGTGCGGACCCAGTCAGTCTATCCACCTGCTCCAACTAACATCTTGTTTTGGGGAAAAAAATCTTTGATTTTTTAATTGAAGCATGTCACTCTGTACGAAGCACGCCTGCCTTCACCTTTCTCAGCATGCTCTGTGAGTCTGTTACAGTCATATTTGTTGTTTGTCCTCAAGTCTAAACAAATAGTTGTTAATTACCAAAAGGTCTTATTTTACTAAGAATGTCTTTGCAAGTCTTAATTTAAAAATGCTTTCCAGGGAAGACTTGTTTTGTATGTTATTTCACATACTAACATAGTGTTGTATCTCTAATGTATTTTAATTTATAGTGTGTGTGTTTTTTGTTTGTATTGTTTCTGTCTGCTATGTTGTCTAATGGTATAGTGTTATAGAATTAGAGACGTCGGTCTGGTCAAAAAGATTTAAGTGCTCCCTCTAAAACTAGATATTTGGGCGAGCCCAGTACCAGAGCGCTATGTGTCGGCTCTGCAAGTATGGAAGCCTCCTTGGATGGCGGGAATGCCCATGGTGTGCCCCTGGCTTTCCTTGAGGGCTGGCCGAGATGTCTTCGGCTGTTCTAAATGGGCCTGCTGGGATGGGCATAAGACCACAACAGTGAGAGTCAAACATCCTACGAAACACCCAGGAAGGTAACCCGGCTAACAAATTCCTGAAGAAATTGGATGTGTTGGCCGAAAGGTTCAAATATCGCAGCTTTGCTGTAAACAGGCACAACCCAATTACGTCTAAAACAACATTCTGGACGAATGAAGAAAAAGAAGAAACTGTAGGTGTGCTGATGGTGGGGTAGGGGGTTCATCCCGTACACTGGCATTACTTTGGACTTCAACAATGACTTCTGGTTCAGAGATCAATGGCAAACTGCTGAATTGCTTAGAAAACCATGGGTTTGTCCTGCGAAGGACAGGCACCGTGTAAATTTAATTTATAGTATTTATTTGTAATGTTTCTTGTCAAATAGAGGTACAACTCAGTATTGTCTGTTTTTGCAGAGACAAAGATCTGGAACATTCCGATTTGACCACAAAATTGGAGAATGCTTTTTTGGCAGGGCTCAGATGTAATCAGCCTCACATCAGACAGAAATTTCTAGAAGTAAGTAGCACTGTTTTATTTGTGTGAAAAAATGTTAAGCAAGGGCTTTCATTTTGTGTTTAGAATGTTGTAGTTTTTGTTTTTCAATATTGCTAACAATTGTTGACAACCATCCTTTAAAATAGTCTAATGGAGATGACCTTCACTTTGAAAAATTTGCATACTTTAAACTATTTTTAATGACTGCATCTTCCTTCAGAAATGTAATGAGACACTTTAAAAAGATGACTGGAGACAGTTTTCTTTCAACAAACTTTGTGGGAAATGTCATTCCAGAACTCAGTTCCTCCTCCTCAAATTGTGCTTAGGGATTAGTTAAAGTGTGAATAAAATTAGCGGAACTGCGGTTATGCTGTTGAAATGTAAACTTGAAGTAATCCAACTTTACGGAACACAATTACGGAAAACATAGGGCGTTGCAGTCGCTAGCCTTCATCAGCAAACAGATACACTTCAGTGACTATATTAAGGCATAATTACCGAATGAGAAGACTGGAAAGATGAAACAAATAACAATGAAACAAAAATTACATGTGATACTTATCTCTGAATCCCAGACTGTGATACTAATATGCTATAAATTTTCACTTTGATACTCTTATATAAGTGTAATATTGATGTAATAGGAGCATTGGTGAGGGATGGTAACTGTCTAGTGAAGATTCCGGGTAAATGCATGGAAGTAATTCATGAAGACTGGGAAGAAGGTAAGGTGGGAATCAGTGGAAGCAATGGAGATATGATGATGGGTCAAGAGTGACAATTATGAAGGAGTGCCCTTGTGGATGGCCGTACAATGCATGTATGTGTGTCAGTAATGGGTTGGCCATAATAGGTGAATATCGAAAAGCAATGAAGTTTGCACCTAAGTATGATTGTGATAATAAAGAAACACATTCTCGGTGCTCCTTTATGTGTGTACTAAGAGTCTGTCAAGAGATGCAATGGAAATAATCTTTCTTTTTAACTTATAAAACTAAATTTACGTCTATGGACAAAACTACATGCCAACCAAAGATCACAATCAACAGTGAAGTAAATTGAAAATGTCGCAAATTTGAATACTCCATAACTGCAGTAGGGACAGTCAGATGCAGACTGACCACATTATTGCAGAGGGTAAACAGTATTAAGAGCACATGGCATAACAGCAAACAAATCAAAGTCAACATTTTGAGCACTTGCATGTTTCCTGCGGCAACACGCGGATGTTAGTATGAACCATTTTGCAATCACCGAAGAAGAAATTTCTGCTTTTGAATTTAAATGTCACAGAAATGTTCTTATATTGTGAACCAAGAAGAATGAACATACCAACATTCTACAAGATCTGAACATTGAAGAAAACTGGCTCATCAAACTATCTCAATGACAAATACTTTGGCCATATTGAATGTCATATTGGTTTGGAAAGAGCAGTGATGGAAGGCTTGGTTCCTGGAAGAGAGGCAATGGTCAACCAGCACAGACATGGATATTGCAGGGGCATGAGACATGGGGGTGCATGAGGGTGCATGAGAAGAGATGAGAGTGCATGAGGCATGAGAGGACATGAGGGTGCATGAGACATGAGGGGGCAGGAGACATGAGGAGACATGAGGGTGCATGGGGCATGAGGGGACATTAGGGTGCATGAGGGGACATGAGGGGGCATGAGGGGACATAAGGGTGCATGAGGGGGCATTAGGGTGCATGAGGGTGCAGGGGACATGAGGGTGCAGGGGACATTAGGGTGCAGGGGACATTAGGGTGCAGGGGACATGAGGGTGCAGGGGACATGAGGGTGCATGAGGCATGAGGGTGCATGATGTGGATCTGACAAAGGACTAAGACACTTTTTTGTCAGGCCATGATGAGAGCGACGTTCTGGAAAGAACAGCAATATGACTGATTTATTTATCTTAAGATATTTTATTTCTAATGCATTTTTTTTTGGGGGGGAAGGCTGTTAGATAGATCTGTCTGTCTAGTTCTTGTTTATATCTTTTTCAAACCAATGTACTCCCATAGTGAATGTAAACACAGAAGCCACAAATATGTTGCACGATTTATTGCCTGACATATTTTGCTGCATCTCAGGTGGATACTGCAGAATTATATATCATTGAGTAAATGAATGATACTGTGGGTGAAACAATTCAAACATATAGTCACAGGTATTGTTCGAATATGGAGCATCTGTTATCCCCCTTATGTACTTTTAGATTAGATTTAACACAAACTCTTTCTGTTTGCATACCTGTATATATTTTATAATGGTTGCATGGTAGTGCTGATGTTGCTGTCATTTCCTTCAAAAATTCTAGACCAGTTTTATTGATTGTAATTTCATTTCTTCTATGCCCACATGTTATCTTTTAAATAGCTCTTCCTATATTTAACTTGTTGCCATGTGAATTTTTTTTCCCCCACATTTGACACTAACCACTTAAGATCTAAATATTTACTTTGTCTTTTTGTAAAAACATGTTATTTTTAGACGTATGAACTGACACTGGTGATATAATTTTTTTTTAAAAGACAAAAAAAAAAAAAAACAGCAATATTCTGCTCACCAGAATCATTAGGGGATGGGCAACGAGCAGGAAGCTGACCTCAATAGCATGCCTTCCTGCCAGCCCTTTCGATATGGGGATGGTTTCTTTTAGTGACCTGGGCTTTCTGCTCAAACCAACCTTAAAATGGGTACCAGAATATTCTTTGGGAAATAACGGCAGTCAGCTTGATGTTACCATCTTCACCCTTTGAGTGCTGGGTTAACAGATATGGAGATGGCACCATATACCAAATATGCCTCATGTGAAATAGAATCTTTTGCTTTAATTAAGCAGATCCTGGTACCCTGCTTTCCAGGTTATTTGTAAGTTCTTATATAAATAATCTGTTATTGCTTTATTCCACAGACTATGGAGAAGAGCATTCCTCGTAAATTATTTGACCGCCTGTTGTACATAATGTGTTCCCAAAACTGGGAAAATATGAACACCCATTTCTGGATCAAGCAAGCTTTAGAGGTTAATGGCTTTAAAGTGCAAGAGTGAAAGTGTTGTTGCTGCCTGATGTCTTGTCTTTTATGTGTGAATGTTTGAGGCATGATGATGCAAGAATGAATGTATTCATTGAATGTGAAGTGTTTTGTATGTGTGAATGTTTGAGGTATGATGATGCTAAAATGAATGTATTCATCATTGATGCCTGAAGTTCATTGCTATGAAGTGTTTTGTATGTGTGAATGGTGAGGCGTAATGATGCAAGAATGAACATATTCATCATTGATGTCTGAAGTGTTTTGTATGTGTGGATGTTTGAGGCATAATGATGCAAGAATGAAACTATTCATTGGTATGAAGAGTTTTGTATGTGTATGAGACGTGTATGTTTGAGACATAATGATGCAGAAATGAATGTGTTCATTTCTATCTGAAGTGTTTTGTATGTGTTTGTTTGAGAAATAACGTGCAAGAATGGACATGTTTATTGTTGCAGGAAGTGTTTTTGTGTGTGTGAATATTTGAAGCATAATGATGCAAGAATGAACTTGTTTGTTGCTACCTAAAGTGGTTGCATGTGTGAATGTTTGAGGCAAAATCATGCAAGAGTAAATGTGTTCATTACTGCATTCAGACAACAAAAATGAGGTTAATTATGGTAAAGTTGTGAGAAAGGAATGAATAAAAGGAATTTAGAAGTTTAGATTAAATGTTACTATGCTTGTATACTTTATATATCATAGACACTTTTTTATTGCGCTCACTTACTTTGAGCTCAAGCGTAGTCCATACACACTACTTCTAGTAGTGTTGGACTGAATTTTGTCTGTGGATTAGCTTTACCTATTAAGTGTCCCTCGCCATCAGGCAAACCCACTCTGACTTCAGAGGTAATAACGTCCCTCAAGTCAAGGAGCACTTCTAGATGTTAACTGTCTTTATGACAGACACTTGTAGATGTTAACTGTGTTTATGACAGACACTTCTAGATGTTAACTGTTTGTGACAGACACTTCTAGATGTTAACTGTCTTTATGACAGACACTTGTAGATGTTAACTGTGTTTATGACAGACACTTCTAGATGTTAACTGTTTGTGACAGACACTTCTAGATGTTAACTGTGTTTATGACAGACACTTCTAGATGTTAACTGTGTTTATGACAGACACTTCTAGATGTTAACTGTGTTTATGACAGACACTTCTAGATGTTAACTGTGTTTATGACAGACACTTCTAGATGTTAACTGTGTTTGTGACAGACACTTCTAGATGTTAACTGTGTTTGTGACAGACACTTCTAGATGTTAACTGTGTTTGTGACAGACACTTCTAGAATGTTAACTGTGTTTGTGACGACACTTCTAGATGTTAACTGTGTTTATGACAGACACTTCTAGATGTTAACTGTGTTTATGACAGACACTTTTAGATGTTAACTGTGTTTGTGACAGACACTTCTAGATGTTAACTGTGTTTATGACAGACACTTCTAGATGATCATTTATAGATGTTACTGTGTCTATGATCGTCATTTCTAGAGTTTACTTTATTTATGACAGCTGCTCCAGTGTTACTATATTTATGACGTCTACTTTAGTTTTATTATGTTGAAAACAGTCACTTCTAGATTTTACTATGTTTATGACAGTCATTTCTAGATGATACTATGTTTATGGCTGCTGCTTCTGTGTTAACTATACTTATGACAGTCAGGTCTAGATGTTAATTTATGATTTCTATATCAGTGTTACAGTGCTCAAAATAGTCATTTCTAGATATACTTTGTTTATGACAGCTGATATAATGTATTAATTTCTCTATGACAGCTGTTACTGGGCGTTGCTCTGAAGACTTCTGGCATCCAGAGCTCATCACCTGTCAACCTCCTGCCCAGCATCTGTTCTGTGCTTGCTATGGCAGACTCTCAAGAGAGAGCAGAATATTCAGCACTAATAAAAGTGAAAGATGAGCCAACAGATGTGGAATCTGCTGACACCACTAGAGATGAGGTATGTAGTCTTCCGATTAGTGATACAGCAAGGGAAGTGAAAGGTGAGCCAATAGATATGACATCTGCTGACGGCACTAGAGATGAAGCATGTAGTGTTCTGATTAATGATAGAGCAGTAAGGAAAGTGACAGATGAGCCAATAGATATGAAATCTGCTGACACTACTTGAGATGTATGTGCATGCAGTATTTTAAATAGGTGATACAGCATTACTGAAAGTGAAATATCGATGGGCTAACAGATGTGAAATATGCTAACACTATTAGAGATAGGTGTGTAAATGTAGTACTCTAGATTAATGATACAGTATTAATGAAACAAAGATGAGCCAACAGATGTGGAATTTTCTGACACTACTAGAGATGAGGTTTGTGTGTATAATATTCTAGATTAATGATACAGCATCAACCTGACATATTATAGTCTCCTCCTTACAACATAAGGTGTGGTACAACTAGTACTGTTGTGATAAATCTTGACTTACCTCACAGATATTCTGTTTGCATACTTAGCCAAATCATGAAACTCAAGAGTAGATACATATATACAAACTATGAAATATGACCAATTAGTGACTTTATTGGACTTGTTTTTTTTTAGTTCCTTTCTGTAAATAATCGCGCCAACAGAAGTTATTTTATGAGGTAAATTCATACTTTTTAAAATAACTTAAAGAGGATTGGCTGAGATTTTGCAGAACAATGAATAAAAGCTCTACAATCACGAGCAAAGAAAATCGTGGCATAATTTTTGTGAATGTTGTGGGTCAAATTACTTTGCATTTTGAGTTTTTTTTTTTTTTTAGCTGTAGTGTCATTAAATTCTGTCAAATATAGCCCATGTCTTAGACATGTGTAGCCCTTTAACAACTGCAGCCATTAAATCATTAGATGAAAATGGACAGCTCACATTTGTCCTGAGCAGACATTCAGTCACCTCAGGGAGGGTGACCTACAGTTGTCTCTAATACAAATAATCGGCATGAATAATTAATTCATTGGATCTATCCGTTACAACTGATGTGTGTTTAGGAATTACTCTTGAGGCACTCTTCTCCATGTCCAAAAACACAGCATTTTTACAGGCCTAATACACTTAGTTTCTTCTTCATGTATCTTCTTTTTCTTCTTTTGTTCGCTTGAAATATGTCTATAATTGTATGAATTTGTCTTTCTTAGTTCACTCAATGGTCCATAGAGTTTATCTGCCACAGTTGTCTCTCTAGACCAGATGGTTTTCCTAGATATGTTGTATTTTGAGCAGTGTTTGAGTATGTGCTCTGCTGTCTGCGATGCCAATCTGCATGTGCACAATCACCAATCTTGAATATTGTATACGTGTGGCTGCATAATCTATTGTGTCCTGTTCTGAGGTGCAGAATGATTTGTTCTGGTCTGTCCATAATGTGGTAGTCATCTTGAGCAGGTTTTGGTGGCTTTCTGGCTGATTTGATCACTCTTTTCTTTTGGAGGTATGTAATGGCCACATCAGGCTGTTCTTTTGCTCCTTCCTTGGCTAATCGATCAGCTTTCTCGTTTCCAGGTAATGCACAGTGGGATGGTATCCACTGTATTGTGACCTTATGCTGACTGCTAAGTTCAGAAAGTAGTGTCCTTAGTACTGGCAATTTCCGAGACAGGAGAGCCTCGAGTACTGATTTTGCATCTGTCAATAGCACCATAGGTTGTGTACTATGACTGATATTTAATAATTTCTCTGTTGCTAACTTGATTGCCTCACTTTCAGCATTATAGTTATGGCTTCTCCATGTATCAAGTCTTTTGCAGAACATCTCAACCTGCAAGAGAGATTCTCGTTTCTTCACCAGTCTCCTGTAACATGCATATTCATTTCCAGGGTGCCTTTGCCTTGTGTCCATCATTGCCTTACTCTATCCCTGGCTCTTCAGCTAGTAACCATGGGTTCTATTACTGTTCTTTTTAACCTACTGTGATGTTTAATATAGTAAAAGCATTTGTTTCCCAGACATAATGTTTATGAACTTTTCTTTTTTTTTTGATTTTCAGAGCTTGTAAAATGTCAGTATTATTGTATGAAAATTTAGTGCACAAGGTTGTAGGGGAAGACAGAAAATGGTGGAAAAAGTGGGAGAAAATGTAAATTTAATGGACCAAGTGTGAATCCAAAGAGGAGTATACTAGTGGACTAGTATCTGCATGATGTGGTTGTACCAGTATTGGCTGGTCATGTTGTGGTTGAGATCTATAATTATTGATGTACACATACATAGGAATGTAATAAGAGTAAAGAAACAAAGGACATAATTTTAATAAAATGCAAGTTGAATGAGTGGAATAGCAACATTGTCTTAGGTATAGGTCATGTGGAATAGAGGAGCCATAAGTTATGTGACGTCACACTTTTCCATATGAAATAGGGAAGGTTAACCCGGTCAACAAATGCCCACAGAAGTCGGATGTGTCGGCCTAACGGCGCAAGAACGCAGCTCTGCTGTAAACAGGCACAACGCAGTCACATCTGGAAAAAAAAAAATCCGGATGAACGCAGAAGAAGGAGGATGGATGTTATACCACATATTGTCACATCATACACATCAGTGCTCTATACACATCAATCATACACATCAATGCACTATATACATTAGTGCACTGTGTTAATGTTGTATGTGATCTGATTGCCTTCATTCCACATAATATGAGATGGTGCAAGGATATTTGTTATACTAATTGTTGTACTGAAATGTACCTCACAGCTTCTCACTTGCTGTAAGTGCATCTGCAGTATGGAAATCATAAGTGAGCTTATGATAGAGACAGTGTGGATGACGGACATACTGTGGGTACAGGTGCCCATCAGCTTCTCTCACTGCAGTTCATCTGTCTCTCAAAGCAGTATGAAAGAAATCAGCAGTGATCTATCTCTCTTGTCCTGAGACGATTTTTTGGTGACATCTAACATCTGGTTTTCTTTTTGTTTATTTGTAATATACAAAAATCAATACAGTAAATCATGACACTCTGATCATAGTTTTACAGTCTTGAGTGGAAATTATTTGCTGTACAAATTTTTGTGACATAAATTTCCACATTTTTAGCCTGATATGAGTTACATTAAATGTTTTACATTTTGGAGTATACATTGCTGTTACAAGCCCATACAATTAAAGTAGGTTATATTTTACAGGAACAAAATAATTATTTAATGTAAATACTACAAAGAAGCATGCCACTTTAAGAATATATGTGTATACATGTAAATAGTCGCAATGTCATGGAAAATATGACACATGCAAAAATTCATTGTAATCCATGCAATGGTTCTGGAGATAATAAATGAAGATTGACGACACTTTTCTAAATGGACGATAATTACCCTTTATACTAATGAACTGGTGGCTGTGAAGTTTTATGATCTGTCTTTAGTTGTAATGTTTCTGAACTAACCTTACTATTGTTCTCAATACCATGTTTGTTCATTTTGTGTCAATGCCTTAAGCCTGAAAGGTGTTCAACTCTTACAGGAGGACATGGACTTAGAGCTCACGTCTGATTCAGGTGAAGAATCTATGTCCGTGAAGACTCCAAAGAAGGAGAAGAAGGTACCAGATCTGAAGAGCATTGTTAACAGGGAGGCTAAGTTTTTAGATTCATGCAGAGAAGTCAAGGTAATAACCTTTTTAGCTTCACTAGTTTTTTGTTTTTTTCCCCATTTTCTGTAAAGTAATCTGGGGGAAGGGAGAGGCTGAGAGGTTAAGTTTCTTCCTCTGACACAAGTTGCGAGCTGTGCATATGACATAGGGCTGGAGATGTTGACAAAAACTATTGGTTTCTGGTATCATCACACTTCCTTTTGATCTCTTGGTAGTGCTATTTGAGATCAGATATCTAACATTCTGCAATAAGGGTGACGCGCATGTGGGTCTTGTAGATCATGTATACAAATCTCATAGCAGTTGAAAATCAGAGTAGGTCATCAGGCCACTACTCTGGTAAAACTTAGAGAGGGAATATTCTATCTACTGGTATTGAGTATAAAGCAAAGAAAACTAAACAGAGTAGAACATTTGTAATAAATTGTATCTGAATTAATTGTCTATTTAGTATAAAGTAAAGAAAACTAAACAGTAGGACAATTGTAATAAATTGTCTGAATTATTTATACGTGTATTCTAGAATTTTACCTATGGGCTTTTACAGTAATAGATGTTTTGCAACTAAATACAAAGTAATTCAAGGAGCTAAAACACTAGTATTTGTATAATAATTATTTCTAATTATTAGTAAAAAGGTAAAGTATTTCTTTATGCTTGTTATTAAAACTGAAAGAGAGACAGACAAACACATTGATTGATTGATTGATTGATTTAGGAACCGATATGACAGCATTCGAGCCATTCCCATAAGCGCTCCGTCCCCATCCTCAGCAGCCAGCGAAGAGTTCCAACACTAATAGTACCAGTAGCAATCTGATTATATGTCCGTCTCGCCTTTCCTCTGAGTGTTGATCGTCAGCCAGATCCCCTCGTCACCCCTCGCTGTCGCATTCTTGCCAGACTAACACATAAATAAACATAAATATTGCATGTTCTTTGTAGGACATTGTGATCTACCCCAACCCAGTCCACCAGGTAATTTTACGTTTAGTTGCCATTGATTTCTGACTAAGATGTTGGGTATGATCCTGCTGCTGTAGGCGTACTGGAAGTTTAAGAGCGAGAACCTTATCCATTCGGTTACGTTGATATCAATAGTTTGATTGATTGATTGATTAGATTGATTGATTAGATTAGATTGATTGATTGATTGATTAGATAGATTTGATTGATTAGATTGATTGATTAGATTGATTGATTAGATAGATTAGATTTGATTGATTAGATAGATTGATTGATTGATTAGATTGATTGATTGATTAGATAGATTAGATTGATTGATTAGATTGATTGATTGATTAGATTTGATTGATTGATTAGATAGATTTGATTGATTGATTAGATTGATTGATTGATTAGATAGATTAGATTGATTGATAGATTAGATTGATTGATTAGATAGATTAGATTAGATTGATTTGATTGATTAGATCGATTGATTGATTAGATTGATTGATTGATTGATTAGATTGATTGATTGATTAGATTGATTGGTTAGATAGAGATAGAGAGAGAGACATTTATTTCGATTACAAATTAAGGCAGTGCTTGTATATTGTTGCAGAGTCACGAATACCTGGATGCCCTGTGTCAGCTGGCTCACAACTCCACAGATCTGGCACACGCAGCCTGGCTGGATTTGTTCCCTAGAGTATGGAAGGTTATTACAGAGAAACAACAAGAGGTTGGCACTTTACATTTTACTGATAATTTAATATAGTAGTTGTAATAGCAGATGGTAGAGTAGTGGCTAGGCGCTTGCTTGCTTGCTGTACTGGCGGCCTTCGGTTCGATCTGCATCAGGATGGTTTCATTTTTTTTTTATTGGCCTAGCCTGGGCCCGCGGGTTGACACTACGTAAAATGGTACGAGGACATATGTTGGGATGTAAAGATGGCCAATGTGATACCGACATCACATCACCTGCTGAGTGCCATTTGGTCTATAAAAATATGCATGTGTCCCCCATATGCTGAAAGCGCCTTTGGCGAGTAAAAGGAACCTTTACTTTTCTGTTTGAATAGAAAATTGTTGTGTGTGTATAATTAGAAGTATATAATTCGAAGATATTACCTCTGAAGTTGGAGTTGGTTTGCCTGATGGTGAGGGACACTGTTAATAGGGAAGGCTAATCCACATGCAAATTAGTCAGCACCACTTGAAGTAGACTACGCTTGAGTTCAAAGCGAGCAAGCACCCCAAAAAAAATATTAGAAGAAACATTTTGTATACAAATAAAATGAAGTCAACAACAGCAAAACTATGTTCTCTCACTCTCCTCTCATTTTACTGTCCCTTTTTCCTTTGCTTCCACAACCTGTCTTTCTTGCTCTCTTTTCTCTGTCTTTATCACTGTACATTTGAAACCATGACTATGAATTATTGTTGGATCATCTACAGCGACTCAAGAAAGAACTGGTGCCATTCCTGACAAGTGGCTCACATGTCGGCCAGAGAGACTGTCATCCAAGTGCTGTGAACACACTGGTAGAAGGCATCGCTCTCTGTGTGCCCCCTATAAATATCAGAGCCTGTGCACTGAAGGTAGGTTTTTGTTTTCGTAGAATGCCATGTCCACATTTTGTCCCATGTAGTGCTGTTATAAAATGTTTTACCTGATAAAGTAACATGAATGCATTTTTAAAAAATGCCAGTATTCTATCACTGATATTAGCTCATCATCATGTGCCCTGCTAGGTGGCAGCTGTTATCTCTCTGCACAGATTTGGTGCTCTGGATCAGTTCTGCTGCTGAATTTCTACCATGCTACCACCATACACTACCAAGCATCATATCTATCTTCCTCTACTACCTCTGAAAAAACATCCCTTGAAGCCTCAAACATGTGGTTTTACAGAAAAGTAATGAACATTCCTTGGGCAGCCAAATGAGTAATTTAAATGTTTTGAAACAGGCGGAGACAGAAAGACAACTTATAGACATCAGAAAGAGGCAGTCATTTTTGGCCACATTATGAGGACACAAAACTGGAACTTGTGACAACTGGAAAGATTTGTAGAAAAACACAGGAAGACAATCAAGGAAGATTCTTGACAGCTTTTTGTCATGGCAAGGTAGATAGATGTCAGCACACACATTAATACATTCTTTTGATCGCAAGAGGTTGATTGCAAGAAGTAGACAAGCATGATTGTCCATACCAGTAAGATCAGCACTTGATGATGATTCATAGTTTATAGTAGGCTTAGGCTAACTTGGCTGTGTCACAGTAGGAGACATGGTCGATTATTGAAAATCCTGGAGGTCAAAATCCAAGGAAAACTGGCAAAGTTGTCCAAGAAAAATCAATTACATTGGAGCTCAGACTTAGAGCTGAGCTGAAAATTGCTGAAAACGGGATAATGAAGGGAGACAATCAGATCATTTCAACACCAGTCTTTAAGTTGACTAATCTGATTATGATAATTTATCTCTCTACACTGAGAGGCAGATTAAAAATAACATGTTTATTGAATTTATACTGTTGATGATGGCCTGATAGTTTTAAGAAGTTTTTCTTACTGATTTGTTCACAATTGGTAATTATTTATATAGATTGTATTCAATTATAATTTCATTTAGAGAAATTAGTATCCATTTTAAAAACTTGTTTGCAGTATCTTGCCCGTACTCACAATCTGTGGCATCGAAGCTGCTTACTACTGGAACAAGCTGCCTTTGACAATGTGAATCCGTCTTCAGGAATCTTGCGGTCGACAGTCAATGAATATGACTTTGAACCACCGCCCCTGTTTCCCCATCAGGTCAGTTCATATGTTGTGCTCTGTGATTTAAATGCTATTTTAGGAAATGTTCTGTGCCAATTAAAATGTTGGAGGCCTTGAGACTGACCTAACAACCACTAATGTAGAAGTAAAATCATTCTCCTCCAGGCTTGCTAAACAACTTTTGACATCATATTGCCCTCTCTAACATTTCCAACCTCAGATGAGTCTGTAATCACCACCTCCGGACCCACTCTTGGACTGGCAAATATGATCTTCTTCACAACGGTGGACAAACATATTTGTGAAAATGATCATTGTAGACTAAATGCAGGTCATTTGCATGTCACATTAATAAGTTGATAAGAGTAACAGTGAGGTTTGTTGGCAGGTGAACATAACATTATTTTTCAGCAATTTCACAAAACAACTAAATTTAAATTATCTTCAGTGTCTCAGTGCACAACATCTGTATTACATTCAGTATAAGACATTGTACTTGAATTGTCTTCAGTGTCTCAGTGACCTAGAAGCACCAGGGGTTGGAAGGATACTAACATTTGCAGATGATATTCTTGCACATAGGCAGGGGAGAGATAGGGAGCAAACAGCCCAGGAGCTACAGGCGACAGTAGACAAAGTGATTGACTGGTGCACTGAAATGAGTGCTGTCATCCACCCGGAAAAGGCAGCTGTTTTGTGGTGCTCTCTGGACAACTGGATTGTGAGAGCTGATGTCCCAAGCATCACGATAGATGGTAGAAGCGTCAACAGAGAGAAAAAACTGAAGTATCTGGGAATCACTTTTGACAGGAGTCTGTCCTTCAAGGACCATGTGGAGATGGTTGTGACAAGGTCTAAACAGGAACTCAATGCACTTAAAACTATGGCTGCAATGGACACAGAGCAGAGAATGCTGTTCACACTATACCAGCACTTGATCCTCTCAGTGATTGATTATGGACTAGGACTGCTCACTGTCTCAGAGTCAGCTGGTGAAATTAGAGCGCATACAGAACGAAGCTATGCGAGTCATTCTGGGATGCACCAGAGACACCCCAGTTGTGTGTATGCGTTACATCCTCGGTTTGCTGACTATTGCTGGTAGGCTCAAGGTGATGCAGGCAAAGGCATACCTCAGAGTAGCTGCAGACACAGATCACCCGTTGCATGAGGCGCTGGACGCCGTTAAGGGTCAGCGACTGATAAGAGGGAAATCATGGATGGCTCAGGCGGAGAATACGATCAGACAGGTGTGCCCCTTGGAGAACATTATCAGAGGAGAGGAGTGGGTCAGAGTGCCAGCGGAGCAGTCAGACTTGTGCAGAGTTATAATCACATTGAGCCGGGAGTGCAGGACATGGCCAGCAGGGGCCACGGAAGTGGAAATCCAGCAACTAATTCAGGATAATGCTCGCTCGGGTGATGTGATGGGTTGGTGTTGAGAGGTAGGAGAAGTGCCTGGGGGTTCTTAGCAAAAGCTAATGGTCGACGTTTGGTGCAGGAGAGCCTGGCATATGATACCACATCTAGCTTAAGAATGGAGGTGGAGGCGGTCAGTGCAGCTTTCCGCTGGATGGAGAATACGATACACACACACATCGTGATTGTAACAGTCTCAGAAAGCATGCTGAGTAGGGTGAAGACAGGCAAGCTTCGTGCAGAGTGGCTTGCTTCGCTTCGGAAGTCACGGGTGACAAGCATCGTCTGGATCTTTTCTCCGGGGCATGCTGGTGTGCTGGGGAATGAACAGGGCGGACAGATTGACTGGCTCGGCAAAACTTGGTGGAGTATTGATGCATGACAAAGCAGACATGGTTGCGGCCTTGTGGGAGCATGTGTACACCTCGGAGGAGCAAATGGATCACCATGGTCTGGCAAGAATGCGACAGCGAGGGGTGACGAGGGTATTTGGCCGACGATCGACGCTCAGAGGAAAGGCGAGACGGACATATAATCAGATTGCTACTGGTACTATTAGTGTTGGAACTCTTCGCTGGCTGCTGAGGATGGGGACGGAGCACTTATGGGAATGCTCCGAATGCTGTGATGTCGGTGCCTAAATCAATCAATCAATCAGTGTCTCAGTACACAGCATGTGTTTTAAATTCTATATATGACATTGTACTTGTTCTCTGTGTCTCAGTGTACAGCATATTTTAAAAATTCTTTTCGACATTGTACTTGAATTATATTCTTTGACATCAGTCAGACTTATACTCATTTATATTTTTGTATCATAGTTCCATGTTTCTCAGGAGACACTGGACTGCTTATGTGAACTGTATGAGCTGCTTATGGAAGAGGACATGTTTGTTGGAGTATGGCAAAGGAGAACACGATACTCTGAGACCAGCATAGCTTTGGCCTACATGCAGCATGGTTTCTTTGAGCAGGCGCAGAATACATTTGAAACGGTTTGTAGTCTTGTTGTAAAATACATTTTATGTACACATTATATTATGTTCTTGTTTGTTTATAAGATTGTTTTTAAGTTATCTATAGTGCTGTACCAATGCACCGGCGCTGTGGTGAAGGAATTGCAACTGCTATTCATAATCCCGTGGCTGCCTTCGAAACACAGCTCCGTGCAATTTAGAAGCAGACCATTTTGCGCTGATTTTCAATCAATGGTCCATCGCTCAGAAAGCAGTGGTGCAACTACTGAATGTAAACTTGCCAAGAAATCACAAGCAGCCAAAAAATGCTGGGTTAGCTGTGATGTCCTGTAAAGGATATGTAACTATCTGTAGTGCATGTTATGCTCTTTAATTCTTAAACCTCTGTTGTGTAATTTAGGCACATATTTTGTTCACTGACCATTTTGGCCAATGTAGATTCCTGTTTCACTTTTCAGCATGTGTAAGCAGGTTTGGGTACATGTTTCCTTTAGAGCATTTCTGGTAGTTATTAAAAGTAAAGGACCTTTTCACACGCTTTGAGGCGTGTTGGGCATATGGTGCTAGCTACATAATTGTATAGATCAATTGACAATTGATATGTCATGTGGATAGTATCACTCCAGCTGCTTTTACTGTCTAGGACAGTGTCAGTACCAATTTTAGGCTGGATCGACCCTAGAACCCACGTCATTTAAAAAATCTGCCACAATGAAGATGTGAACACATGACCGCTGGGCTAGTATGCAAGTGTGCTATCCACTGTGCTACCACAGCTGCCTAGAACTAAGGCAGCCTGCAGTCTACCTTCAGAATGGAGTTCTGAAATCCTAGCAATCACACACACACACACAGAGCTTGACACCAGTTTTGATGCAAGCCAGCATGAATTATCCTGTCTACATCTATATTTACACTCACAGGATGGTAACGAATGTTGATAGTGAACTCCTCTGGTAAGGATAGTGAACTCCGCTGGTAATGTTAGCAAACTCCTCTGGTGATGTTATGAGATCGGCCGAACATGGGTTTGGCACCTGGGCTCGCTGCTTGCCAAAATGAAGGGAAGATTGGCCATCTACTACCCCTTGATCTCTGCCTACTGGTGGCACTATCATCAAGGACATTGAAATGCCTACTTCATACGTTTGAAATGGATTTTTATGTACATGTGTATAAAGTCTTAGTTTTTGGTCTTGCAGGTCATGGCCAAAATTCGCATGGATCACAATACAGCTCCTACCCCTAGAGAGGAGTGGATGGAACTCAAGCTTGTGGAAAATTCTTGGATTAAGTGAGTGAAATTCCTCTTTGTTTTATCAGACCATTAAACAACAAAACTTTGAGTATTTGTGGTGCATGTAAAGTGATGTTTTTACTCCAAGTATATATTTTTTTAAAATAAATCATACTTTAAATAAAGTCAATAGGCATTTTTTCTTTCACATGATTATTCCCTAACCACACAATGCACGCGCACACACGTGTGCGTTCACGAGTATTTAACAATTTAAATCTATATATAATGTATCCTTTACACAGATGCTCAAAGGAATTGAATCAGTGGGAGAGTTTATTGGAGTATGCTAATTCCAGAGGCAATGTCATCCCAGAATTGATCCTAGACTGTGCCTGGAGAGTGCCAAACTGGCCTCTGATGAAAGATGCTCTGGGCAGAGTAAGCCTTAATTAAAACCTTACTTAATTAATTAATTTGAATTAGATTAGCATCATTGCTGTTCTTTACCCTTGTATTTCAGAGTTTGTGTAAATACGACAAAAATTCATACACAACCTGTTGGTAATAACATACTAGGTTCCATGTGATGCACAATGAAATAGTTTCACAATTGCTTAAATACAACAGTACACAAGGAATGCATGGTGACATGTATGTAGACATCAAAAAGTGCTTGCTGGGAGATTGAATGGGAGCAGTAGGGACCTAGAAGCAAATACCTGGTTGGCTTGGCCTTGTGGCATGGTCGAGACAGAAACACTGAACTGATCCACAACTCTGGTGATCGAGTGAGGTGGCAAAACATGACCGCCCACGCTTACCGGCATGGCACATGATGGATGGATGGAGTAGTGTCGTGTCAAGGTGTCACAGCTGAAGGTTTCAAATGCAAAACTAGTGATTTTAGGATGGCTGCTAAAACTAAAGTAAAGAAAATCACACATTTTGCACACCTTGAGGTGTATTGGGCATATGGTGCCCATATTTATAGATCAAATGGCACTCAGGGGGTGATATGGTCAATATCACTCCGTCTGCCTTTATTTCTCAAGATATATTCTGGTTGCCATTTTAGACTGGGTCAGTTTACAACTTCCTCAGTGCGAATTTGAACCCATGACTACTGGACTGGCAGACTAGTCTACTAGCCACTGTACTACTGCAGCTACCAGAATGGCTGCTGCCCAGGCTACATTTCATCCACTGGTTGCCTACAACAGTAAAACATCCGGTTTTAAAGCCCGAGGAAGATTGAAGAAGATGGAATTGCTAAGATCTGAGAATTCATCATCAAGAGATCCTTGTGGCCAGAGTGAAGTCTGGTACAATAGAGAGAAAACTTAGTGCTTAACTGGCAGCCTGGTACAATAGAGAGAAGACATACAATGTTTAACGACAAGGACCAGAAGATAACTGTGCATTTGCTTTCCATCCAGCAATCAATGAACAAGACAAGGTAATGAATCCTAAGTTCATCATGAATTATGCAGTAATGAAAATGAGATTTATCATTAAATTGTCTCCTTATCTGTAAGCACATGTGATTATTTTAATGCTATAAATGTTCATAAATATGTGATGTTATAATCTACATAGGAATATTGTTTTTCTGCAGTTGTCTGTGGAGCTATACTACACTATTTGTATACAACATGTTACCCGCATAAACACATTTCTACATAGATTAGATTATCCACTGGATTCGTTAAAAGAAGTTTTGCTTGTACAAAGTGACTTATTTTAAAATGCAGGTAGAGAACAACTTCAAGAGAGAGATGCAGTGGAAGATGAACTTGTACAGAGGCTTCTTGGCTATTTGTCACTCGGATGACCACCATCTCAACTCGCAACAGGTGTGTATAGTTGAGTTGTTGAGATAACCACCATCTACCTGATCAGTCTCTTGAGCTGCTTACACAGTTATCATCAAGTACCACCTCCACATTTACAGGACATCGCTGTCAACATCAGTATCTTTCAGCTGATTGTTGATTTCTTGTCAAGATTACGCTCAGTAGTTTGCCATTGCTTTCTGAGCGACTGGCTCACATACCCCGTAAGTTACCGATGCGGAGAGAACCGCTACCAATTCTCGTGCATGTCACATTACTCACGAGAGTATACGGGATTATGGAGAAAGTCGTGTAACCCCTAGACCAGAGAGACTGGCATGCTGTTGTTAGAACCTGATATTATGGTGGTTAGCGTCATCAGTTGTTTATAACTGTAGGAGGATGGTGGTTAGCATCATCAGTTGTTTATAACTGTAGGAGGATGGTGGTTAGTGTTATCAGTTGTTTATAACTGTAGGAGGATGGTGGTTAGCATACTGTTTGTTATAACTGTAGGAGGATGGTGGTTTAGCGTCATCAGTTGTTTATACTGTAGAGGATGGTGGGGGGGGGTTTTTTTAAGCAAAAAAAATACTGTTTTGTTATAAACTGTAGGAGGATGGTGGTTAGCGTCATCATTTGTGTTATAACTGTAGGAGGATGGTGGGTAGCGTCATCAGTTGTTTATAACTGTAGGAGGATGGTGGTTTAGTGTTATCAGTTGTTTATAACTGTAGGAGGATGGTGGTTAGCGTCATCAGTTGTTTATAACTGTAGGAGGATGGTGGGTTAGCGTATCATGTTTGTTATACTGTAGGAGGATGGTGGTTAGCATACTGTTGTTTATAACTGTAGAGGATGGTGGTTAGTGTCATCAGTTGTTTATAACTGTAGGAGGATGTGGTTAGTGTCATCAGTTGTTTATAACTGTAGGAGGATGGTGGTTAGTGTCATCAGTTGTTTATAACTGTAGGAGGATGGTGGTTAGTGTCATCAGTTGTTTATAACTGTAGGAGGATGGTGGTTAGCGTCATCAGTTGTTTATAACTGTAGGAGGATGGTGGTTAGTGTCATCAGTTGTTTATAACTGTAGGAGGATGGTGGTTAGCGTCATCAGTTGTTTATAACTGTAGGAGGATGGTGGTTAGCATACTAGTTTGTTATAACTGTAGGAGGATGGTGGTTAGCGTCATCAGTTGTTTATAACTGTAGGAGGATGGTGGTTAGCATACTGTTTGTTATAACTGTAGGAGGATGGTGGTTAGCGTCATCAGTTGTTTATAACTGTAGGAGGATGGTGGTTAGCATACTGTTTGTTATAACTGTAGGAGGATGGTGGTTAGTGTCATCAGTTGTTTATAACTGTAGGAGGATGGTGGTTAGCGTCATCAGTTGTTTATAACTGTAGGAGGATGGTGGTTAGCATACTGTTTGTTATAACTGTAGGAGGATGGTGGTTAGCGTGCGATGTAGTTGTTATAACTGTAGGAGGATGGTGGTTAGCATACTGTTTGTTATAACTGTAGGAGGATGGTGGTTAGCGTCATCAGTTGTTTATAACTGTAGGAGGATGGTGGTTAGTGTCATCAGTTGTTTATAACTGTAGGAGGATGGTGGTTAGCATACTGTTTGTTATAACTGTAGGAGGATGGTGGTTAGCGTCATCAGTTGTTTATAACTGTAGGAGGATGGTGGTTAGCGTCATCAGTTGTTTATAACTGTAGGAGGATGGTGGTTAGTGTCATCAGTTGTTTATAACTGTAGGAGGATGGTGGTTAGCGTCATCAGTTGTTTATAACTGTAGGAGGATGGTGGTTAGCGTCATCAGTTGTTTAAACTGTAGGAGGATGGTGGTTAGACGTTTGTTATAACTGTAGGAGGATGGTGAGCATCAGTTGTTTATAACTGTAGGAGGATGGTGGTTAGCGTCATCAGTTTATAACTGTAGGAGGATGGTGGTTAGCGTCATCAGTTGTTTATAACTGTAGGAGGATGGTGGTTAGCGTCATCAGTTGTTTATAACTGTAGGAGGATGGTGGTTAGCGTCATCAGTTGTTTATAACTGTAGGAGGATGGTGGTTAGCGTCATCAGTTGTTTATAACTGTAGGAGGATGGTGGTTAGCGTCATCAGTTGTTATAACTGTAGGAGGATGGTGGTTAGCATCATCAGTTGTTTATAACTGTAGGAGGATGGTGGTTAGCATACTCAGTTGTTTATAACTGTAGGAGGATGGTGGTTAGCGTCATCAGTTGTTTATAACTGTAGGAGGATGGTGGTTAGCATACTGTTTGTTATAACTGTAGGAGGATGGTGGTTAGCTACGTTTTTATAACTGTAGGAGGATGGTGGTTAGCTGTCATCAGTTGTTTATAACTGTAGGAGGATGGTGGTTAGCGTCATCAGTTGTTTATAACTGTAGGAGGATGGTGGTTACGTCTCAGTTGTTTAACTGTAGGTAGGTCATCAGTTGTTATAACTGTAGGAGGATGGTGGTTAGCATACTGTTTGTTATAACTGTAGGAGGATGGTGATTAGCGTCATCAGTTGTTTATAACTGTAGGAGGATGGTGGTTAGCGTCATCAGTTTATAACTGTAGGAGGATGGTGGTTAGCATCATCAGTTGTTTATAACTGTAGGAGGATGGTGGTTAGCATACTCAGTTGTTTATAACTGTAGGAGGATGGTGGTTAGCATACTCAGTTGTTTATAACTGTAGGAGGATGGTGGTTAGGACTCAGTTGTTTATAACTGCGGGAGTCTCCGTGGCGAAGTGGTCAAGCCATTTGACTCGGACTCCGATGGTTGTGGGTTCGATTTCGGGCCGTGTCCTTCGGTTCACGAATGAAATTTTTCGGAGACTCCTGTGGGTCGTCGGTAGAGCTACGGAGTTTGTGCTTTATGCGACGCTTTCCGCACTGCAGAAAGAGACCAAGCCATATGGGATTTTTTTTTTTAAACCCGGTGCAATGAAGTCGACCCTGTTGACTTTTATAACTGTCGGAGGAGGGTGTTGATTTGTTTGTACAGTTGTTATAATCCTGAGGGATGTGGTTGTTAGTGTCTTGAATTTATTATAACAGAGAGGATGATGGTTATTGTCTTGAGTTTATACCATTGGAGCATGGTGTCTTGAATTGTTTATACAGTTGTTAGAAACCTAGGGATTATGTTGGTTAGCATCTACTGGGACGATAGTAGTTATTGTCTTGATTTGTTTATAAAATTGTTACAACCATGGGAGCCTGGAGGTTAGTGTCTTGAACTGTTTTTATTTTTGCAACAATATAATCCAGAAGGGTTGAATAGGATATTTTTTTAAAGAAAGAAGAGCATGGTGGTCAGAGCACATTTCTCTTCAAATGTGATGACCTGTGTTCGTTATCAAGTTGAAGAGAAATATTTGTTACACCCTCATCTTAATATGTGCAGTAGTGGATCTAGTGTTTAAATATAGATGCTAGACTTCTCGGGGAAGGAAAGATAGTGGTCCAGCATCTAATTTGTGGTCTATTTTTGTCACACCTTCAGTACATTTATTCAGTGCTTGTCAGCTTGTCCAGTGTCCAATGAATGTCAGTTGCATTCTCTCAAGGCATAATTCAAGGTTTCTCTTGTCACATTTGCTAGTTTATAGACTTTGATTAATCCATTTTATTTTACTTTATTGCATGTTTCCAGTTTCCGATTCACAATTCCTTTCCACTTATTTCTCTGTTTCCGATTTTCATATCTTTAAGCTGTATTTGTATTTGTTGGAACGGTCATATTTGTAATGAATACAAGAAAAGAAATAATTCCTAAGTTTTGTTTATCCTTAATTTTGGAATGTTATGTTCACTGTTCTTTAGTTATATTTCAAAAGAAATGTTAATGTACTTTTAAATTGTGTTACTTCTAGATTGAGCGCTTGGTTGAGACATGTGGTAACCAAGTGATTAAAGAATGGAGGCGTCTGCCACACATTGTTTCACACATCCACGTGCAATATCTTCAGGTTTGTACCAGTCATGTTTGTATGTGGCCAAGGTTTCTTTATTAAGTTACCTTAAAATACGTTTCTATCTGCTTTCAGCTGAATTATTCTTATACTCTAGAATTTTGAACTTTGTCATTGTCTGATAAATGTTTTTATGAAAAGGATTCTTACAAAGTGTGTATTTAGTCGGTTTTGCATAATACTGTCGATTTCTATGGCTAATGGGATAGTGAAATGCAGTTTTACAATTCCCTGGCAAGTTGAGGGTTGAAAATCAGCCTCGGGCGATTTGAAAGCAGGCTGCTTTGCATTGATTTTAATGGCATGAGGTGTTGGCCCTTCAGGAAGCAATGGCAAACTACTGAACGTAAAATTGTCTAGTAAATCACAAACAGGCTATAAATGCTGGGGTTGATTGCAGCATCCTGTAAAGGATATGCAGCTAACATTCTTGTAAACATTAGTACCATTTGGTTTTCCTTAATTTGTTGCTGGTAGCATCCCGTCAATTTATGTTTTCAACACTAGTCAGACTTGACATAACAGTAATTGGTGGTGGTCTAGTTCCACCCAAGTAGGGACAGCGCACAAAATCATCCCAAGCATGTGTGTGTGATCTTTACAAAATATCAGTGCTAAACTTAGGTGTTGTCTACCATCATGGTGCGGATTGTAGTTAACCCAGGGTAAAATCGTAAATTTAATAGTTTTTAAAAATTGGTCCTGCAGGTCCACATGGCCAAATGGGTAAGAAGGCGTGTTCTTAAACATCCGGTGTGCTGATGCCGAGGTAAGCGGTTCAACTCCTACATCAGACAGCTGGACTAAAATGTTGACCTGTCATCCTTGACTTGGGGACGTAAATTACAAGAACCTGTGAAGTCGGAGTGGGTTCACCTGATGGTGAGGGGCCACTGTTAATAGGGAAGACTAATCCACATGCAAAATTCAGTCCATCACTACTATAAATAGTGTGTATGGACTACGCTTGAGTTCAAAGCGGGGGGGGGGGGGGGGGGGGGGGGGGGGGGGGGGGTGGTCCTTTTACACCTGAAAGCGCATCATATGGTGTTGGGCTTGTGTTTGTATAGACCAGTCAGCACTGTGTAGGAGATGCGGTCAGTGTCATGCCTGCTGCCTTTACTACCCAAGACATTTTCTGCCACTTATTTTAGGCTAGGTCGACCTGGCAGCACAGGTAGGTTGAGGTTTTAACATTTGATTAAACCCATGACCCCTACACTGGCAGGTAAGCGTCATGCACCATGCTACCATGGCTCTCGAAAAAATAGTTTAACCCCCCACCTTATCTGCTATATTGACTCTAAGCATAATGGTATATATAACAGTTTGCTTATAAATTGCATGAAATTTGTGTTAAGAATTCCAAAAATGTATATTACAATGAAGTTTATCATCTCTGTAGGCAGCTCAAATGATTATGGAGCTGCAGGAAGCTGCTCAGATCAACCAAGGTCTACAGCCGGCAAATATAACTCGTACTGCTAGTGTTCATGACATGAAAGCTATTGTGAAGACATGGAAGTAAGTGTGCCCTATTGCTCTTACTCTGTCTTTCTATCTCTCTTCTTTCAGCTTCTCTTTTGTTTTGTGTGTATGTCATTTTCTATGTACCTGTCTGCCTATATCTGCCTCTCTTTCTTTGCCTATCTCTCTTTACATGACTGTCTGTCTGTATCTGTCTTCTCTCTTTCTCTCCTTTCTCTTTCCTCTTTCTCTTTTCTCTCCTCTATTTCTGTTTTTCTCACCACCTCCCCCTTTCTCTCTCTTAGTATCTCACTCTCTCCCCTCCCCTTCTCTCTCTCTCTCTCTCTCTCTCTCTCTCTCTCTCTCTCTCTCTCTCTCTCTCTCTCTCTCTCTCTCTCTCTCACACACACACACTCACAGTCAGTCACTCACTCTCACGCACTCACTCACTCTCTCACTTACTCTCTCACTCACTCTCTCATTGACTCTCTCTCACTCTCTCACTCTCTCTTTCTTACACGCTCTCTATTACACTCTCTCTCTCTCTCATTGACTCTCTCTCTCTCTTTCTCTCTCTCTCTCTCTCTCTCTCTCTCTCTCTCTCTCTCTCTCTCTCTCTCTCTCTCTCTCTCTCTCTCTCTCTCTCTCTCTCTCTCTCTCTCTCTCTCTGGCATATAAAATAGAATTACTGAAAGATTAACATATACATTGGTTTGGTACATTGTGCTTCAAAAAGGCTTAATAACTACGACCCATGGCGGTGGCGAGTGTGGCTGGTAAGGCCAATTCTTGCTGCAAATGTTTGCCCACAGTAGGTGCATGTGAAAACATGGTCCTTTCCACCATTTTACACCATCTTACGTCTCTCACGCTCTGTGTGTGCTTTATCTGCAATCATTTTCTCCATTTGCCCTCCATGCAACACGTTCAGCGGCGACGTGCTCCCAATGTGCATTATCAATGCCTGTATCAATCATTTCCCGCTTACACACATCTTTGTATCATAGTAGAGGCCGACCCTGAGAGGCGTAGTAGAGGCCGACACCGCATATGAAAGCTGTTTAAACGTTTCTCTTGGCAGTGAGTAAGTTGTCCAGGTTTCACTGCCATAAAGAAGAGTACTAAGGACACAGGCTTGGTAGACGAGGACTTTTGTTTTGGCAGTAAGCTTCCTGTTCTCCCAGACTCTTTTTGCTAACATGTTCATTGTTGTTGTTGCCTTGCCAATCCTGATGTTGATTTCCTGATCGAGGGATAATTTGCTATTTACCTCTGATCCTAGATATGTAAAATGGTCTACTATCTCCAGTTCGGCGTCGTCAATAAAGATTGATGGTACACCATGTGCACCTTGTGACATAATCTGTGTCTTCTTTTTGTTAATTGTTAAACCAAATTCAGAACAAGCATTGGAGAATGCAGATAGTAGATGTTGTAATTCTTCCTCAGAGTGGGTCGTAATCGCAGCATCATCCGCAAAAAGCAACTCTCTGATTAGTACCCTGCTAATTTTGGTCTTGGCCTTCAATCTCTGAGCATTATAGAGGCCACCATCTGAGCGTGAGTGAATGTATATACCGTCATCCTGATCACGAAAGGCATATTTCAGTAGAAGTGAAAAGTATATCCCAAAGAGGGTGGGGGTTAGTACACAACCTTGCTTAACTCCACTCTTGATTTCAAACTCTTCTGAAGTTGAGCCATCAAACTTGATTATACCCTTCATGCCTGTGTGGAACGATTCCACAATGGACAGAAGAGTTGGTGGGCAGCCAATCTTCTTTAGTGCTTTGAACAGACCCTCACGACTGACCAAATCGAATGCCTTTGTGAGGTCGATGAAGGCAATAAACAGTGGCTGATTTTGTTCCCGGCATTTTTCTTGCATCTGTCGCAATGAGAATATCATATCAATGGTAGACCGGTTCTGACGGAAGCCGCACTGTGATTCGGGGTAGACTTGATCTCCCAGGACTTGAAGTCTGCGCAGGACAATTCTGGCAAATACTTTCCCAACAATACACAGAAGTGAGATACCCCTATAGTTGTTACAGTCGCTCCGATCTCCCTTGTTCTTGTACAGCGTTATGATGTTTGAATCTTTGAAATCCTGTGGGACTTGTCCTTCTCGCCAGCATAGCTCTATTAGCTGGTGGATCTGTAGAGCGAGTGTGTCTTGCCCACTCCTGATCACCTCTATTGGAATCCCATCCTTACCTGGAGCCTTGCCAGATGCAAGCTCATTTATAGCACACTTAACTTCTGTTATAGTGGGAAGTGTGTCCAGGTGGTCAAGAGTTGGCAGGGCCTCTATGGCGTTGAGGGCATCATCCGCTAGCTTGGTCTCACTTGAGTAAAGCTCTAAATAGTGCTCGACCCATCTATCCATCTGCTGTTTCTTATCAGTGATGATTTCTCCAGTCAAGGTTTTCAGCGGTGCACTTCTTTTGATCATTGGACCACAGGCTTTCTTTATCCCTTCATACATGCTTCTGATGTTTCCCTTATCACTTGCGATTTGAATGGACTCACATAACTTGATCCAATAGTCATTCGCACACTGCCTGGCAGCCTTTTGTACATCCTTCCTCGCTTGCTTCAGCTCACTCAGAGTGTTACGCGTTGGTCTTTCCTTGTTTCTTAAGAGAGCTATCTTCTTTTTATCAATCAAGGGCTGCAGTATCTGGCTGTTTGCCGCAAACCAGTCCTGCCTCTTATGATCCACAGTGCCGTAAACCCCTACCGCTGTTTTATAAATAGTTTCCTTAAGTTTACTCCATTTATCATTTACTATACAATTTTCTGATGTATCATTGAAAGCGTCTTCAAGTTGCTGTTGAAATTCAAAGCACTTTCCAGGATCGTGAGTGTTAATAATATTAATCCTGGGGCTAGACTTGTGTTTAGCTGTGTAGATTCTCTTTGGTCTCAGTCTAACCCTTGCAACAACCAAAGAATGATCTGTATCACAGTCAGCACTGTGGTAACTTCGAGTTAATGATGTATGGTTCAGATGTTGTCTCCGTGTGATAATGAAGTCCAGCTGATGCCAATGGCCGGATCTTGGATGTTTCCATGTGACCTTATGCATCTCTTTTGTTTTAAAAAAGGAGTTTGTAATACATAGGTCATTTCTAGTGCAATGCTCCAGCAGCCTTTGCCCATTATCATTCATGCGACCGATGTTGTATTTTCCAAGGCACACTGGCCATGAACTCGAGTCCTTGCCCACACGAGCATTGAAATCACCGAGCATATAAATGTAGTCGGATTTTGGAACTGCCTTGATCGCAGAGTCTAGCTGCTCATAGAACGTATCCTTCACATCATCAGAGGAAGCGAGTGTCGGTGCATATGCAGTGAGAATGGTGGCAAATCCACAAGAGGTTGCCAACCGCAGTGATAATAATCTTTCATTACCTCCAGCTGGGATATCAATCATTCCCAGTAGCGAATTCTTCACTGCAAAACCCACACCATGTTGCCTTTTTTCTGCCTGCCCTCTTCCCTTCCAAAAAAAGGTGTAATTGTTTTCCCTGAGTGACCCTTCCTCAGCGAGGCGAGTCTCCTGCAGGCCAGCAATATCAATGTTAAGACGATTGAGTTCAGCATCAATCACAGCCGTTTTTCTCACATCGTCAATATTTGTCAAGTCAGTGGAAAATCCTGGACACATGGTTCTCACGTTCCAGGTTGCAAGCCGTAGCTTGAGGTTTCTATTATTCTTTTATTAGTACCTGGTGCATTGGTTTTACAGCCTGCGATTCAGATTTTGTCCTAGCCCCAAGCACCCATTGAAGCAGGCAGGCTGTGGCGGATCAGCACCCAATTGGCCGGGGGCTGCCCAGCTTGAGGCGGGCGGTAGCTGATCAGTGACACCTGTAGGTGTCTCCCACCGTCAGAGGCAACGCGTGGCGCCCCATGTCTACGCCAACTGACAAGGACTTATAACCCGTAACAGTTGCCTCTCGCTTTGATTCCGAGACCGGTTAAGACCAGGGATGGAGTTATTGCCTCTCCATAGCACAAAGCCTGGGCTAAAATAAAGAAACCATGTGTTGCCCATGCAGCATGATCCCTCTCTCGGCCTGCCTAGTTCACTCCAGAGGAAAGTTAACACCTATACATCTGGAACAAGACAAGCTGCAGAAGCTGCCGGATCAGCAAAGCAATGCTCTAACTGTCCGCCTGTCGGAGCTTCGATCCTAGACCAGCTGCCAACCAAGGCTTAGGGCCTGGTCTGCCCTGCCATGACTTATTTTGTCTTTGGGTTGCATTTCCTCGCACCAGGATAAGGCTAGTACCCTCCCAATTGCGCTCTTCCGCCCGAAGCCGTTGGCACAATGTGGGGTGTCGGGTTTGGTAAGTGCCGCCCAACATTCGGCGCTGACAGAAAGCAGGTAGTACTGTCTACTGTCATACGGTAGCTGTCATATCTGACTAAGACCTGACATAGAAAGATTATCCTCCTGATAATAGCTACAGACAAGCAATTACAGTACAGACAGAAGAAGTGAACTGATAACTTTAAAGATTGGGTAGCATATAGCATTGCCATACACATATGTTTTGCTTAAGATATCGAGCAGTGGAAATACTCAACAACAAAAGTAACATGCCATAGAACCCCAAAGACTCACAGATGGTGTCATGGGGTAAAAATGTTGATGCATATGTCACTCAAGTTGTATCAATTGTATAATTAAAGAACTGTATTAAATTAAAGAACATTGGCAAGTTTTACAACATTGACAAGTTTTACTATTCCAGAAACCGTCTGCCCATGATTTCTGATGACCTTTCACATTGGAGTGATATTTTCACTTGGAGACAGCATCATTACCAGTTCATCATTCAGCATTACGAGAGCCAGGTCCCAGTTGAGAATGTAAGTGCTTTAGCATTTTATATTCATCTTGCATTCATAATCAATACATTTTTTATTATTATTGTAAGGGGAGTAAATAATGTAACATCAGATTTCTGCTTTTTTTTTTTTTTTTTTTTGAGGCAACCAATATACAGTTGGTAACAGGGAATGAAAAGGAACAGTATACAGTTGTCATTAGGAGGACTGGAACAATAATTTGTGAACTGCTGATCAGACCTCCATTCTTTGGGAAACCAAATAGAGGGAGCAACTTCATAATAAACTACAACCTTGAGTCGCAGTAGCATAGTGGCTAGACACTCGCTTGCCAGTCTGATGGTCATAGGTTCAAATTCACGTTGAGGTGGACTTTTTAAATTGACCTCCCAGGTCAACTCAGTCTAAAATGCTATTAAGAAAGTTAGTTAGTCGCGGTTCCAACATTCACGGCAACGGGTTGTCCCCATTATGCTCCGTGCCTGTGCCAGTGAATATCACACAACATGCTCCTCACTGCCCTATGTGAACAATGGAATAGACAGGAGTATCGGCAAGCCAACAGCCTGCACAGGTACACTGTGCATAATGCTGCCGCCAGAATGCCAACACAAAAGTCCTCCACAAAAAATAAATTCATCGTCGGTGGAATCGGCAGTCACCAGAAAGACTTCATTGGCCCGAGTGTTATCCCATATGGCTCAGTCTCTTTCTGCAGGGCGACCTGCCGAAAGCGCCACACAAAGCACAAACTCCGTAGCTCCAGCAATGACTCCCGGGAGTCTCCTGAAAAATGCACTCGTGAACTGAAAAGGCAACCCAGTCAGTCCAGCAACAGCCAGCCGCCATTGTTCCGAACATGCAGTTCATGCTACAAACTGCGGACAGATGTAAAAGCATTCCACGCGAAATTCACAGCTCACAGTGTCGTGCCACGCACTAACTCAGTATCAGAGCGACGGAAACATGCACTACCAGTCCAACATGAGTAAAATGTGAATGCAAACTGTAGCCACAAGGCTACAAGAAATATCTTGAGTGAATGCGCAAGCGCCATGTTGACCACATCACCCCTGTAGTGTCGATTGGTCTGTGAAAATATGGGCATTGCATCACATGCCCTTATACGCCTTTCAATGTATAAAAGGATCCTTAAAGACTTTATTTACATCTGAATTAGTTTAGTTTAGTCGATGGATCAACATCACGGCACACAGGTGTAACCCATAAGTGCTCCGTTCGCCTCCTAACTCAAACCGGAGTCTGGAGAAGCTCAGCTCAGTGGACAAACTCTATAGCACCGGCGAGGATCCTGAAATACTTTGGGTAGATTTTTAACTCAAAATCTTGCCCGGGCAGTTTTTTATTTACAGCTGAATAATGTAGTTAAGTATTTGTGACATTTATCAAGTAACGGTTTGTTTGATTGTCTTTGTTGTAGAACACCAATTCTATGCTGGGTGTGCATGCAATTGCTCAGTCAATTATCCACTTTGGCAAGGTAGCTCGCAAGCATGGCCTGATTGGTGTCAGCCTTGACACTTTGAGCAGGTAATTTAAATCTGTTGTCGTATTGATTTTTATGGAGTTTTTGGGAACATGGTTAGTTAGTCGAGGTTACAACTTCACGGCAACGGGTCGTCCCCATTATGCTCCGTTCCTATGCCAGTGAATATTACACAAAATGCTTCCCACTGTCCAGTGTTAGCGGACACATAAAAGCATTCCACGTGAATATCACAGCGCAAGGAGTCGTGCCACGCACTCACTCAGTAGCAGGGAACACATAAATGTCCTAAACTTTTCTTGCTTCTATAAAAATCTGTATTTATTTATTTTGTATTTGTCACATAAACCTTTTTATTTTCCTTCTGACTAAAGCAGCTTAGTGTATCATTGTTATATTGCCTTCTTCCTCTGGAATCCACAATGCTAATGAAATATACCAATACCTAAACACAAGAAAAATATTAGCAAATAATATCGGAAGAACTATGAGAGATAGAATGGCATGGCATGCGATGGCTGAGTGAGTGGCTGTGCTCCATTGGGAGATAAAAGGCATAAGAAGGAGAATGAAGAACTGCAAGGATAGTTTACAGATGCCAGTATTCAAACACATGAAACAGATCCATAGATTCTCTGTAACATAATCTCATGTTTGGTTGTCCTTGTCTACACAGGATACACAACATAACCAGTGTGCCAGTTGTTGACTGTTTCCAGAAAGTGAGGCAGCAGGTCAAGTGCTACATGCACATGGGAGGATCTCTGAACAAAAGTGAATTCACGGAGGTGAGTCTGATGTATGTCTTAGCTAATGGTGCATGTGCCTGATCTAATATTGGGGTAGAATGTTAAAAAATTAATGTATTGGGAAGGTTACTCCATTACTGACATTAAAAAGACATCCTTACCTTGTGATGCCACAGTAGTGTGGCATCCTCCGGTAGAATTAAGCCCGGTAGGCTGAGATGGTCATTGAATATGTTATGACTACCAACAATGTAAGTCAGTTTACAATTCACAGGTTAAAAACGTTTAATGTGAAGTCTAGCTACAGATGAGTCTTTTAAAAAGGTGGTGATCAGAATAGTGCTCTGCAAAGGATATGTTCTCTGATGGCATATTATAGTGAAACTAGGATTCTAGAAGCATAGTTAGGTCACGACACTACTTCTCTTGACAGCCAGAGATTGCTTTCAAAAGTGGGGATCCCCACCCATGTTAGTGTGAAAGGCAAGGGAAAAACATCGTTGGTTTTTGAGCGTATCACAAATTCAAAATAGAGTGCCATGTTCAGTAACATATTACCAGTGTTGTGATTGAATAACCTGACGTAAACTAATTTTCATGCTGTAATCTCATGAGTTCCTATATGTCGGCCATTTTCTCATTAATTCCAACCATGAAGATTTAGTTTTTCTAGAGGGTTAATTTCTAAATATCTGTTACATGGAAAATAAACAGATGTGCTAATAGAATATTAAAGAGTTAACCCTTTACAGGGCAGACATTTGTCCGTTTTGTAGCCCTGAACGAGGTTCGGTAAAATTTCAGGTTACGTTAGTAAAATCATCACATAAAAGGTGTTAGTCAACCGATTTTACTTAAATAAAAAACAAAATGAAGTAAAAAGCATGCAGAGTATTTTACTTACGTGAATGTTCCCAGGTAATCCACACATGAACACAAATATTTACAAAATACAACATATTGTTTGTGATTGTCAGTCATTTATACAACAATTTACAAACACATTTTCAGAATCAGAATCACTTTCTTTAAGTCCGACTCACGACTGCTAACTGCAAAGTAACTGCTAATCACTGATATCTAGCTCTGATTCAGTCAAATTCATGCACGTAAATGTCACTTAAATTGAACCCAGCGAAATCTCCACTATCACTTGAAGAATCGTCAAAATCTGTTTTGAAAAACTAAGCGTAAAAACCCAGAAAACTATAAACAAAATCCGTTCAAATTCATAGTGCACATGCTTGAAAATGGCGGCCACGTTGTCAAGCTATCGGGGAAACCCAAAGTAGACAATCGGAAATCTCCGAGAAGCCACGCGATCGCGTTATTACAATGCTAGTAGTAGCTCGGACGTATTCAGATGAATTGCTCGTTCCGGAGTTCGGACGCTTTGGGACAATTTGCCCGGTAAAGGGTTAAGACACTTTCATCGGCACATAGACATTTATTGTGTACTTGAGATGTTTATATACACATGTCACTAAGAGATTCAGTATACACTTCCAGCTTAAGAGTTATCTTCAGAGAATTTCATAAAATGTTCTGAACTTATAGCTTCCTTTTTTTAACATAGTTCTTCTGTTCTTCTAAATCAAATGGCTTCAAATAAATTTATTTTGATCTGAATATTTTGCATATGATCAAGTTTCCATATCAGTAATTTTTTTAACCATCTTAAATTCCATTACATATCGTGTCATGCTTAGCTGGCATGATGTGTCAAGTTCACATAATCTCTAATTTTGTTCAACTCTAGGTACACATTGATCATTCTTACAGTAAAGCTCATTAGATAATAAAATAATGTTAACTGCCAGTTTGCATCATGATCCTTCATAACATATAGACATCATTGTAATGCTAATTAATTTACAAACATTTTTAATACAGGGTTTGGATGTGATTGAGGTGACGAACCTCAAATTTTTCACAAAAGAGATGATGGCCGAACTCTACGCCATGAAAGGATATTTCTTACAATACCTCAACCGTTCTGACGAAGCAAACAAAGTATTTTCTGCCGCAGTTCAGCTTCACGACTGTCTGGTTAATGCCTGGGCTCTATGGGGAGAATACCTGGAGGCCATGTTCACAAGGGACAGGTAACTGTTATATTCAGTTTCATCGCTAAGACTAGAGGCCATGATTTATATATAGTTTCATGTGTACTGTGTGTATTTTATTACGGTTTAAGAATTCTCATGAGGGTATTAGTTCACCAGTGGTTCTCAAACAATGTGACACAGATTGCTGGTGCTGCAATAGATGGTGTTCAGTATAGAGTGGGTGAGTTTGGGAACATTTGAGGATTTAGACCTTAAATATTCACATGTAACAAATAAACGTGCTATATTTTATTTTAGGCGTAATCCCGTTTATCCACATAGGGTAACACAGCGTGCGAGAATTGGAAGCGGTTCTCGCAGCGTTGGTAACTTACGGGATAAGTCGGACGGCTGCTCCTGAAAGCAATGGAAAACTACTGATCGTAATCTTGTCAAGAAATCGATGACAGCAGTAGAATGCTGGTGACAGCGATGTCCTGTAAAGGATATGCAGGGAAAAAAGAACCTCACATAATATCACTCACTTTACAGAAGTTTTTAGATTTTATTCGGTATTATAATTACCTATGAAACAGTTTGTAATAATAACACAAAATAGTTAGAAATAATGAATTAAAAACCTGCTTATTAGCTTGTATATTGTGTTTGTGAATTATGTTATTTCTGTAGCCACATTGTTTTATACTCTGTATGTAACATCATATTGTGAAGCTGTCTGCTATGAATAAAACACGGCGGTAGATTCTTGTCATATATATATATACACACACAATGAACAGGACCTGCAACATTTAGTAGATGCGGTTGTTGCACACAGTGAACAACTAGGGTTAGAACTGAATAGTAAGAAGAAGCAGATTATGGTCGTCACTGGGAAGAAGGAAATACCACAATGTTATATACGAGTGAGTGAGTTTATTCATAAGCAAGTTAATCAATATAGTTGCCTCAGAACAGTCATAACATCTGATGGGAGATGCCTTGAAGAAATTAGAACAAGAATTGCCATTGCGAAGGTAGCCTTTTGCCAGATGAAAAACATACTGACCAATAAAAAGATATCAACTGAAATGAGAAAAAGAGTGTTGAAGTACTACATAGAACCTGTACTTTTGTATGGATGTGAAGCGTGGACAATGAGCAGTCAAGCTGAAAAACATCTGATGGCTGTGGAAATGTGGTTTCTGAGGAAAATGCAAAGAATACCATGGACAGACAGAAAAACCAATGAACAAGTCCTGCAAGAAACAAATGAAGATCGTAAACTGATTAGAGTTATTAGACGTAGACAGTCAAGATTTTTTGGGCATGTTATGAGAAGAAATGACTTGGAGAACTTGGTGACAACTGGCAAGATAGAAGGGAAGAGACCAAGGGGAAGACTGAGAAGTAAATACCTGGATGGCTTGGCCACGTGGCATGGTCGAGACAGGAACACAGAGCTGATCCACGACTCTGGTGATCGAGTGAGATGGCAGAACATGACCGCCCACGCTTATCGGCATGGCACATGATGGATATATATGTGTATGTGTGTGTGTGTATATAGGGTTAAAGGTATATGTTAATTATTTTTTTTTTAACATTTGGGACACATTTGACTGGAGGTGGGGATTTCATGTGGTCAAAGCAAAGATGTACCAGACTGGCAGTTAGCCGCTGAAGGCTGGTGGATTTATTGTGGAGATTGGGGCTTCTGTGAACATGCCCAGTGTGCTTTATTGATAATGCACACTTAACAAAGCGCATTTGCTCAGGTGATCTGCACAATATATGTTGTTGGCACTGAAATATTGTGCACCCATCTCTCATCCTGCAGGTATACAGATGCCCTTGCTTATGTCACAAAAATCACAAGCATTTTTTCTGTGCTTTATCTGTGATGAAAACCCTATAACTGTTCAGCTCTCCTCTTGATGTGATTAACACAATATTTGTAACTCAAAACCAACTTTTGTGTCACATGACCACTGATGATATATTCAAATCTTTTGTCAGGGTGATAGAGATTGGTGAAGGAGCCATCATCTGCTACCTCCATGCCTGCCGCTCATCCATTGAAGGCCGTACGCGCAAGTACTTGGCAAAAGCCATTTGGCTGTTAACATACGACGATGAGAACCTTTCACTAGCAACAACCCTGGATAAACATCATAATGGAATTCCTGCCATCCACTGGCTGCCTTGGTATGATTGTGAATTGTAAATGTGTGTTCTTGTGGATATAATTATTGCATGCTTTCTTTGTGAATAACATCACTATGTTTAATTTTTTTTTTTTTTTTAGGTTTTTTATGGTAACAGTAAAAGTGGTCCTGTAGCAGATACTGTCATAAGAATATCAAATGTTAGATCTTGATATATGCTAGTCATGATATCATGAGATATATGCTAGTCATGATATCATGAGATATATGCTAGTCATGATATCATGAGATATATGCTAGTCATGATATCATGAGATATATGCTAGTCATGATATCATGAGATATATGCTAGTCATGATATCATGAGATATATGCTAGTCATGATATCATGAGATATATGCTAGTCATGATATCATGAGATATATGCTAGTCATGATATCATGAGATATATGCTAGTCATGATATCATGAGATATATGCTAGTCATAGCCAGCTGCCTGGCCGAGGGGTTAGCAGCTTTTCTTCCGCTAATCCCGAATACTCTCGTAGTCAACGTGAGCGGACGAAAATTAGAAGTGGTTCGAGTCACACTAGTGACTTATGAGAGTATGCAGCCGGTCGCTCAGAAAGTCGTGGCGTGCTGATGAGCGTAATCTATCCTAGGAATCAACATACAGCTGAAAGATGCTGGTGTTGACCGCAATATCCTGAAACAGGATGGAAACGTGGAAAAAAAAAAAAAATATGCTAGTCATGATATCATGAGATATACGTTAGTCATATCATGAGATAAATGTTAGTCATGATATCATGAGATATATGCTAGGTCATGACATAATAATGTGAAGAGATAAGCTCCTTCTGCACCACTTGTCCTTCTCATTCTGATTTCCAAAAAATTTTATAATTATCTGTTAACCATTTTACACTTCCAAGGCTGACCCTGAGACATGCTGGTTGGGAAAATCCTGTCCCCACTGTGGTTTGATCCCAGGCCACTATAAGAGAGAAACCAAACTACTATACAACAGTTTATTTTCTAGATGTAAATGTTTTCTGACTGAATGTATTCTATTAGGTTTTGGGTTGTTTGTTGTTTTATGCATACAAGACCTGAAATAAAGTAAAGGACCCCTTTTCACACCATGATTTATTTAGTTTATGGTGCTGGCCCCACATTTTTTAACCAATCAGCACACAATTGATGATGTGGTCTGCCGCCTTTACTTCCTAAGTAATTACCTTGTACCCTCATTGTACTGGGTCAAGCTGGGAGCCTAGGTGAATCTTTTTTAATCCCCACCTTGAATGGGGTTTGAACACATAACTGTTGGATCAGAAGGCAAGTGTACTAGCTACTGTGGCTCCTGTTATTAACATAAGCTGAACCAAGATGGAAAACAATGATTAAGAATGTCATTTCTTCATGGACCATATCAGTCCGGTAAGATTGAATGGAAGTATAGATATGAAGTTTACTGTAATGAATTTTATTTTTACTGTAGTTTACCATTTATTCATTGCATACATTGTTAATCACACATTCCACCTTGTGAAGCCACAGATAAATTGTTATAATTATTTGTTCTGGGACTCAGGATTCCACAACTGTTGATATGCTTAGTTCGCAAAGAAGGCAAGCTGATAATGAATCTGCTGACTACAGTTGGCCGCATGTACCCTCAAGCTGTCTACTTCCCAATCAGGACTCTGTATCTGACTCTCAGAGGGGAGCAGAGAGAACGACGTAAGTTTCTATTTATATTCATTCTCACTAGAGAGCCAATTGATTAGCTAAGGAAGGAGCAATATAAGAACAACTTGATGTACCCACTACATACCACCAAAAGAAAAGAATAATCAGATCAGTCAGAAAGTCACTAAGACCTGCTCCAGACTACCACCTTAGGGACAGAATCATTATTCTGCACATTAGAACAGAACACAGTAGATTGTGTAACATGTTACAAAATTCAAGATTGGAGAATCAGCCATGTGCACATTTAGATTGGCACCACAGACAGGAGATCACATACTCCAAGACTGCCCAAAATACAACATATCTAGATAAATCTTCTGGAAGATGCTCTATGGATCACTGAGTGAACTAACAAAAAAAAGTTACATTCATACAAGAGACAACATTGCAGTTAAAGACAAATTTCAAGCAAATGAAAGAAGAAAAAGAATAATAATTCTCACATTTAACTAACTACATGTTCAAGTGTTAATATATGTGCAACATCTATTTTTGATTCATCAATTCTTTTTTAATGTTCTCTTAAAGTTGTCTATATTTGCAATGTTGTCTCTTGTATAAACTTCACTGCCTTTTTAGTTCACTCAGTGGTCCATAATTCTACTGTTGTTTCTCTAGGCCAGAAGGTTTGCCTAGGTATCATATTTTTGACACACTTGGAATATGATCTGCTGTCTGCAGCATCAATCCACATGTGCACATGGCTGATTCGCCAATCTTGAATTTTGTATATGCTGTTGTGTAATCAATTGTGTCATATTCTGAGGTGCAGAATAATGATTAGTTCTGGTCTGCCCAAAAAATGTTAATCATCTTGTGCTGGTGTTGATCAATAAAATGGAGGAGTCTCTGTGGCGAAGTGGTCAAGCCATTTGACTCGTGCTCCGAAGGTTGTGGGTTCGATTCCGGGCCACGTCCTTCGGTTTACGAGTTAAATGTTTCGGAGACTCCTGTGGGTCGTCGCTAAAAGCTACGGAGTTCGTGCTTTGTGCGACGCTCTCCATGCTGCGGAAAGAGACCGAGCCATATGCGATAAAACCCGGTGCAATGAAGTTGATCCTGTCGACTTTTAAGCGACTTTTAAAAAAAAATAAAATGGATGTTGCAATGATAGTATGAGAATGGGCTGTTACTGTCTGTGTGTTCTAACAGTGAATATGATGAGAGGATGGTTATGTGATGTAACAAGTCATATGAATCCATATACACAAATACAGCTAAATTCATACTAGAGACAACATTGCAGTTATAGACAAATTTCAAGCGAACGAAAGAATAATATATACAAATAGTTTGATAACATAGCTGTTGAACTATACACAAAGTTTGATAACGTAACTGTTGAAATGAAGTTGAAAATAACCTGGGGACAGGTCTCAGTTTGAGATGCCCAGCAGTCATGGCTGCTGCAGATCTGCTCACTAGAACTATCAATGTGTCTTGGCTCACTTAAATATTGTAATGAACAACCATGTATGTGTGGGTTTTATTGTCTACATCAAATCATGTACATATTCATGTAATATCTCTCTCTCTCTCTCTCTCTCTCTCTCTCTCTCTCTCTCTCTCTCTCTCTCTCTCTCTCTCTCTCTCTCTCTCTCTCTCTCTCTCTCTCTCTCTCTCTGTCTGTCTGTCTGTCTGTCTCTGTCTGTCTGTGTTTCCTTCTCTTCCCTCTCCTTTTCCTTTAGACAGACTTTCATTTGACATTAAATGATAGTGACTTATTGCATAAGATAATTTCATTCTCTGAAAATCAGATTTTCCTAGACTTATTGTGCCCTTATCTCTGTCACGCATTATCATCCTGATGTTATGACTTGTCCCTGGATATATTATTTTATTAACTTGGTTACACATTTTCTCCTCCTATTTTTGGTAACACAGATAAGAAGGCTGGTATTGATCCAACCCGGGTCACTCCCACAGCCGGTACAACTGTCACCAATGGGACAAGCAGCACTGCAACAACCACTATGGGCACACCAGGACCTGGCACTACAGCCACGACTAATGTGACATCCATTACACCAGCTGCTGCTCAAAGTCCGTCTGTTGCAGAAAGTTTATTGGGAGCTTTGGCTGGGCCTTCAGTAGCAGGTAGTTTGTTTCTGACAATGTCATCAACTTAACATATATTTAAATTACGATATCCCTGGCATAGTTTTCTATAGATGTTCACTGTATAATGAAAACACATGACAAACACAAGACATTCTTGTCTGACACCCCTCCTTATACATTAAAGTGATCCTAAATTGTCACTTCTTTTGGTTACCGATTGCTGTCTGTATATGTTAGTTTTTTATTCATATTTGTGCTATCAGTGTTTGGGCATTCTAGTCATTTTCCTCATGTTTCACTCTTTTAAATGCTTTTTTATGAAGCATAAGTACACATCTGTTTTTATTTCTTTAACTACTTGTAGTGTCCTGATAAAACACCATTTTTATGTGCTCTTGTCCTTTATAAATGCACATTGTTCATCTCTAATTTCTTGTTTGAATCTTGTTTTATACTTATGATTTCAGTAACAGCGTTATTATGTGGCATGTAAGACCTTTTGTGTGGAGTGAATTCATAATAGGGTGATGTATTCACAACCATTAAGGTGGGACTATCAATAAATTTATACTCAGTATTCCACAACAAGCAGGCTGGCTTATTATAGAATATTGAGTATATGTTATTACTTCATGTAGACCAGGTTTATATCTAGTAAATTTTAACAAGATGCAATTTACTTTGATGAAATAGATTTCTTGTCCAGTGTAAATGCACCAACTACACAGGCAGGCACTGGAGGGCAAACCACTCAGTCCCAAACAAAACCTGGCTCGTCGGGTAGTCATTCAGAATCTGGACCTATCAAAGCACCGGACTCCATGTGGAGGTGCTCCAAGATTATGGGAACTCAAAGAGATGCACACCCCACCGTAATCTACACCCTGGAGGGTATTGTAGATCAGGTTGGTAGTCAGTTTTGTGCTTGTTCAGTTTTGCTTTGCCATTAAAAATCTTCTAGTACTTTTTTTTCTCATGAATATTTTGTTCTGTACAAATTAAAATTTTGTTCTATTAAAATATATAGTTTATAGTTGTAATGGCCAAAGGGGTCGAAGGCAAAATGGTCAACTTCATTGCTCAGGGTTCTGTCCCATATGGCTGGGTCTTCTTTCTGCAGAGCAGCCTGCAGAAAGCATCACACACAGCATGAACTTCGTAGCTCCAGCAACAACCTCCAGGTTCTCTGGTAAAATTGCAGTCGTGAACTGAATGATAGCAAGTCCAGAAACTAGAACATTTCATAGCACAGATAACTTGATCTCTTCATCACGGAAACTCTCTAATAATATTGTCAGTAAGCTAATGTTATTTATTTTGTTGTTTCTAGCATGACTAGGACAGAGTTACCAAGAGGGACATAATAAATTATGTGTGTCCGTCTGTATTGCATGAAGCTACAAAGTTTCAGTACTTGTTTACACTAAGTAGTTTGAATATATATTTGCATACAAACTTAAGATCATGTTCTACTTGTGCTGCTAAGACATCCATATCTTGTGCCATGCTGGTTGTGAGCGATCATGTCCTTGTACGAGGGGGATTCAAATGAAAACCTTAAAAGTGTGATTGAAATTAAAATAACCATGCCATTTTCTTGTCACTTGTTGTTAAGGAAGTTAAGCATGTGACATCACGGTGCAGATGAACATATTGACGTCATAAGGACAGTTTTAAAGTGGCCATCCCACTTTTGACATACACCAAAGAGGAGCAGCTTTCTGTTATCATTTTTTTTTTAAAATCAGTGGTGGTGTGAAACCTATAGAAATTCATTGATGACTGAAGGTCCGGTATGGTGGTGCATGCCTGTCAGTCCAGCAAGTGTATGAGTGGAGCAGGAAGTTTCAAAACGGCTTGACTTCTGTGACAGACTGTTCACGATTGGGTCAGGCACACCGAGTAGTTAACCCAGAGTCGATTGCAGCCACTGAAAGTACAGGAAAACAGCCAATTGACCGTGAGTGACATTGCCACAGATCTTGACATCAGTCAAGGTTCAGAACACCACATCATCCATGATGTGCTACAGTATCGCAAGGTGGGTGCCACGGCAGCTTACTCCAGAATTAAAACGACACATTGATCCTTGTCAAGAACTTTTGCAATGCTTTGAAGCTGATGGTGATAGTTTCCAATCAAAAATTGTTACTGGAGATAAAACCTGGGTTTGCTACCACGAGCCGGAAACAGAGAGCTAGCAAGGAATGATGCCATCCCTTCTTAACCAAAACCAAAGAAGCTTTGCACGCAGCCATCTGCAAGGAAGGTTATGCTGACTTTCTTTTGCGATGAACGAGGTGTTACTTTAGAGTACTACATGCCAAGATGGAAAAATTGTCACCAGTGATACGTATACAGATCTCAGGAATTATCGACTCACAATCAAATCCAAACGACATGGACTTCTGAGTAACGGTGTCTTTTTGCAGCATGACAATGTTCGACCCCCATACTGCCCGTGCAACAGTTGAAACCATCGAAGAACTCAACTTTCAGTGTGTATAACATCCCCCGTACTCACCAGACAAAGCCCCAAATGATTTCCACCTGTTTGGACAACTGGAGTCATTGGGAGGAAAGACTTTGGTCCGATGAAGAGGTACAGCAGGTGGTGCATGAATGGTTACACATATGACCAAGATAGTCTTTTTTCTACAGGAATCCAAGCACTTTCTTGGCGCTGGAGGACTTACATTGAAAGCAGTGGTGACTACATTGAAAAATGATAAATGTTTTTCAGAATATATTAACCCCCCCCCCTCCCCCCCTTACACACACACACACACACACACACACAGACTGACTGACTTCCTTTTAAAGTTTTAATTTGAAGCCCCCTTGTGTGTTTCCCATGAACAAACTCTGTAGTTATAATTGGCATATATTTAGACAAATTCAAGAAGGCTCTACACTAGGACCTCACCAAATGATAACTGCAGGTACTAAATTGATTATATTTGAACACAGCAAAGGTGGAGGACAGGTATAACATCTACAAAGACACTACCAGGAGAAGACTGACACAGAACATAAACTGGCTTGTAGATTTCAAGATGCAACTTTAAAAGTGATAAACGGACTGCGACCGACAGGATTAAATGTTATAAACTACCTGAATATGGCATTGAAGTATTTTCTTATTTTAATTTGAGGTATTGATGGCAGTTCAAGAAGACACAACACCTGATGAGCTAGCCACACAATTGAATGTTGACTAACCTCCGTATCTAGCAGGTGCTCAACCATCTACCATCCATTAGGTGCACTTTGTATTTAGGACATAATAAAATAGTTAAAGTTAGTTGCATATCCTTTACAGGATGTCGCAGTCAACACCAGCATTATTTGCTGTTGTGAACTCTTGGCACGTTCAGTAGTTTGCAATAAAATAGCACTGATAAATATTGAGAACATATTGAAATCAAGGTACAAAATTAGTGTAGATATATTATAGAAAAAGTATTAATATGGAGTAATGGTCAAGTTATTTATAATAGAATGTCTTTACCATTGCAGATGGTTTGGCTGAGGGAAAATGGGTATGAGGAAGTTCTTCGTCAACTGAGGCAAGGCTTGGAAAAGTGTTATGGTGTGGCATTTGATAACAGAGCATCAGGCAAGTTATTCTTACAATTTAATTTCAATTATCATTTGGTAGATTTATTTTCTTGAGCACAGAGATGTTTTTGTGAGCAGAATGTTATCTACTTGATTTTTTTTTTTTTTTTTTTCAATATGTTTATTCTGTCCTTTGAATTGTGTGTAGATTTGTCTTAAATATTTTATAGTTTGACTTGTTTTATAGCTTGCACTTCATGCATAAATCTCAAACCTGGACTTTATCCAAATTACACCTTCGCTAAATCACCACCTGCGAAATGAGATGCCTGAGGAGAACTGCCAACTTAACAATCCGAGACCGAGTAAGAAATACTATTATCAAACAGACTGGGATCAACACCTTGTGCCACATTTATTGAAAAATAGAAAATCAAGTGGTTTGGCCATGTCGTTAGAATGCAATCACCAGCAACTACCATCACTGGCCTTACATCAAGATCATCTGGGACGAGACCACGAGGGCGTCCAAGAAGAAAATGGATTGACGACATCAAAGACATTGTACAATCACACGGAATGACACTATCCAGTGCCGCCCACCGGGCGCTGGAATGCAAATTATTCCTCCCCACGATGCTTGACGGCAGAAGTGGAAGATGATGATGATGATGACTTCGTACATAATTACTGTCTTGTATGCTGTTCCATATTACCACTGTCAAAACACTTGCATCTGATACAAAGCTTTCAGAGTCTGGAAAGATAATTATAGACAGAGGTAAACTTAAGGTGACCTCTCTCTCTCTCCTCTCTCTCTCTTCTCTCTCTCTTCTCTCTCTTCCTCTCTCTCTTCCTCTCTCTCTCTCTCCCTCTCTCTCCCTCTCTCTCTCCCTCTCTCTCTCTCTCTCTCTCTTCTCTCCCTCTCTCTTTCTCTCTCTCTCTCTTCTCTCTCTTCACTCTCTTCGCTCTCTCTCTTCTCTCTCTCTCTTCTCTCTCTCTCTCCCTCTTTCTCTTCTCTCTCTCCCCTCTCTCTCCCTCTCTCTCTCTTCTCTCTCTCTCTCTCACTTCTCTCTCTCTCTCTTCTCTCTCTCCCTCTTCCTCTTTCTCTCTTCCTCTCTCTCTTCTCTCTCTCTCTCTTCCTCTCTCTCTCTTCTCTCTCTCTTTCTCTCTCTCTTTCTCTCTCTCTCTCTTCTCTCTCTCTTCTCTCTCTCTCTCTCTCTCTCTCTCTCTCTCTCTCTCTCTCTCTCTCTCTCTCTCTCTCTTCCCTCTCTCTCTCTGTGTTACAGTGGTTGAGAGGAAGCATACAAAAGAATGTTAGCTTATATGTGAGCAGACATCAAGATGTGAATGATATGAAGCCTGTATGAGGTCACCTTTAAGAAGCAGAACATAGCAATGCAGACACATTACATCCGACTGTCGATGCAGAGATGGCACTTGATAATGACAGCTTGTCTTGAGATGGTTTGAGGGCCCATACTGCATTGAGGGACAAAAGGAAGAAGAAAATAAAAAGGTATATGTGGATCTTAAATTGCCCAGATCAGAACGACTATAAGGTTGAACCATCCATGTAAAATATTGATTTACAGATTGATTATTACTGTCTGGTAAGGAAAAGAACCATGGAGAAAAAGTTTGTCACCTCAGCCCATTATGTCACAATCTAGTATATATCAAGGTCTAGCACTTCATTTTCTTCACCTTTAAATTTATTAATTTATTTAAGAATGCATTCTTTAAAACTTGCATTAAAATATGAATTGTTTTGTGAAAGATATACTAAAGAAACATCAAAAGTGTGAGAAAAAAAGCATAAATATTTGCACCACATGTCAGTTGTAAGATGTAAAATTTAAGTTGTACTATAGTTGTAACAAATTTTGTAGTTTGACGTGTCCACTAAAACTGTCCTATCCTAATTCAACAGTAGCGGAAGCCACAATCACCCCTCACACACTGAACTTTGTCAAGAAACTGGTCAGCACATTTGGTGTGGGAGTTGAGAATGTGTCCAGCACGACATCTAACTTCAGTGGGGCCGCATCTGAGTTGCTGGCACGTAGAGCTCAAGCTACTGCTCAAGATCCTGTGTTTCAGAAGATGAAGAGTCAGTTTACTACAGACTTTGACTTCAGGTTAGTCAATTAACTTAGATACTTTGATATCAAGTTTGTTGATGGTTAACTTAACAGACTTTTGATAGGTGGTTAACTTAGTGTTTCAGCTTTGTTAGTTAACTAAGAGACTTTGCGTTAGTTGATGGTACAGACTTTGGATTTTAGGTTAGTTGGTGGTAAACTTAAGACTTTGTGTTAGTTTATGGTTAATTTAGATGTTGACTTCAGGTTAGTTTATGCTAAACTTAGATTTTTAAATTCAGGTTTGTAGGTTGACTTACAGACAACTTCAGGTTAATTAATCTTCAGGTTAATTAATGGTTAACTTACAGACTTTTAACTTCAAGTTAGTTGATAGTTAACTTAACAGACCATAACTCTTGATTAGTAGGTGGTTAACTTAACAGAGTTTTACCAGGTATAATCTTCATTTTAGTTGACATTGAACTTAAACTTTTTTCAGCTGAAGATTTTGATTTCAGGGTAATTAATACCTCTTTGCTCCCCGGCGTAGTTCTTACCACACCTAATTATAAACTTTGTCATGTCAGCTAATGGTCAGTTCAGTTGCAGACTTTGACTTCTGATTATTTGATGAAAGACAGATTTGACCTCAGGGCAGTTAACTATTTTTTCATGTTAGATAATGTTCAACTAGGGACTTTGACTTCAAGGGTTGTTGTTTAGCTACACTTGTTTTGATTCTGTAAAATTAGTCACATGTAATAAGTTAATATTTTAGTGCAGCTCAGACATCAGGATCTGAGTGATCCATGGGAATGTCGATATACGAAGCCCATAACCGGGCACTCTCACGAAGTTTATACTTCACCTCGACACTGCAAGGTACCAGAGGAACATGATGAGATGAGATGAGATGAGACATCAGTGTTGTTGTTGATCCAATACAACTGTGTTGTCTACTTTTGGCAGCAGATATGGGTGTATAAAATAAATAAATACAGTGCAAATGTATGCTCAATAAGAATAACATAGAAATCTACACAATATAATAAATCCTGTTTTTTTCTAGTGTTCCTGGTTCAACCAAACTTCACAACCTGATAAACAAACTGAAGAAATGGATCAAAATTCTGGAGGCCAAGACTAAGTTATTTCCAAAGTGAGTACTCAGGTGTTATCTGTCCCCACTTGCATTGTCACCTCAGTTTTAAAAGAATTTTTTTGGGATTATATATTATATTATTCTGTGTATTATTTTCACAGCATTTTACAGCGCACACACATCATTATTGTAAGAGATTCACAGAGCATATTAAATAAAGTGAAAACTGACATGCTTCATTAGATTGGCATGGTTCAGTTAAACATCAAAGATGGGGGAATCTATTGCATCCATTCCCGAGTCCATGCTGGTGTGTTGGGAAACAAGCAGGTGGACAAATTGGCTGGATCTGCACCTCTGGATTGGCATACGTTAAAGCAGATATGGTCAGGGCCTTTGGGATCATGTGTGTGGAAGAACAGTTACACCATCATTGCCTGGAGATAATGTTGCCGCAGGGAGTGACCTGAGGATCTGGCAGACACTCAGTACTCCGAGGAAAGACCAAACGGACTCAGCTTGCAACTGTTACCATTAGCATTGGAGCTTTTTGCTGTTTGTTGAAGATGACGGAGTGTGTATGGGAATGTTCTTAACTCAATTCAATTCATTTTAATGCATTAAAATTCTTTTATAATTATGCTAGTGTGTACTGATATTTATCTGGGCTAGTGTCGCTGTGTGGAAGTTCTGTTGATTTATTATAGCATATGGTCGCATTTTATTTCACCAAGAAGTAATACAGAAATGTTATGAAAAGAGTATTGTTTTGTTTATATGTTATAAAATTCACTAGTAATATTAAATATATTGGTTTCTTTCAGGAAGAATAATTATAAAAAGTCATTAATTATTTCATTATTTTCTCCTTTAGATCATTTCTGATAGAGGAAAAATGCCATGTCATGAGTAGCTTCACTTCCAGTACAGCTGATATTGAATTGCCAGGAGAGTTCCTCTTGCCGAAGGTACAGTCTGTATTGTAGTATGGTTTAGCTTGGTTTGTAAAGCATCACTTTCATTTCATGTGGGTATCTCCATAAGTACTCCAGTCTCCTCCCTAATTTCACACAAAGATTATCTCAGCACGAACTCCACAGCACCACGAGGATCCAAACAAGTATAGCGGAATATTGCATGCTATCGTTTGTGGGTAGCTTTTCTCATTTGGACATTATTTTTGGGGCCCTGGCATGCTTCGACCTGCTCAAAAAAATTTCTTTTTGATTTCCAATTGTAGAGAGATTTTTACTATGCTCATGAGTCTCCAAGATTTTTACTTGTGTCTGAGAAGACTAGACATCTGATCCACTACTCCAGGATCAGGGGGGATTATGCTTAGTAAGGTGGAGAATGGAATGTTTCGTGTGGAGTGGCTCACCTCCCTTCAGAGGTCATAGATTGTGAGAATTGGATGAATGTTTTTTTATGCTCTGGCCATGTGGGGGTGCTGATGAATGAACAGGCTGATAGGCTGGCAGGGAATGCACTTCTTGGTGGTATATTACCTTTGACAAGGGAGATTGGTCGGGAGCATGTGGGACCAGGAGGAGAAGGCTGGGGTATCGATTGAGAACCTGTATGTGGAAAGAATGAGATTGCAGGGGATCGGCAGGGTTCTGGATGAATCTAAAAACTGAGAAGGAAGACCAGAACTTTCAATCAGATAGCGGTGGGAACGATTAGTAGTGTCTCTTCGATGGCTGTTAAATGAGGGAACGGAGCGCGTATGGGAATGTCCTGAGTGCAGTGATGTCAGTTCTTAACTCAACTTATGAAAATCTGAACAATCAACACTGCGACGAACCTGGTCTGCTTGTGCCAGAATCAAACACTTAAGATTTGATCTGTTCACCTCATGTTGTTATTTCACTAGAATTACTGAGTTAAAACAGTTTGTTTCCCTGTTTTAGGCACGCCAGGTTGGTTTAGCACTTTTTATTGTTTAAAAAATCCAGCAGTGGATTTCATTTTAATTTCTTGTCTGTAACTGAAGCCTAGGAGTAGCACATTAGTTATCATTTACTAACAGTATAACGTATATAAATATCCCATTCATATAAAACCTTGATAATACCAACAATTTATCATAGATTTGTGGTTTTTGTGAAATTGTTTTAGAAAGTTATATCAGAAATTTGGTGATTTCATTATACATGTGTATGAACATATTGCAGATTACAAAAGCTCTGTAACTAATCCTTTTGTTATATTGGAAAACTGGTTTTTCAATCAAAAGGCACTCTTCCGGACGGGTCTAAATAGTTCTGCAGTGAATAATTTTATATAACTAACACTAACCCTAACCCCTAACTTATTCACTGCAGAACTATTTAGACCCGTCTGTCGGAAGAGTGCCAAACAAAATATTACTTTTGTCTTCTTACAATAAAATTCCCATAGAACAGTTTGTAGCTTCAGAGCTATTAAGTCGTTCATTTTTAACAATTCTTCTTCTGCGTTCATCCGAATTTTTTTTTCCGGATGTGACTGCGTTGTGCCTGTTTACAGCAGAGCTGTGTTCTTGCGCCGTTAGGCCGACACATCCGACTTCTGCGGGCATTTGTTGACCGGGTTAACCTTCCCAGGTATTTTATCAATTTAATTTCCATTTGCTTATGACTGAATAAACCAGATTTTCAATATATAACAAATAATTTTGAAGGCTGGATGTTTCTACCCTTGCCTAATTCCTTCAGTATTTTGAATTTTCTTCCGAACCACAGCACAGCCACTACTATGTTCGCATTGCCAGATTTATGCCTCGGGTAGAAATTGTGCAGAAGCATAACACTGCAGCACGCCGCCTTTACATCAGAGGACAAAATGGAAAAGTAAGTTCACTGCTGGGAATATTAGTTTTCTGGTTTTCTCATGAATTCTCGGCTTTATATGTTTGATAATGTGACAAAACTGACTTAACAAAACACTAACTTGTTGACAGTTAGGATTTCATTTTTTATATTATAATATCTTTTTGATAGCTGTAATGCAGTACTCAGTGAAACTCTTTGACTGACAGGGACAGATCACCATTCTTCACATCAGTACAAGGCATAACAGACGTAATGACAGGGACAGATGACCTTTCTTCACATCAGTACAAGGCATAACGGACCTAATAAATACATATATAGGCTTCATTTTATCTCTTTAACTACTTTGTTCACATTGATCAAGCAAACTGCTGAACACATTCTGCAGGATTGTCTTGTGTACAGTAAGTGAAGAAAGGTATACAGGCTGACTGAATCAGCATAACACTGTGTATGGAAGCTGTATGGAGCTAAAACATGGTCGAGTCAATCAATAATCTGATGGTGCAATCATCAGATATGTGAATACAAGAAGAAGACTTCTAATCATAATTTGTTAATTCAGGTAAATTGGAGGGCAAGAGAGGCAGGGGAGACCAAGAGAGAAGATGCAAGATGGTTTGATATTATGGCTTGGAAAACATCTGCATCAGAAATAACTGGCAGCACACAAGACAAGAGGTTTTGGACAAACTTGGTGATAAATGCCACAAGCATGAACTATAAACAGAAGAAAAACTGGTAGTTGAACAGTGACTATAACCTGATTTGTAGATTTTGGTTCTATGCAACTCACGATAATCATTAGTCATTCTTTATATTGCATGCTTTTCATTTCAATAGTTTAGGAAAGATTGTCATAGTCTCAGGAAGATTTTCTTAGTCTGAGAAAGATTTCCATTGTCTGAGAAAGAGTTCCATAGTCTGAGAAAGATTTCCTTAGTCTAATAGAGATTTCCGTAGTCTAAGACAGATTTCCATATAGTCTTAAGAAATATTTCCAGTCTAAGAAAGAATTCCATAATCTAAGAAAGATGTCCATAGTCTAAGAAAGAGGGTCAACTATGTGATGTAAATATGAACCATTAGTTACGAGAATACTGTGTTATGGTGGGATGAAAAAGTATTTTCGTCATGTGGAGATAAACTGAACATGGTGATTTTCTTTGTAAAGAGAGTTAAATCTAGAAAAATCATGTGCAAGAAACAAGCAAAAAACCACTTGAAAACCAATAATTTTGAGTTATATATTTTATACTATGTATGATTGATCAGTCATTAATATCTATAGATACCCATCTTATAAATGACACCTTTTTTTACAGGAATATCCATACTTAATTGTTAACGATGGATGCTTCTTAGAATCGCGAAGAGAGGAGAGGACACTGCAACTATTGAGAATGCTTAATCAGTTCCTTACTAAACAGAAGGTATGTTTTTATATTTTGAACAGCCAAGTGTTCACTGTTCTAGCATTTTATGGGATTATACTAACTATGGTCTGTTTAAGGTGTACTGGAAATTTTATTGATTGCTTCATGATTTAGCAGATCTCTAGGGACAGTCAAAAGAAACATTTTGGGGTAGTGAATGCTGACAGTTAATATATGAGAAGTCAATAATTTATATTTGGATATTTAAAACTAGAGAATGAACACCATTTATTATTGCATGTCTATCGTCAGCTTGAAATGTCTATATCTGCAATATTATCTTTTGTATGAATTTGTCTATTTTAGTTGACTCAGTGGTCCATAGTTTATTTTCCACTGTTTCTCTAGGCCAGAAGGTTTGCCTAGATATGTCATATTTTGGCAGTTTTTGAGTACGTGATCTGCTGTCTGAAGTGCCAATCCACATGTGTACATGGCTGATTTACCAATCTTGAATTGTGTATACATGTGGTTGAGTAATCTATTGTCCTATTCTGGGGTGCATAATAATGATTTGTTCTGGTCTGTCCATGAAGATAATCATCTTGAATTGGTGTTGGTGGATTATTGCACTTAGTTTTCCCCTTTATTTTCCAGCATAATGTCCACTAACAGTGGTGCACTTATCCTAATGCTGTATCTGTGCTTCTGAATCTGCAGCATAGAAATGCAAAAGCTAAATAAACATGTCAGGTCCATGATGTCCTCACATACAGTGGAGTGAAATTTAAAGGCTGTTTGAATGGACAAAATAAGCAGTGAATAGACCAGATAAAAAAAGGGTTTAAAAGGCAAGAGAATCGACTTCATTACACCGGGTTTTATCCCATATGGCTGTCTCTTTCTGCAGGGTGGCCTGTTGAAAGGATCGCACTTAGCACGAATTCCATAGCTCCAGCAATGACCCCCAGGGGTCTCTGAGAAAATAGCGCTTGTGAAATGAGCAATGTAGCCTGGAATCAAACCCACATTCTTCGGGATGCAAGGTAACCACTTTGCTGCAGGGACTCCTAGAGACCAGATAAAGCCGGTTTTATAGTTTTGAAGAAATGCAACATTAGAAAAACAATAAATTGGGTGGTATGATGCCTGTATGCCCGGTCAACTGAATATATTCATTATAGCTTTGTGGCAGTAATAAACAAAATACTATATAGTAAATGTGTTGTCGTGTGAAAACAAAATGTAAACATCCACAGGAAACCAGCCGTAGACTGTTGTACTTTACAGTTCCTCGGGTGCTGTCTGTGCTGCCACACTTGCGACTGATTGAGGATAATCCAGCATCAGTCTCTCTACTAGACATTTACAAACAGGTAACCCGTGTCTTTATTTACCTCATTTTATTAATTTTTGTACGTCGCTTATCATTAGCTCGTGTGTGACCAAGGCATAAGGTAAACAAAGAACAGTAAAGCTGTAACCAACCAACTATGTAAGGGGTGACCATGGAGGGTTGGTGGGAGACTGGTAGAAATTTTAGCTGTAAAATGCAACCAATCATAAAAAAAGTCTGCAAAGGGCTTGGTGTGAGTTGGTTGAGGTACTATTCTGTATTGGGAGATTAAAGGCAGAAGAATAGGACAGCAGAAGAAATCATTACAAATACTTGTAGTTAAGTTAGTTGCATATCCTTTACAGGATGTCATAGTCAACCCCAGTATTTGTTGTGCTGTTTGTGATTTCTTGGCAAGTTTACGTTCAGTAGTTTGTCATTGCTTTCTGAACAACCAGCACTCATACCATTGTATGAAATCCAATGCAAGTCGGTCTGCTTCCAAATTGCCCGCAGCTTTTTTTTTAAACGTGGAATGCGAGAATACAAATTGGATTTTTAGATACATAGCAAACCATAATGAGAGAGGCATATCCTCCTCGTCGTCATGTGGCAGATCTGTTGCAGAACATCGCTCTCATCAAGACCTACCCCCCCCAAAAAAATGCTCTAATCCTTTGCTAGTTCCACTACTTCATGCATGTTCTAGCTAGCCAGCTCTTATGCCTCATGCATGTTCTAGCCAGCTCTTATGCCTCATGCATGTTCTAGCCAGCTCTTATGCCTCATGCATGTTCTAGCCAGCTCTTATGCCTCATGCATGTTCTAGCCAGCTCTTATGCCTCATGCATGTTCTAGCCAGCTCTTATGCCTCATGCATGTTCTAGCCAGCTCTCATGCCTCATGCATGTTCTAGCCAGCTCTCATGCGGAAGGTGTCTTTCATGTTCTGTGTCCACCTTTGTGCTGGCTGACTCCTGCCTCTTCATCCAGGAACTATACCTTCATTCACTGTTCTTACCACACCACAGACATATTGCCGAATTAACATGCTATTTCATGCATTTATCAACTTTAAATTCCTGCGTCAGCTATGTGCAGTTACATATCTTAAAAATAACTCTGGTTTACATTTGATCATTTTGCTTAATGCAAGAACCCTTTAGTGCTTAGTAATTTTTGCTTCATGCAAACATTATGTATTAGCATTTCTATAAATAGTAATACAGCCATTTATTATTATTATTATTATAATTATTAATACAGCCACATGTACTTTATGTGCCTTTAGCTTTTGTTGTTAATTTTTTGGACCACAACACTAATTTAAAATAGAATATTCTTTCTTTCCATGCACTATTTATTTTATTTGTATGTTTCACTTCATTATGACAGCGGATGGGGAGGTCTAACACTTAACACCCCAACTGCAATATTTACCACACAGCTAAACCTTTTTTTTCCCCCATTATTACAGCGTACAAGCAAACGTGCTATAGAACATGATGCTCCCATTGCTCGTTACTACGAGAGACTGGCAATGGTGCAAGCTCGTGGATCTCAGGCCTCCCATCAAGTACTGCGGGACATACTGAAGGAGGTCCAGACCAACATGGTGCCACGTGGATTGCTGAAGGAGTGGGCCCTAAACACTTTCTTGTCTGCCACAGACTATTGGACCTTCCGGAAAACAGTATGCTTTCATTTATTTTTCCAGAACTTTTAAGAAAACTGAAAGTTGATCTGCATTTGGTTTCTGTTTTTACAATTAATAGAATTTTACAATAATAGAAACATATTGCCCATTTCTTCCATGACTAAACCATTCAAGAGGTAAAAATAGTGATTGTGTACAAGCAAAAGTCATTAGTTACATTATTTTAGCATGTTGGGTGTATTTTCTTTAGGATGGCTTTTCATAAAATACATTTTCTGTCCACACTTCTCACCACTAACACCACCAAAAGGCTAAAGATTGTACAAGTAACCGTTTCTCCCTTGAAGGCTAAAGATAGTACTGTGTGTGTACTATGAAACATCTCCCACCAGAATACAAAACATTGTACTTTATGACAATCTCTGAGCAGTCAATTGAAGATTGTATTATGTCAGAATTCCTGAAAAGAATACAAAACATTGTGAGAATGTCCTGCCAGAAAACCAAAAATTATACTTTGATAGTCTCACCAGATCAAAGTTACGCTGTGTGGTGGTCAGCATGGGCAAATTGATAAGAGCACCCGTTCTTAAGCATCCTGTGTGCTGATGCTGAGGTAGCGGGTTCAAACTATAAACCGGTCAGTTGGTCTGAAATGTTGACTTCAATTCCTTGACTTGCGGGCGTAAATTAAAGTACCTCAGAAGGCGGAGTGGGTTCGCTTGATGGCAAGAGACAGTTTACAGAGAAAGTTATCCACACGCAAAAATCAGTCCAGTGCACTAGAAGTAGTAGTGTGTATGGACTACGCTTGAGTTCAAAGTGAAGGAAGCAAACGCTGGGTGACAATCTCCTGCCAGAGGAGTGAAGACTGTATGTAATGTGACAATCTCCTGCCAGAGGAGTGAAGACTATGTAATGTGACAATCTCCTGCCAGATGAGTGAAGACTGCATGCAATGTGACAATCTCCTGCCAGAGGAGTGAAGACTGTAATGTGACAATCTCCTGCCAGAGGAGTGAAGACTAATGTGACAATCTCCTGCCAGAGGAGTGAAGACTGTATGTAATGTGACAATCTCCTGACAGAGGAGTGAAGACTGCATGCAATGTGACAATCTCCTGCCAGAGGAGTGAAGACTGTAATGTGACAATCTCCTGCCAGAGGAGTGAAGACTGTAATGTGACAATCTCCTGCCAGAGGAGTGAAGACTGTAATGTGACAATCTCCTGCCAGAGGAGTGAAGACTGTAATGTGACAATCTCCTGCCAGAGGAGTGAAGACTGTAATGTGACAATCTCCTGCCAGAGGAGTGAAGACTGTAATGTGACAATCTCCTGCCAGAGGAGTGAAGACTGTAATGTGACAATCTCCTGCCAGAGGAGTGAAGACTGTAATGTGACAATCTCCTGCCAGAGGAGTGAAGACTGCATGCAAGGTGACAATCTCCTGCCAGAGGAGTGAAGACTGTAATGTGACAATATCCTGACAGAGGAGTGAAGACTGTAATGTGACAATCTCCTACCAGAGGAGTGAAGACTGTAATGTGACAATCTCCTACCAGAGGAGTGAAGACTGCATGCAATGTGGCAATCTCCTGCCAGAGGAGTGAAGACTGCATGAAATGTGACAATCTGACAGAGGAGTGAAGACTACATGTAATGTGACAATCTCCTACCAGAGGAGTGAAGACTGTAATGTGACAATCTCCTGGCAGAGGAGTGAAGACTGCATGCAATGTGACAATCTCCTGACAGAGGAGTGAAGACTACATGCAATGTGACAATCTCCTACCAGAGGAGTGAAGACTGTAATGTGACAATCTCCTGCCAGAGGAGTGAAGACTGCATGCAATGTGACAATCTGACAGAGGAGTGAAGACTACATGTAATGTGACAATCTCCTACCAGAGGAGTGAAGACTGTAATGTGACAATCTCTTACCAGAGGAGTGAAGACTGCAATGTGACAATCTCCTACCAGAGGAGTGAAGACTGCATGCAATGTGGCAATCTCCTGCCAGAGGAGTGAAGACTGTAATGTGACAATCTCCTGCCAGAGGAGGGAAGACTGTAATGTGACAATCTCCTGCCAGAGGAGTGAAGACTGCATGCAATGTGGCAATCTCCTGCCAGAGGAGTGAAGACTGTAATGTGACAATCTCCTACCAGAGGAGTGAAGACTGTAATGTGACAATCTCCTACCAGAGAAGTGAAGACTGTAATGTGACAATCTCCTACCAGAGGAGTGAAGACTGTAATGTGACAATCTCCTACCAGAGGAGTGAAGACTGTAATGTGACAATCTCCTGCCAGAGGAGTGAAGACTGCATGCAATGTGACAATTTCCTGACAGAGGAGTGAAGACTGCATGCAATGTGACAATCTCCTGACAGAGGAGTGAAGACTGCATGCAATGTGACAATCTCCTACCAGAGGAGTGAAGACTGTAATGTGACAATCTCCTGCCAGAGGAGTGAAGACTGCATGCAATGTGACAATCTCCTGACAGAGGAGTGAAGACTGCATGCAATGTGACAATCTCCTGACAGAGGAGTGAAGACTGCATGCAATGTGACAATCTCCTACCAGAGGAGTGAAGACTGTAATGTGACAATCTCCTGCCAGAGGAGTGAAGACTGCATGCAATATGGCAATCTCCTGACAGAGGAGTGAAGACTGCATGTAATGTGGCAATCTCCTGCCAGAGGAGTGAAGACTGCATGTAATGTGGCAATCTCCTGCCAGAGGAGTGAAGACTGCATGCAATGTGACAATCTCTTACCAGAGGAGTGAAGACTGTAATGTGACAATCTCCTGCCGAGGAGTGAAGACTGCAATGTGGCAATCTCCTGACAGAGGAGTGAAGACTGCATGCAATGTGACAATCTCCTGACAGGAGTGAAGACTGTAATGTGGCAATCTCCTGACAGAGGAGTGAAGACTGCATGCAATGTGACAATCTCCTGCCAGACGAGTGAAGACTGTAATGTGACAATCTCCTGCCAGAGGAGTGAAGACTGTAATGTGACAATCTCCTGCCAGAGGAGTGAAGACTGCATGCAATGTGGCAATCTCCTGCCAGAGGAGTGAAGACTTTAATGTGACAATCTCCTGCCAGAGGAGTGAAGACTGCATGCAATGTGACAATCTCCTGCCAGAGGAGTGAAGACTTTAATGTGACAATCTCCTGCCAGAGGAGTGAAGACTGCATGCAATGTGACAATCTCCTGCCAGAGGAGTGAAGACTTTAATGTGACAATCTCCTGCCAGAGGAGTGAAGACTGCATGCAATGTGACAATCTCCTGCCAGAGGAGTGAAGACTTTAATGTGACAATCTCCTGCCAGAGGAGTGAAGACTGCATGCAATGTGACAATCTCCTGCCAGAGGAGTGAAGACTTTAATGTGACAATCTCCTGCCAGAGGAGTGAAGACTGTAATGTGACAATCTCCTGCCAGAGGAGTGAAGACTGTAATGTGACAATCTCCTGCCAGAGGAGTGAAGACTGTAATGTGACAATCTCCTGCCAGAGGAGTGAAGACTGTAATGTGACAATCTCCTGCCAGAGGAGTGAAGACTGTAATGTGACAATCTCCTGCCAGAGGAGTGAAGACTGCATGCAATGTGGCAATCTTCCGTCTAAAGTCTTATGTTGAATCATGCTTTGTTCAGTAAATCTATCTACCTGTATCAGATAATACAAGTGTTCTGTTTTCTGTACAGCTGACCATACAGTTAGCACTGATGGGTCTAGCAGAGTTTGTGTTCCACTTGACCCGCATGAATCCAGATCAGATGTACCTCCACCAGGACTGTGGCTACCTGAGCATCTCTTTCTTCAAGTTTGATGTGGATGATCAGTCAGGTGAGACAGTGCTGTTGATATAAATAAGTAGAATTTATAACGGTGAAAAATATTGCCCCAAAAATATACTCTTTGGAGGGAGAGTATTGTTACTTGAATGTGCACAGGTGAAGGGAATCTCACAGCAGATAATGCCCTTGATGTGGGTATTGACATTTCTTAACATATAAATGTCATAGTATTATGAAAATGACAACTTTGGTTTGAGCAAATATGGTGGCAGTAGACTGGGGAAAAAAGATGCTAAGATACTACAAGCCTCAATAAAGAATTGCATTATCTGTTTTGATATGGGGGGGGGGGGGGGGGGATAATGTCTGCTGATTGCTCTGCCTGATGTGGTCAGACCTCTGCTGTCATGGTAAATGTTGAGCATATTTTAAACATTAAGTGTGCTGTACAGAAATCTCAGGCTCAGTCATCTCCATTTAATCAACTAATGGCACTCTACCTACTCTAAGACTGACAAATGATATGGCACTCTTTGGCAGTGATGGACAAACATGTTAACAGGGGATTATGCTGTAGGGTGACCAACTCCTTTACTCCCCATCTCTCCTTCCAGACACATCAGCCACTTGTGCTTCCCAGGACATTTCCTGCTTCCCATTTTAGGCCGGGTCGACCTGAGAGCCTGGGTCAGTTGTAAATATCTGCCTGGATGGGGATTCCAACACATCACATGACTAGCAGGCTGGTAGGCCAACATGCTAGCCACTGGGCAATCGCATGCTTTTTATAAAAATAAACAAGACCCTTTAACTTGCCTGAAGGCACATTGGGTATATGGTGCTGGACCCATATTTTTATAGACCAATCTGCTCTCAGTGGGTGGTGTGATGAGTATTGTATTAATTGCTTTTACTTCCCAAGACAATTGCTGGTACTTATTTTAGGCTGGGTAGACCCAGGAGCCCAGAGAGTTGTAACCTCAAGGCTTCATGTAGAGATAGGTCAAATGAGATTGTCCTAGCGGGAGTCCAGAGAGTTGTAACCTCCAGGCTTCATGTAGAGATAGGTCAAATGAGATTGTCCTAGCGAGAGTCCAGAGAGTTGTAACCTCCAGGCTTCATGTAGAGATAGGTCAAATGAGATTGTCCTAGCGGGGGGTCAAATGAGATTGTCCTAGCGGGAGCCCAGAGAGTTGTAACCTCCAGGCTTCATGTAGAGATAGGTCAAATGAGATTGTCCTAGCGGGAGTTCAGAGAGTTGTAACCTCCAGGCTTCATGTAGAGATAGGTCAAATGAGATTGTCCTAGCGGGAGTCCAGAGAGTTGTAACCTCCAGGCTTCATGTAGAGATAGGTCAAATGAGATTGTCCTAGTGGGAGTCCAGAGAGTTGTAACCTCCAGGCTTCATGCAGAGATAGGTCAAATGAGACTGTCCTAGCGGGAGCCCAGAGAGTTGTAACCTCCAGACTTCATGTAGAGATAGGTCAAATGAGACTGTCCTAGCGGGAGCCCAGAGAGTTGTAACCTCCAGGCTTCATGTAGAGATAGGTCAAATGAGATTGTCCTAGCAGGAGTCCAGAGAGTTGTAGCCTCCAGGCTTCATGTAGAGATAGGTCAAATGAGATTGTCCTAGCGGGGGGTCAAATGAGATTGTCCTAGCGGGAGCCCAGAGAGTTGTAACCTCCAGGCTTCATGTAGAGATAGGTCAAATGAGATTGTCCTAGCGGGAGTTCAGAGAGTTGTAACCTCCAGGCTTCATGTAGAGATAGGTCAAATGAGATTGTCCTAGCGGGAGTCCAGAGAGTTGTAACCTCCAGGCTTCATGTAGAGATAGGTCAAATGAGATTGTCCTAGTGGGAGTCCAGAGAGTTGTAACCTCCAGGCTTCATGCAGAGATAGGTCAAATGAGACTGTCCTAGCGGGAGCCCAGAGAGTTGTAACCTCCAGGCTTCATGTAGAGATAGGTCAAATGAGACTGTCCTAGCGGGAGCCCAGAGAGTTGTAACCTCCAGGCTTCATGTAGAGATAGGTCAAATGAGATTTTCCTAGCCTAGGTCATATCGTATAGTTTACACTTAATTCACTCTTGACATTTTACTTATTCCTGACAGGAGACCTTGATGCCAACAGACCAGTTCCATTCCGGCTGACCCCAAACATTGCAGAATTCATCACCAGCATCGGAGTGACAGGGCCATTGACAGCAGCGATGGTGGCCACTGCTCGATGTTTTGTACAGCCCCAATACAAGCTGCCGTCCTTCCTGAGAACGATCCTTCGTGATGAATACATTACCTGGCACAAGAAGGTACTAGTGCTGTGATCACTGTAGACTGCTTTTATTGACTTATGTTGTATGTATCCATGTGACATTTGAAGGCAGCATAGGATGATTTTGATTTTATTCCTTTAATACAAAAGAGATTCTTTCTTTTTTTTTACATGCTTTTAGGCATTTTAAACATAAGATTCCAGTCCCATATTGTTATAAACTGGAGGGATAAGATAGTCAGTGTCGCACGACTAACTTTACTTCCCAAGACAATTTCCTTCTACTCGTTTTAGGCTGGGTCAACCTGGCAGCCCAGGTCCATTTAACAATTCACCATAATGCAAATGTGAAACCCATAACCAGTGAGCCAACAGACAAGTGACTCCATTAGTGCTCCCCCACACATAATGCAAATTTGAAACCCATAACCAGTGAGCCAACAGACATGTGACTCCATTAGTGCTCCCCCACACATCAAGCAAGGTGGTCTCAAGATCATGCACAAACTCCTTGCCACAAATGGAGATGCTGAAATGTGCATGCCAGAGTTCACAATTTTAAATATTTTGTTGTGTGATTTTGGCTATTGAAATTGTTTGCCAAGGCAGTGGTCCACTACCTACGATTTTGGTCAGACCTGTGAAGACAGCATATCCATTTATGCCAAATGTGCGATATCTTGCTTTCATCTACACCCTGGGATTAGAAAACAAGGATAGAAATGTTTATTCAGAACTCTAGAATCGATTACTTTGTTACATTAAATAAATCAAATAATTCGACAAGAACCGTTAGATTTTCTAGGGGGCTATAGATTAATATGAACTTTCAACATATCATTTGGTATTTCTTGCCATGTTTATAGATAAGAAACTGGTAAAAGTATTGGTGACCTGGTCTGGCAAGGTGCTGATGAAAGCCCCAGTTGAGGTGTCTGTTTTATAGAATCACACATAGATCTGAAGTCGCAATGGCGCAGTGGCTAACTCACTTGCCTGTCAGCCTGGTGGTTGTGTTCAAATTTCCATTGAGCTAGGTTTTTTTGTTTTAATTGGCTTGGGCTTCCAGGTCTTAATGGGTACGATGAAATGTTCGGGGAAGTAACCTTGGCCAGTGTGATAATTGATCACATCACCATTAAGTGCCACGTGGTCTATACAAGTATTTTTTGTCAAAACTGGAATTTCAACTTGGCCCCTTACCTTGAGAAACCAGTAGACCAGATATGTTGCTACTCTTAAGCAGGTGTTTGTGTCTCTAATTGGAATTGATTGTCTAGACTCTAGACAAACTCTGGGAAACCAGTGAAGACCTCAAGCGAGCCGTCCTGTTTATGACCCATGTTGGAATAGACAACAAATGTTGACCACTGATATGACCCATGTTGGAATAGATATAACAAATGTTGATCACTGATCATGACCGATGTTAGAATAGATACATAACAAATTTTGATCACTGAAGAAGCAAAATTCCCATAACATTTGGAGCAAACACACATATTCTGTCTCCATGTCAAATCATAGGATTGTTGATTGTTCAATTCTTCTTTTAATGAGTCTATGAAAATATGAATGCAGATTATGCCATTTAATCCTTGCTGTATGTATCCACAGAAAATGGAAGAAATCAATCCACTGGAAGAACCTCCAGACATGGAAGGAGAGCAGATTCTTACTCTAGTTAACAAAGCTGTGACCGCAATCACCACCAGAGTGCAGAGTAAGTTTTCAGTTGGATTTTAGTTTGTTACCACATGCGTGTGAAGTGTTTTCTTAATGTCTCTGACTTGTAGTTTTTAGTCAGATTGTAGTTTGTTACCACATGCATGTGAAGTGTTTTTTTAATGTCTCTGACCTCTAGTTTCTTTTGTATTTCATTGATGAAGTTGGTTTAAATATTAGTAGCCGAAATGTGATTCAGTACCTTTTTGGTTTGTTACTTCCTATAATCACAAGAGATTAAGTACAAATGTGTACTAATTAGAATGTGTCATTATGGAGATTACATAGTAATTGTGAATTAGTTAGAATGTTACTTCCTGACACCACAGAGATTAAGTAATAAATTTGAACGAATGTTAGTCGTCTCATGGACTAAGTAGTAAATGTGCACTCCAAGTACAACATAAGACCGGTTCATTTCATTTATATAATTCACCTCTAGACATTTACATAAGTTCACATGATCATGAAGTATACTTCGTAAAATACTCAAGAACTATCTACTTGATTCCTTAGATCTCTATACCTCACAACAGGGTGAATACTGCCATTTCCTGCACTGAGTCTCAACCGGCCTATCTTCGACCACGATCACCCTCTGAATCAGTTTAGGAGAGACCTTTCTCTCATGCTTCTCGCACCAGGCAATCTGCCCTTCCAATCATAATAAGGGTGTGAGCCTTAGTCATCCTCATTAGTCCATGACATTCTCACCCCTGCCATAAATAAAAATGAGTGGGATTCCAACCAATCTTGACTCATTTTTATTTTCAGTCATTTCTCTATACATTAATACATTTATTTGCAAGCATACTATTATTAATTTAATTTTAATCTAATTAATTAAGGCTTGTTTTATCTCAGTTGGCAGGCAACCCAAACTTGAGATATTCTGAAAAGACATAAACTTATGAAAGGCCTGTTTATGGTGTGAAGTACATTTCATCGCATTGAACAAATTTACTAGAATAAATTCTACTTTATATCTAACAAAATATAATCATTAACTTAATCATTTAATTTATCTTTACTTAATTCTCCAAGAAATATGTATATATGAAATTTTATTTTAACTGTTACTTTAATCTATTCAGTTTCAATTAACTATCTCAATAACAACATGATATGCCATTACTCTGACTACAAACATTTTAGTATATTCAACCACGATGAGTAATACATTCTATTATGATTTAATTAAGAATTTGGTAACATTACACACTTTTCATTAATTAACATGGTAAGGATCACGATGACCGATTATAATTGTGGAACAGCAAAACAGTCTGTTCTCGACTTCACTGTTTGATGAATCTCTCAGTATTTTGAAAAGAATTGATCAGCTGCCCTACACCATCACCCAACTTCATATCCAGCCCACTAGGTTCAGACCTCCAGAAACAAAGAACATCCACCTAACCTGCACAGGTACAGATCTAACAAAGGTTATCTTTCAAACCTCATCTGTCCTGCAGATGATATTTCACTTCTCCAACCAAGATAACAGGTCTCTGAAGTGGCTATTGTCCTCAGTTCTCCGTCCCAATATCTTTCAGTGGTCTGTTTTCAGTTAGTTCTGTGACTGGTGAATCCTTTGTGGTTTTTTAATTGTAATTATCACTGAAATTGGAAGCACATAATCATGACTCAACAATTTTCATTCAGTAGTGTATTATTTTTTATTGTTATTTAATCAAAATTTAACATCAAATAATTTTTTAAAGTATGATCAATGTAAACTAACTATAAGACATTGCATTATTTCTATACTACTACTTATTGCAACTTATTATACATTAACAATTAATATAGATTGTTTAACCATCTCTAGGAACTCCTGCTTCCATGTGGTTTTTAAACATAGATAGTATAAATCAGGTTATATATGTTACATATAACCAAATAAAATATGAAACTATTTTCATTGCGTGATTTAAATTAAATTAATGAATCCAAAATAAAAATATTACCAAATGCAAAATCATTATTACTTTTCATAATTCATAGTAATATGATTCAATTATCTTCATTTTATCATTTAAATTTAATTAGTTAATCTCAAATGATATAAATTAACACATGCTAAATGATCATTACATCTCTAATGCTTCTCATATCTATCCCTAGAATCATTAACTGTGCATCTGAGCCCCGTATGGTTTTCCCCTAAACCCTGGTGGTCTAACAGCCTGCAGTTTACACGGATAATGATGTCCACTAGTGGCTGGGTGTCCCATACTGTTGACCTTCAACCATGGGATTTTAATACACCATTACATCCACAGTAGTGTAACAACGCAAAGGGTCTGAATTTCACAGTCTGGCCAGACTTGCAGATTCAGTTGTCTGTTGATTTGTTTAATTGTGCCGTATCTCTAACTGCATTCTATATATCAGCCCAGTCCATTTCTGGTCTGCTTTCTACAGTTGCCCATCCCGATAGCTTATCTGCTTGATCATTTCCTCTAATAGCTGCGTGTCCTGGCACAAAAATGTTGTCAGGCTTGATCTTCTCAGAGATTCCCCCATTGTCTTCGAGCCCAGCCCATTTCAATCTTCCTGAGCATACTTACGGAGTTGCTGAGAAAGAATGCCTGGATGAAAGTCTATTTCCAGCCGGGCTATAGCTTTAGTTACTGCCATGACCTCCAAAGTCAGGCTACTTGCTGTCACGGTGAAAGCACTACAGTCCTCCTTCAGTTCTCCCTCCGACCTGAGCCGTAAAACTCCCCATGAGCTCCTCATATGTCGAACAACTGACTCGTCTGTATAGATGACTAGCTCAAATTAAATTTGATTATTATCTGAAATTTCAGTCTTACTTGTAATCAGTTTGTTCACTGACATTTTACTTTTCTACAAGTAGTCATTTTTTTTCTCCACAGATCTTGCATCATTTGAAGGGGCAGAGAGCAGAGTGAGCACCCTTGTAACTGCAGCTACCAACACTGATAATTTGTGCCGCATGGACCCAGCATGGCACCCGTGGCTGTAAACATTGTTGGGTCTACACCACATGATGTAGCTGTAAACATTGTTGGTGTACACCACATGGCGTGGCCGTAAACATTGTTGGGTCTCCACCACATGGCACCCGTGGCTGTAAAAATTGTTGGGTCTCCACTTATGGCACCCATGACTGTAACCATTGTTGGGTCGCCACCATATGGCACCCATCTCTTTAAACATTGTAGGGTCTCCACCACATGTCCAGCAATTTGCAGACCTGATAATACTTGTACAGTGATGAAACTTTGATAATTCACTTTCAACAAGTCTGTTATAACATGGTGAACATGTACATAGTTGACAGTTGCTGAGGAAATTGTCACAAAACAGTTGAAAACATCGCCATTTTAATTTAATCACCAATTATTTCATTGTTTAAAATACTTTGATCCCTTCTGACTTATGTGCATGATCACTAAAATCTGTATCGTTGGAAGAGTGCAAGAACAGAAAAGTTCATATTGTAAGTGAGCAAGTGTAGAATTCACAAATGTAATAGAGTTGTGTTCACATTATTGTAACTTCTTACATGCATCATCACTTCTTACATGCACCATCACTTCTTACATGCACTATCCTTCTGGAACACTTTGTACTTTTTACACGTACCATAACTGCTTTCAATTTCCTCAAAGCTTCCACTGTATTATCTATTTAAGTAACATTCTTTTGGTATTGTTTAAACATCTTTCATTTCTACCATTGTCATTTGGGCAAGAAAGATCAGTAGATTATTGTGAATCATTTGTTTAAAGTCACGTATCTGCCATAGTGGGCAGCACAAGTAGGCATACATCTCTTTCCCATTCGGCGGTAGATCATTTTCCATTCCAGCATATTCACTGTCGGCTCATTCTGTAACAGCTGATATCTCCCTGGCTGTTGGTGTTCACAGCAAGTCATAAGAAAGGTTGTTGGGTGTGAATTCTCTGGGTGTTAATCAGGTCACCTGTTCCCTATCAAAGTGAGGGTTGGTCTAGAGACTTTCCTTCAGTGCACTCCCATGGGACTGTATTGCGGGGTTCTCCTTTCCCTCTCCAAGCTCAGAAGCCAGCAGGTGTACAGGACTGGTACTCCTCATCTGCAGAAACATGTAGTGATCCATGGAACAGTGGTCAGACTGCACATTGATTATGACTAGAACAGACACCCATTGTGTTAATGGGCTGCTCTTCATTCTGGTATCTCTTGACCAGGTTAGCCTATCTGGGTAGCTCCAAGGATAATTCCATGGTCTTGTGTGATATCTGCATTCTTCCGTCCACAAGGGGTGCAACCCAGCAAGCCCATCCAGAAATATGCAGTTGAGCCTTAAAGGGTTTAGTCATTTTTAAAATAGTGACTCTGAAGGAAAGCTGAACGAGGTATTATATTTCAAATGTTTTAAACTATGAACTTATATAGCAGATGCTAACCACAGCTTCAGGCACTGTTTTTCTCATATTTCACAGTCTGCTATCTGACTTGTATATTTGTAAATGCTTTAATATCATGCTGTAAATGTGCAGTTAATTGATGCCATAATCAGGCTCAGAACGGTGCCTGAATTCTCAGTGTCTTATATTTATGCCAGGTTTTTTTTTTAATGTTTCATTTTCTTGCTTTTTTTTAAAATGTTGTTCAGATACTAACTTGGTTTACTTCTTCTTCTTTGCGTTCATCCGGAGTGTTTTTTCAGATGTGATTGCGGTGTGTCTAGTTAGGCACCCTTGGATCGAAACCCTTAGGCCAACACATCCGGCTTTTAGCGTGCATTTTTGACCAGGTTAGCATTCCTGGGAGACTCTCACTTTTGTGGTACTGTCCACCTCCCAGCTGGTAAAGTTGGAAGAGTCGGAGATTGCACGGTCATCCCTCAAAAGAAGGCAGGGACAGTCCATAGCATTTTCCGCCATCCTGGGTGGCTTCCATAATTGCAGGGCCGGCACATGGCGCCCTGGTACTGGGCACACAGAGGGAATCGTCACGTCCTGCTCAAGGCTGCTTTAATTCCTCACTTCAATATATTGGGCATTTCTTTCACCCCGAGCCTTTCCCGCACAAACCAAGCTGGTCTGCAGTCAGCATCCACTAAGCGAGTTTTTCGGACATGTGCTTGTCGTTGTGTCCGTCAGAGCTGTTCCAGACACGTCGGACATTCGGAAACTACCTAGTCAGAGCTGTTCCGAACAAGAGCGGCATTCGGAAACTAGGTAGTCAGAGCTGTTCCTAGCACAAGAGACAATCGGACGAGACAATTCACTCGGACGTAATTGCGTAGTGTCAATTTTTAGTGCCACCCGTAGGACGACACTTCCGACTTCCGGCGGGCATTTTTTAATGAGGTTAACCTTCCTCTGGTTTCGTAGCACGTAAGACTGTTGTAATGTCGCCAACATCTCAGCTGGTCAAGATAGAACGATCAGCGACATCGAGGTCGGCCCTCAAGGGAAGGCAGGGGCAGACCTTGGGCATTCCCTTGCTATCCAAGGAGGCTTCCATAATTGCAGAGCCGGCACATATTGCTCTGAGACTGGGCTCACCCGAGGAGTTGCCACGTCCTGCTCATGGCTGCTTTAGTTCCTCACTTCCATGTGTTGGGCAACCCGTTTGCCACTGATTGCTCAACCACACACCAGGAGCGGTCAGACTGCGAGCGACATCCACTCGGTAAGCTTTTTATTTTGACTTCAGACCACGCAATAGGTCCGCTCGCCGTGCGTTCCATTTTGCGTCATTGAGACGTTCTTCCACTTTTGTCTATACTCTCTATGGGCTGGATACAGACAGTATTCGTAGCCATTTCCTTCGACTGGGGCACTTTTCTGACTTTTCGTACTCGCTCACCAGGTAGGCTACATGTGCTGCCGGCTCAGCACCTTACCTTCGTGCAGCAGTGGACGAGAAACGGCCTGGCCCTCTCTTCCGGGAATCTCTCATATTCCCCAGCTGAGAGCCTTCGAACATGTAGAACTGAGCATGTAGCTTGCTCAGTATCTCGCTTCTATTTTTCGGTAGGCGGGTATCGATCGGCCTGGCTCTCAGATGTGAGGGTTTGTGGCTTAGAGGCGTTCAGCCACAGCCCTCGACAGGGAGCCTTAAGAGTTTTGTCCGGACCAAAAGCGTCTGCCTTCGTGCCTTCGTGCACCTTTTTAAACTTTTGACTGCTATCCTCAGTCACCTGCAGAGCAGCAGGTTGTGTCTCTCTTAGTCTGGTCCCTATCCCATATGCTGTCCGATATGTAGTTTTTCACCCATCGGCAAGCGCATGGGGTCGATGGGACACGCAAGCTCCCCCACCACGGCAAGGTGGAGACACATCGGGGGAGTCTTGGTTTACTAATTGATAGATTTGTCAGAATTATTTATTATGTTAGTCATAGATTTGTCAAGTACATGTTTATTCTTTATGTAGATTTGAGTATGTTGGAACTATTAACAGTACAAAATGAAAGCAGTTTGGTATGTTTGACACACGTATTGTTATATCCTGCTGCGACCTTAACTTCTCTTATATATTAACAGTTGTAGCATATGCAATTTTGCAAGTTAATTTCTTGATCTTTTTTTTTTCTAAAGTTTTGTGGGAATGTTTCCATATAGATTTCCAGAATGATGCATTTGTTACTGATAATTAAGATGTGGCTGTTCAGTTTTATATTGTATATAGAATAGTGCATAAATGATCATGGACTATGTTTCTGTTCAGTTTGATGCTGTGTGGATATTTTGACATGATGCATTAATGATGATGAATGTGTAATTGTTCAGTTTTGTGCTGTATTTTTAGGTCAGCAGAAAGTCAGGTTCCCAAATCATGAACTTTTTTAAATGCTCAATAGACGGCACTGTGGCCTAGGGGATAATGAGATGTGCAGGTTCACAATATCCCAACACACCAGGTCAAGAGTTTACAATCAGCCATGGGCGATTTGGAAGTAGACCACTTTGCACTGATGTCCATGGTATGAAGCGTTGGCTGTTGAGAAAGCAACAGCAAACTACTGAAGTAACATTGCCTGCGTTAATCACAGACAGATAATACACTGGTGTCATGAAGGCTAATAGACTACAATGGCTGGGGCATATAGAAAGAATGGAAGATAATAGGGAAACAAAACTCGCTTACACTCAGGAAATAAATGACCGTAGACCCCGAGGTAGACCAAGAAGGCGGTGGAGAGATAATACATATACAGACCTACAAGCACTTGGAATCGACGACTGGCAAGAGAAGGTCCACCAGAAAGACGAATGGAGACGGATTGTATCTGCAGCAAAGAACCTCAATGGCTCGGAACGCTGAAGAAGAAGAAGAAGATAATACATGCTGTAGTTGATTGCCACGTCCTGTAAAGGAAATGCAACTAACTTTGTCTCAACAAGATAACATTTTCAGCATAGTTACTGTTTTTATGAAATTTCTAGAAGGGGAGTTGGTTAGGTTGATCAGATCCTTTAGTTGAAGGCAGGACCATTTAAACAGCTATTTTTATACTTCATGCTGCTTCTTTTATCCATTATGCCCCTTTGGGTCATATGTGCTCCTCAACCAACTCATGCCGGGCCATTCTATATGTGACTTGTTCATGATTGGTTGGAAGTTTGTGGCTGAATTTTTCTGCATGATTCACTGTTATTCTTTGCTGCCTCCATGAACCCCTTGTAACACATGGACAGTGCTTCGTGCTTGACATGGTCTAATTGAAATCAGTTAGCACTGAGGTGTTTCTTCATCACTGGAAAGAGATGGAAATCTGAAGGTGCCAGGTCAAGGCTGCAGGTGTTCAGTGTTAAAGAATTTCTCAGTTCCAACTTTCCAAAATATGTATAGGCATTGTCATGCAATAGTTTCTGACAGTGGAGACCTTTCTATGGGTGGCACGATAAGCAGAAGCGTTACAAAGGATGACTTCTAACATCACACCATGAATATTCCAACACTGTCACCGTGCTTGCCCCGCAGCTGGTCAAAGCTTTGAATTTGTTCTAATAGTTGGCAACTCTTGAATTTGTTCTAATAGTTGGCAACTCTTGAATTTGTTCTAATAGTTGGCAACTCTGGATGCTTCCATAACTCGGATTGATCTTTATTTAAGACAGGACAGTATTGGAATATCCATACTTTTTCTGCAATGATTCACTCCAAGAAGTTGCTATGTACCCATAGTTTTTATTTTTATTTTGGATGAGAGATTTTTTTTGTGCTCGCTCGCTTTTAACTCAAGTGTAGTCCAAACACACTATTTATAGTAGTGATGGACTGAATTTTGTGTGTGGATAAGGAGTGAGAGATAAATGGGGCACACATCCATAGTTTTTGTCCTGTCACTTACAGAGGGAGCCAAGTGACTGCACACTTTTCAATACCATAAATCGTTTTGAACAATGTCCCAGATTGTTCCGTGTGCAAGATTAGATTGTTCTTCTTAATTGTCATTGACACAACAGTCAGCACGCACATTGTCCTTAGTTGCAAGAACAGGATTTTCTGAAGTAGAATGTCCACTCCTGCATTAGTCGGTTACACTAACACTAAGGAGGCCATGGTTCCGTCGCCCTGCTACTGAGTGAGTGCGTGGTGCTGACACTGTGAGCTGTGAATTTCGCAGTGGAATGCTTTTGCTATCTGTCCGCAGTTGGTTTTAGCTGTGAACTGCATGTTCGGAACGATGGCGGCCGGCTGTTGCTGGATTGACTGGTTTGCCTTTTCGGTTCACGGGTGCTTTTTTCGGGAGACTCCTGGGAGTCGTCGCTGTAGCTACGGAGTTCGTGTTTTGTGCGGCGCTTTCGGTGGGTCGCCCTGCGGAAAGAGACCGAGCCATATGGGATAAAACCTGGGTCAATGAAGTCTTTCTGATGACTGCCGTTTCCATCAACAATGAACTGTATCTGTCATGGAGGACTTTTGAGGTGGCATTCTGGCGGCGGCATTATGCACAGTGTACCTGTGCGGGCTGTTGGCTTGCCGACACTCCTGTCTATTCCATTGTTCACATAGGGCAGTGAGGAGCATTTTGTGTGATATTCACTGGCACAGGAACGGAGCAATATGGGGACAACCCGTTGCCGTGAAGTTGGAACCGCGACTAACTAATACAGCTGCTACCACATTTACGACACCATTTTCTCACATGCTGCTGTCATGTTGGACTGTACAGTTTTAAGTTCATGATAGAATTATAATTGGTGCTGTCCTTTTTTGCCCATGGGAACTGCATACTTGATCATACCTCCTCCCTCGCCTTGTGTCCACTCACAGTGCAGCAGTCATTGTTGAATTACCTAGTTCAGGGAAATGGTGGCATTTGATTTATAGCTCCACAGTGGTCAAGATTTGAACTTCCTGTCAGCATAAGGTCACAGTTTGTAATGCAATCTGTGATAATTAAACAGGAAACCTTACTTTCTTACTTCCCCCTCATAGATCTCCACTAATGTGTTAATGATAATGTATAATTTTTCATTTTTGTGTTGTATAGATTTTCCAGAATCATACATGCATGATAACATTGAATACATAATTTTTCAATGTTATGCTGTACAGATAGTTTCAAAATCATGCATACATCTTAATGACAATGAATACATAATTTTATGTTGTACAGCTTTGACAAAACCATGCATACATGTTAATAATGAATACATAAGTTTTCAGTTTTGTGTTGTATAGATTTTCCAGAACAGTGCATACATAATTTTTTTATTTTATGCTGTACAGATGGTTCCAAAATCATGCATGCATCTTAATGATAATAAATACATAACTTTTCATATTTGTTGTACAGATTTTACAAAACCATGCATACACGTTAACAATGAATACATAATGTTTCAATTTTATGCTGTATAGATTTTTCCAGAATCATGCATATGTGCTAATGATAACGAATATGTGAATAAATATTCAGTTGTATGGTTAATGGATTTTCATGAATGATGCGTTAATAATGAATATGTAATGTTGAAGACTGATGTGCCTCCAGAAATCATTTAGTATGGATGGTCCTTCAGTTTAGCAGATAAGCTAGTGTGTAAATACTTTTGTCATTCTCTTTCAGTATTTTATTTCCTACTTCTTTTATTACATTTTAAACAGCATTTTTGTTTTTTATTAGTTTTTAAAGAATTCTTTCATGAACCACATCAACTGTAATTTTACAGAGTGAAATATTTCTTGATTTTGTTTGTTCTTGTTGTCAGTGGATTAGGAGCATTCCATGTTGCAAGTTAATGTCATGATAATTTTATACTCTTGTTTGTTTAAGCAATGCCTTTAATTGTGACATTTGTACAAGACGGTCTGCAGAAGACCACAGTCATGTTCATCTGGTTTCCCTGCTGCACAAAAGTTGATGTTGTATTTTGTATGTTTTGAACAATAAATATTAAAGAAATGTTGTTATAGTTTTTAAGTAATGTCTTACGTGTTGTTTTTTCACACCCCTTTTCATAGCAGCAGTCCCTGTGGTGAAGGTGTTAGAGCGCAATTCAGACTCCCACATTCAAAACAGATGGGGACAATTTGGAAGCACACTGCCTTGCATTGGATTCCATACAAAGGTATGAGTGCCGGTCGTTCAGAAAACAATGGCAAACTACTGAACATAAACTTGCCAAGAAATCGTGAACAGCCAAAAAATGCAGGGGTTGGCTGCGATGTCCTGTAAAGGATATGCAGCTCACTTTCATAGAAGATATATTGTACAGTGTCCTTAGAGTTATGATATATAATCTAGTGTGTCATGCAGAGATGAAGACCTGAGCTACAAGTGGATGAGATCTGGTGTCAGTTCTGTTGTAGATTACTTTAGACAATTCAATGAAATAGCTTCAGTTTGATTTTACTGAGTCAGCGCAGAAGGATACTATATCGCCACATGTGACCTCTAATTCAGACAGGAGGGCGGTATATCGCCATGCTAGGATCCACGTGTTATTTATTATGTTTCATGTTTCTTCAACAGTTTCAATGCTCAGCAAACATAAATTTACATTATAATACTTGTTCATTTGAATGTGTACCATGTTTGGTCCAAACTTACTTTTTTGGGGGGAGCATTGAATCAGTTACGGTGTAGCACAAAAGTATGGGACAAGCGTAATTTCTTGGCAATAAGGAATATTCTGGCAACATTGATCAATATGATATGGCTATGAAATTAGTTGCGTGTCCTTTACAGTATGTCACAGTCAACCCTTGTATATTTTTGGCTGTTTGTGATATGGGAGGCAATCTTTATATTCAGTACTTTACCATTACTTTTTGAGCGACCAACACTCGTACCATCGAAATAAATGCAATGAGGTCTGCTTCCAAATTGTCTGTGATTGATTTCAAAGCCTTGACTCAGTATATCGGGAAATTGTGAAACACATTCACTTCCCCCGAGTCACAGCATTGGCAACTTTTATATATACTGTTCAAAAACAGAAATGTAACATTTTTGGTGTTACTTTTATAAAAGATATTCGTTGATTGGACATCAGTCAACCTATCAATTGTGTCCATCTGGTCATTAACTTCTCGTGGTTACCTGAATTGTACTCACCTTATGATTCATGAGGTCATGAAAGAGGTCAAGGTCAAAACATTTTTGACAGTAACTTGTGACAGATTCATGATAATTCTGTGAAACTTACTGAGCACTAAACTCTCTGACCATATTTTTGAATGCCTAAAAAAGATTGACGCTCCTCGAATAAATTTAGTGGAAAATTCAATGCGCAAGCATGTCTCATCTCCCTACAAAACGACACAGCATTGGACATTTACAGGCAGGACAGTCACAAAGTGTAGTAGCCAGAGAATGTAATGTGGTTAGAAGCACCATTAGTTGCCTTTGGAGGCGATTTCAAGAAACTGGCTCAGTGGCAGACCGACCGCGCAGTGGAAGACTGAGAATCACAACTGCTGCTGAACATCGCTTCATACGGCTGCATCACCTTAGGAATCAATTTGCATCTGCGTCCTCCAGTCCAGTCAATGCCAGGAGCTCATTGAATTTCAGATCAATCAGGAACCGGCTGCACGATGCTGGTCTTTGGACAAATAGCCCAAACCAAATTTAATGAACATCATTTCATTGTTAAAGTCTGAAAGTTTCTTCAAGCCAGGACTGAAACATTAATTCTGTAAAAAAAAAATGTTGGTACAAGTTTGCAATTGAAACTGCAATAATGTTGCATTTATTTTTTTGAACAGTATAGATGGATATAAATTGCTCAAATTATACAACATTTTACCATAAGCCTCAGAGTTCAGGACAGTTTTGGGATAAGACATAATTTTTCTGTCACCAACTCTTCATACTCTTTATGGACATTAGTTCAATAACCATAGTGGTCTGAAGATGGGAGGGAAAAGGCATCTGATGATGCTGGAGGTTTCTAGAGCACCACCCAGTTCAGAATAATTGGGCATAATAAATTAAAAAGAAAAAATTGATGTAGAACACCTGAAGCCACACAGACAAACCTCCAGATCATACATTTGTTTGTAAAAAATAAAATGCCAAGGTGAATGCATGTGCTAGTTTGGGCATGGCATCAAAAACCTATTGTAACATTAGACATGAGATAACCAGAGATTAGAACAGGTTATGAAGGAACAAAACTGCAACCAGATCAAATGCTACACTTTAGATAATCTACACTTTATATATCTACACTTTTAACTTTTGACTTCTACAAAATGCTAGGCATCTGTTGTCTGCAGACTTCAGTGGAACATCCCTGCCAAGATGATTTAGTCGTAACTGCAGATTAAGAGGCAACAGCCAGCCATCACAAACATGAAGGGATCCAAAACCAAGGGTTGAGAGCTGGAAGTCCGACAGCTCCTGGAAGTCTGACAGCTGAGAAATGAAATTGGTGGAACTGCAGTAAAGCTGGAAACATCAACTGCCTTGCTGATTGCTGTGGGCGTTCATGCTTCTCCACATCTTGCGGTCCCCAACTGTGTGTAAAACTTTGCGTGTTGACTCTCTTCTGTGCCATGAAACAAGGCTCAAGAATTAACTTGAGCTCGAGGAATTAAGGCCGCCTGGCTAGTGCAGTCGCCGCAAACTGCAGGTTAGGGTTTTTTTTTTATGCCCTCAACAGAAAGAAATCTACACCTTACAGAGGATTCGAACCTGAGTCTCCTGAAGGGGAACCACCTTCTTCTGCGTTCATCCTGAGAATTTTTTTGGACGTGATTGCGTTGTGCCTGTTTACAGCAGAGCTGCGTTCTTGCGGTGTTATGCCATTACATCCAACTTCTGCAGGCATTTGTTGACCAGGATAACCTTTCTGGGGGTTTCATAGGATGTTTGAAGGGGAACCTGATTTTCTAGCCACTTAGCCAGCAGTTCCTCACTACAACTCTTGGAAATTCTTCCTCAGCTATTCATCCCTCCAAGGGGCAAAAGCCACATTATGTGGTCCTGTTCTTTGCTGTCTCTACTCTCCCCTTGTCTTCCCTATATCATTAATCTCTGCCTCCTGTTCTCTTCTGGTGTGGTTTTAGGTCTTCCTCTATTTCATTGAGCTTGTGGGTTATGGACAAAGGAAAGTCTTGTTGTTTTATTCTGTTTACTCAGCGTGTCTCTTGATTCACAGGTAACTGTTTAGTTCTCACATGAGCTCCACATTGGTGATTCTGTCATACCATTTTAGTTTTATTCAGTTCAGGCACATATTAATGAATGTTAGTAGTGTATTAGTAATTGTGTTGAGTCATTTTTCTTGTCCTTACTGATTTAACATAAGAACTTCAGCATGGCAGAATGGATATGAGCGCTCGCTCTTAAATTTCCAGTAGGCTCAATCCTAGTTTTTGACTAAAATGTTGACTTCTCTCCCTTGACTAGGGGGCTTAAAATACAAGTACCTCTAAGTCGGAGTGGGTTCGCCTGATGGTGAAAACCTCTGGTAATAGTGAAAGCTAGCCCATATGCAAAAAAACGCGGACTGCGTTCAATGCGAACAGGAGGAAAACAATGAGAGCTAAAATTATGTTTGGTGCTTAACTTCTACAAAATGCTATGAAACTCCTTTTTTGTAATCTAATTTTAATATCCTTATGTGTTGTCCCAGTCTCTATGGCTAAGGGCCAGTCTCTATATCTAAGGGCTTGTGAGCCCGTATACCCGGGTTCGAAACACAGTGGTGCTGGCCTTTTCAAAAAAGGTATAGGAGCCGGTCGTTAGAAAGCAATGGCAAACTACTGAACGTAAAAATTTGCCCAGGAATCACGAACAGCGAAAATGCTGGGGTTGACTGCTACGTCCTGTGAAGTACACACAACTTAATAATAAATGTGTTGTCCCATAAATCTGCATTGCTATCTACGTATCATTCCACCTCATGAAGTGAAGTTTCAAAGGTAGATCATGTAATCCCTTGCTTGGTTTATTCTCATTTGTATCATGTTTTACTTTATCAAAATGTGTAATCTATAAGACACAGCTATAGGTCTATTCACTATGCAGTGGATGTTGTGTGAATAGTGCATTGTGTAAATTAGGAAGGTGAAGGACAACAGGTTAAAAAGAGGAAGGTCGTGGATGGGTCAAGCCGAAGACATTCTTCAACAGGTGTGTTCCCTTGAGGACTTAGAACCTGGCGAGGTGTGGGTACAAGTGCCACCAGATTTCTGTGCGTCCTTTTCTGTTTGCATCCAACGAGAAAATGCAGACAAGAAAATCCGGCTGCTATAGAAGTGGAAGTACAAGCATTGATTTTCAAGAATTCGTTAAGACGGTGATGCTGTCATTTACACAGATGGGTTGGTCGTCCGACATGTGAGAAACTCATGGGCCTTTACGGCTCAGTCTGGAGGGAGAATTGTGAAGGAGGGCTCTGGTGCTTTTGTTGAGACCACAAGTAGCCTGACCATGGAAGTCATGGCAGTAAGTAAAGCAATGACATGGCTCGAGACAGCAGACATTCACTAGGGCATGTTTCCTTAGCAACTCAATGAGCATGCTCATGAGGATAGAGATGAGATGGATATGGAGAGTGGTTGCTGTCTCTGGAGTTGTCTCGGCTGGCAAAGATTAGTTTCAACTTCGTGCCAGGGCATACGGGAGTACAAGGAATTGAGCGGGCTGACAAGCTCACAGCTAAGGCTACTGTGGAAGGCGGATGCACCATGGACCAGGCTGACATTCTGAACGCTCTACAAGAAGTAAGACTTTTGCGAGAACCAAGTGATAACTGAATCTACAACCATGGTCAGACAGCGAGAACAGCAAATTAAAAGAGGTGTGGCCAAACAGGAACACTACACAGGAAGCCAAAGAAGATTGATAAACCAACACAGAACTGGTGTCGTTAGCCGTAACACACTGCGGGATTTGCTGAGGGGATCCAAGCACTTATGGACTGAATGGTTCGATGTGCAGTGAGGATGATCTGTCGACTAACTATAGGTCTTTTAGTGTCTCAATTTCTCTCTTATTTCAAAGCATTTATGTTTTATTTGTTCTTTTATGTTTCAAGTGTTATCTGTCTTGTACTTATAATTCTGCATTAATGTTGTTCTCCGACTCCTAAAAAATATAGCCATTCAGAATGCAATCACTACCACCTGCTCACAAAACCATTCACTCAGTCTTGTGATTCTCATCACCTGACCAAACATGGTGATTGTCTGGTACTGGCTTCAGTACTGCACACCAAGTTTACACCTCTTGAAATTAGGTTGTTGGTGCTAGTATCAAGTCTGTATAGATCAGTCACCACTTGAGGTATAATGTTTATTTGGTGCTAGTATCAAGTCTGTATAGATCAATCGCTACTTGAGGTATATTGGGTATTTGGTGCTAGTATCAAGTCTGTATAGATCAGTCACCACTTGAGGTATATTGGGTGCTAGTATCAAGTCTGTATAGATCAATCGCTACTTGAGGTATATTGGGTATTTGGTGCTAGTATCAAGTCTGTATAGATCAGTCACCACTTGAGGTATATTAGGTATTTGGTGCAAGTATCAAGTCTGTATAGACCAGTCACCACTTGAGGGCTGATGTGGTCAGTTCATGCTGGTAACCCAGGTCCATTTCTTAAATCTGTCTGATGAGGATTTGAACCCTGGACATCTAGCCTTAAATATCCTCTAGGATTCAAATGCATGGCCACAGGGTCCGCCGTAGTAGCATTTATCCCCACACCAAAATCTTATGTGTCATTGATATGAACTGTTAGTGATCATTCTGTTCTCACAACAAATGTACAAGAACCTAACAGACCATAATGCATGTGAAAATAACAACAACAAAAACCACGTCTTTAGATCGATGTTTATTGTGGAGATATCTAAGAATACCTGTTAGTTTAAGTACAACAGCTGCCTAGTGATGTGGAAACAATTTACATCTGCTGTTACATTCTAGAATAACCACAGAGTGTCATGATCACAAAACAATGCAATGAAATCACAAAAATGCAATAGTGACAGGAGAAAAGGAAATAACATATTGTGCCAAGATAAACTTCTGTTAAGATTAGAGCTCGAGATTAACTAAAGTATAAACAACTGTCAGATCCAAGTTGAAAATAAAACAAGCAAATTAAAATAGCTCGCAGCCCACACGAACACAAACGGCGGGCACAAGTCTCACAGATACAGTAAATTTACATGGCATAAAAAAAAAATTAATAAAATTTTGTCGTCGTTGGAAGCTCAATGTGTGATGAGGCTACAGTTCAGCACACTAAGACTATGACCATATCAGCCAACTCATCCACTCATATATACATGCATTCATCTTCTTTTACCCTTGAGACTCTTAGCGAAGTGTGGGTACACAACCTTGCACGCCATCCCTTTGCATGCCAGTTTCATGGCTGTTTGGATGTTGGCTTATTTTCTTCTAATGTGTAAGATAGTCTCAGGCTAACCCTTTTTAGTTACATTTCATGGCACTCTCAGGGGGCCTACAGTGTTACTATTCTCTACTTCTCCTTCAGGGCGCTGGGAACACATGAATAACATGTACGTAAACACATATATGTGTGTGTGTACATGTATGCTAACATACATTTGCAGCTGTCATGCTTTGTTATGAAATCTTTTCCCTTTGCCACCCAGAGCCTGTAAACCTTGGAAGTATTACTTCAGTTACTTAGTGGGCCCATAAAACAACCGTGACCTGAATTCCATCCCAAGAGTGGTCAGATTGTTTTCACAACCACTAAGGCAATGATACTGATCTTTGTAAAGCGATGTCAAATAACTTTCGGAGGAAGGGAAACCAGCCACCGCATTATGCTGACCCAGCCTTGTTAATAATGAGTACCTGAAAAATGTCTAGAATTATCTGGAACCTCTGAAAATAAAAGGTGGTAAAGAAGGAATTGGTCATGCAAGCATCATTGTGTTATATCATATATAGTATATGTGAAAGCCCAAAACTTCACTTCTATAGCTGTATCTGTCATGAGATTACCTTTACATCTAAGCTAAGCAAAAGTGAAATAATGAAACCATTCTAGAAATTCAGGGAGCCATCAAAGATGTGACAATATAATCAGACACACAGAATGACAATCTAACCACACAAACACAAGATCCTAGCCTGGGCTGGATCACTTCAAGACACACAAGCAACTGTTGTGGATTTAACACATGACAGCACGTAAGAGAGACATCACAACTGTGACGAGAAAGAGCAACATATGATTAACTCTTGCTGCCACATGCATCTTTAACTGTCTGATTCAGGAAGATTTACGGAACTGATACATAGTGTGTTAAAGTAACTGGGGTAGAATAACAATGAGTCACATGGCTAAAGTAATGACTTTATGGCACAGAATGATGACTTAACAAAACCATTTGCATTGGATCATGCTGTGGTGGCAAGGAGGGCATTTAGAGAAAAGCAATAATTTTTTTTTAAATGTAACATGCAACTTGATATGTGAAAAAAAAATCTATATGTACATCTGTCCAGTTGCATTATATAGCTCTGAAATCTTGACCAGATCAACATACTGAAAAACAGACACTTTTTTAACATGACAAAAGAACAGCACACTGAAACACAAGACAAATCAACATGTCGTAACAAAGTAACAGATAAGACATGGTGAGAAAAGAAACAATGTAACAGCTGAAAGAAATAAAGTGTCAGCTTTGGGAGATTGGTAAAGGGAATGTAACAAACAGTCTGGTCCTGAAAGTCTACAGAAAAAATAAGTTTAGTTGTGATCATCAATTTCCTGAATTGATTTGTCCGGGGCTGTTCCAAAAAACGAAGACATTACGTGTTCATCGCTACTACCATCAGCAGCAAGATTACATAAGATCTAAATCAAAAAAGCTGACCAAGTGGTGTCAATCAGCCATATTAATATGAGATCATTCTCCTCTTAGGTGTACAAAAACATGACATCTACCGAACAAAAATATTAAAGAAATAAACAGGGATCATGATGCAAATAACATCTCCAACCGGATAGAAGTGGCTAAAAACAACCGGAGCTGAAAAAGCAGGCCAACCAAAATCATGGTTGTGTGGTGTGTGATGGTGGTGGTGGATAGGAGGGTAGTACAAAAAAGAAACCGAGCTTTAAAACAGTGTCGCAACAAGCTGGCTACCGTGAACCTGTGAACAAGCAACATTTCCATTTAGGCTAATAACTGTAGGACCATGGTGTGGTGAAGTGTTTGTTGATCATCTTTTCTGACCGGAAAGGTGCCATTTAATATCAGTTTGTTCCACATGGCATTTAATATCAGTTTGTTCCACATGGTCAGGCAATCAATAGAGGTCTACGCAAATGTCATGAAACATCTGAGAGAGCAGCACACAAAGGCTAGAAGCCTGTTCCACTGTGACAATGCAGTTGCACACACAACACTACATATTCATGACTTAATCGCAAAGATTGAGATAGCTATTGTCTCCCAGCCGCCATACTCTTTGGATTTGGCATCTGCAAGTGTTTCTTGTTCCCAACATTAAATCCACCTTTGAAGGTCCCTGGTTTCAGACCAGAGAAAACTTGACTATAAGACATGCGCGCTATCCGGGAAACTGATCTACAAGGACGCAAACAATAACTGGAAAACATGGAGTGGCGTAGAAGCAGGAGAAGAAACTGTTGTGAAGAAGACCAGAATGACTAAATTATTAGTAAAGCTAAAACAGTAATTTATTTTTATTTAAACTGCCCTTATATACTTCAAATAACAAAACAAGTTAAATCTCTAATTTTAATAAGATGCGTTTCATTCAGAGAAATTATTCACGAGATAAAAAACAACAAAAGTATTTACTGTAACATGGCATGATGAAATGACTATATTTGTAGAGCGTTAATGGCAACCATTAAAACAGTAGGCTTGTGACATCCTGATAATTAAGAAATAGAATAACACACAACAAGACAAGCCGACTGCTTCAGCAAAAGAAAGAACAATCTTCAGATCTGTTAGATGAAAATCAGTGACCAAGAATAACCAGACTAAACTGAGTTTTACATACAAGAAAAAAGATCAGACAGACTAAAATGCAAGCTAAATAAATTTAAAACAATTACAGTGCAGCCCACTTAAGGCGATCTTGGACGTGGCGAGTTTCTGTTGTCAAGAACCATTTGTTTATCCATGGCAATTTTTCTTCTTTGTCTTTGTAATAAAAAAATGTCTGTTTAGGCAGAATCCATTTATTATGAATTTTCGGATATGCTGAACGTGTAAACATGTCCTGCCGAATTTGATTGTGTTAAGGCCAACTTTTAAAAAAATACCTGGACATTTGTACAACTTTCTGGCTATTTTCAGAAATTACATTCTTCGGTGTTAGAATTTGAGCTATTTTCTCTATAAAAATGGCTGGACATTTCTTCGGTGTTAGAATTTGAGCTATTTTCCCTATAAAAATGGCTGGACATTTTGTCACTGAATGAAGAACCGAAAACCGGTGTTTGCTGTGGCTGACATGGCGCTCCTATAATGTATTGCACATTGTAAATGCATTACCACATGCTTGAACTCTTACCTGGATAAGAGAAATTTCTGATAAGAAGAACTATTTCTTGGGTCCCTGGTAAGTTATCCTTATCAAGTTCATTGAATTTGAAATGTTAACGATTACATAAAATGGACAGCCTATTAATGTCCACCTGTTTTTCCTTAAAGCATTATGAATTCTTGTTTCTATAACAACTGTTCACTTGCATACATGTAAGGTGAAATAATCATGCCCAAAATAGCCATTTACGCTGGCGCTGCAGACAGCAGATCATATACCGCAACTGCTTTGAATAGGACAGGTCTAGGCAAACTTTCTGGCCCAGAGAAACAACAGTGGAACCTAATAAAAGACAGCAAATTTCTTACAGGAGACAACATTGCAGATACAGACAAATTTCAAGCCAACAAAAGAATTATTCAACTGACTGCTGCATCATTCGCTGTAGTTATCCTATGTTATTCAGTCACAGTGTATTAAAACAAAGTTGGCCCGGGTAGGTTTCGAAGCAATGAAGGATCAACTGGATAAGTATATCAATGTTAGTGGGGATTATGTTGAGAATTACGTGGTAATTGTATATGCAATAATATATCATGTTCAAGTAAGTTACAAACATATGAGAGAGTGGTAGTTCCTGAAGGTGTAATTTAGTGGCAGCATCATGCAGCTTCTTGATTTCACTTAGGCATGTACACAGCAGATGCAGCAAATAGTGACTATGTTCATGTGGCTGCCAAGAAAACAAACAGAACCATATAAGCCTGTCCTTAGAATATCGCTTTGTGCAGTGATGAAGAAGAAGACTGTCGGAACAGGATTGTTACTGTGGATGAATCATGGGTGCATCAATATAATCCTAAATCAAGAGGACTTGAATACAATGGAAACATGTTTCATCTTCAGCCAAGATATTCAAGGTTTCGCTGTCAGTAGAGGAATTGTATCCAGGGCGCCAAGTTCTTCAACATCTGCATTAGCCCCTGGTGATTTTCGCCTGTTTCGTCCTCAAAGAGCTCACCTTGGTAGTAACATTTTGCAGATGGTTCAGTGGTTGAACTATGTTGTAAATGTGACAGATATAGCAGAGTACATAGATGTTGCAGGTTAAAGCATTAATACACCAACTGGATAAGTATTAATGTTGGTGGAGATGACACTGAGAAACAATGAGGAAATGTAAGTGCAATAATAAATCAAGGTTGTATTTCAAATAATTTTCTTTCGTAAAATCCATTTGTAACTTACTGGCTTTCATAAATATGTACACGTGTTTCACCGACATGGCAGGAGTACTGCTGCAAGAAGCAACAACCGTAAGTCATGATTTGTTTTGTCTATTCCCGTATTTTATTTACACAGTCATATTTACTTTGTGTCTATGATTTCTTACACATATGCATACAACGGAAAATTCCAAACAGTTTTTTGTAATCTGCTGCAGTTATTCTTTCAGAACAATGTACTTTCAAAGCATCACAGACGTTTGTAATGTTCATCAAAGACTATGCTCCATATTTTTTTTCACATCTTCAAAAGAATTAGTTTCTTAATTTACATACACTTTAGCACATTAAAGTATAGTCTGTTGTGTTCTATTCAATTTTCATGTGCCAAAAAGAGATGAAATCACACAAGCAAACATCTTATGGTGGTCCTATAGAGCTGGAATTTGATTCATACGATGTTCCATCGCTGCAGAGATTGTTTTCTGGTGTCAGCTGGAACTCTCTCGACACAGCACTTGAACAGTGCTGCAATGATGAAATAACTTGAGGCTCGCTGGACCCAACCATGCCAGTCTGGAATAAAGCGTGGCGCTTTGCGTGTTTTTTCAGATGATCACTTCGCATGAATCGCTTCTCACACATGGGACATTTAAAGTTCTTTTCTCCTGAAAAATATTCATTAAAAACATACTGAAATTAGGAGAAAACTAAAGCTATCTCTATGATTAGCGGCCAGAATTCTGGAAGCTAATATAAAAAGACAAAACAAAACGAAGAAAAACATATATACACTAAAATAGTTTTCAAAGGTAAACAAATAGGTTTCATTTTTAGAATAAAAGTAAGAGAATCCCTCTCTACTCCTTGAGGCACACTGGGTGTATGGTGCCAGCCCCATATATTTTTTAACCAATCGGTACCCAATGGGTCATATCACATCTGCTGTCTTTACCTTAGGAAAATTTCCTGCTGCCCATTTAGACTGGGTTGACCTTGGAGCCCAGGTCAGTGAAAATACTGGCCTCAATGGGAATTCAAACACATGACCACTAGAGGTAGCAGGCAAGCATGCTACCCACTGTGCTACTGCAGTTCCCATTTTTTTACAATTGTTTACCAAAATATGTATTACAACTGTACGTTAACAACTGTAAGCAGTGATTTAATTATATTGCCACTAAACTATTACAATTGACATACCCGGACTTTCTCCTCTGTATATTGCCAACAGAAGGGGATGTGCTCTCAATAATGTTACTTTAATTTGTTTGTTAGTGTTGTGTTGTAGGTTCAATGTTTAACCTGTTAATCGAGGAGTGAACACTAGATGTTCAAGCCCTGGCATTTATGGAGCAAATATTGCTTACTTGAGTTAGTTATTCTATGTGCGACTCAATTCAATTTTCTCTTATAAAAATGCCAGGGGAATATGTACACTATAAGCATTGAGCAGCTTCATGATCTTGTTATGCTGCCTGTACCTCATCGGAACATCATCTCAACCATCCCATGCTACCCTTTCGTACCTTCATCGACTGCACACTTCATCTATAATTCTCTCCTCCATTTGTTTTCTACGTACATTTCTCCAGCCTTGAACGTTCCTGAAGGACTTTCTAGTTATGCTATTAACTGATTTTCTCAACATGTGCCCTACCCAGTGCGTCATATGTGACATAACTATACTGCTCTATATTGAGATTTGCCCTCACCTGTGTGTGTCCGCTTGTGGCGTGTCAGCTCATCAGATCTGGCAAATCTCTTTTCGCACCCTTCCCAGTTGCATTCAAAGGGACGCTCCCCTAAAAACAGAAAATTGGTAAGCATTTAATGAAAGGAAATGTCAACATTACACAAGGTCAATTGAAATATGGAGATGGTAGCATGGTGCCTAGTAAAACTGCTTCATGGATCTTGGGCTGAAACTCCCTCAAGGCATGCAGTCTCAGACTTAAAAGGCCTACCCCTGGCCTTCTGGAGAATTTACAACCAACATGTTTGACCCTGCCTAAAGAGAGCACCAGGAAATGTTCCGACAAGCAAAGAGAGCACCAGGAAATGTTCCGACAAGTAAAGAGAGCACCAGGAAATGTTCCGACAAGTAAAGAGAGCACCAGGGTCTGACAAGTAAAGAGAGCACCAGGAAATGTTCTGAGAAGAAAAGAGAACCAGCGGGAAACTGACCTCGCCACCCCATTACAGGCTGATTGGTATATAAATATACCACCTTTTCCTATCTCATTCAGCTGTGTTCATGGCTTCCCCATAGTATTCATCTGTCTCTAATTCTCTTCTCTGTGTTTTAATGACTCTTTCATTTGCCTTTTCAAAGTTTGGTGCTAAGTTTACAAGTGTTACGATAGCTTCTCTTGCTGATGTATTCTTGTTTTAAAATGTGGATCTGTTCCTCCCATCACTGTCTACATTGATAATTGCTATTTTTCGTCTGCCTTCCCCCCTCGAAGTTTTAAACCTAGTTATGACAGAAGGCATTGAAGGTAATAATAATTTGCAGATTACTTCTGTGGTTCTGTGAGGATCTTAGCGCCAACACATTTTGTGGGCATGAGAGCAAGGAAACATAGGTGGCCAGTTTCAAGTCACCAAAATTAAATCAAACAAGTGAGATACAACAACCAGCACCTATAATAGCTGGCGGCAGAGACTGGGCATCAATGCGAGTACCCCGAATATAATTACATACGACCTATGCAACTTACGACCATTCGACTTTACGACCCCAATCACTAGCCATATTAGATTTCAGATTTATTTCTGCCTCAATAATCAGTCGAACGGCGTTGTCTGCAATCATCAAGAGAAGCCAAGAAAGAAGGAGGATGAGTCAGAAAGAAAGTTCACCACTAAGGGATTATCACAAGGTTTATCTTTACTGAATAAACTTCTTATACATTTCGAAGCAATGGACCCAAACATCGAACGATTTGCAAGGATTGAACGGATGGCGCACGATGTGTTTCGTCCGTATCGTGAAATTTATGATGAAAAGAAAGAAACATACTGTATATTGTTTCTGCCGAACCGAATGTTAACTGAATCATCAGAAGAATCTAAAGTTCTACTGGCGAAATGAACACGCTGAAGAAATTGTCGGACTCGTGGTGTGCACGTGTGCGCTCTGCGTTTAATGTGCATATAAACCCTTTGACTTTGATGTTCGCTGGAACACACGGCACCCATGCTGTAATGCTGACACAACGAAGATGCGTTGTCTGCTATAGATACCATTTGGAAATAAGGAGAGGGCCTAGAGAGAAGGCAAGAACGCTTAATGAACAATGCAAAGCTACTGCTCATAACAGTATGCGTGTGCAGATGGGAAAGTGGGAGGGGAGGGCGTTTGAAGTTTAAACTAAATAAATAAACAATGCAAGGGAAGAAATGTTTGACATGGATATATTATGCGCCCGTCCCTCAAACTAAGAGAACAGGAAACCACAAGTACCGGGACAAAGAGACTACCACAAGTTACTGCGGAACACAGGCCATGGGAGATATGGAAGTTCATTGTGCGGGCTATTTTTAGAGTCAGGTAAAAATAAGTTTTTGTTGTCTCGCTGATTTGAATACAGCTGAAGGGATAGCGGGGACGGGCAGGTTTGTTGCCGAGAGCAACTACGGGCAGAAACAGAAGCACGGAAATCGCTTAGCCAATATGCCAGACAATAATGCGAAGATAGCAGGCTTCGTGTGCTACAATCAAGAACATGGGCGTACTTTCATTTTCGGTTGCGTGCCAAAGATGATACTGAATTGTTAAGTTATCTTTCATCGTTGCAGCAGCATTTATTATTGGATTCTGATAGTTACATAACATAATGCTGTAACTAAGATAATCCAATATTAAATGCTGCAGCAACGATGAAAGATAACAATTCAGTATGATCCCTTCAGGATTATGTTTTGTACTAATAATTTCACGATGGCTTTGTTTACTCATATGTCTTTATTGTAACCTTGATTTCCCACAACACTACAGCTGGTAGGACAACACTGATGACCTTGTTTAGAAATAGGCCAGTGAGGTGACAATTTAACGTGATATACAAACAGTTGTAACCTGCCAATGAAACCGAGACAAAATAAAATATCCACTTATGGCAACAGGTGATGCGATTTGCTAAAGAAGACATACCTAGTCTATCACGACTCGTTTGTCGAAATTAATGCCTTCCGTGTGTAAAACCAGTCTGCTTTCCGACTCACAAAACTATAGGATTATATTGCATATTTGTAACTCAACTGTTGTGTGTTTCTCTTGGATAATGTGTTACTGTATCAATCACGTACCATCTCCACACTGACTCGCCTTGACTGTATATTCTGTCAGACTGCTGTTCGTCCATCTCTTGATGTTATCTTCGCTTTTATATCGTTGTCTATATCTTGCTCGCTTGCCTTAACTCTCCAGTATAGCTTTACATACGAGCAGTATGGCTTTTATATAGGAGTGTTATACCTTTTAACGTGACCGAAATATTTCACATGCCTCCTTTTTTATTTCTTTCACCATCCCTTTTCATTCCCATTTTTTCTAGAACTTGACTGCATTTGATTGTTTCCATAACATACGAGATATTCTTCTGTATATATCCACATCTCCAGAGCCTCTATTCGACTTTCTAATTGTTCATTGTCCAGGCTTTTGTGCCATGTGTAGCGTTCACACATACAAGCGCTAAAACCGGCATTTTATATTATAAAAATGAACTTACACACGCGCATCAAAATATAAGAGAATTTGTGAGATATCTCTGATTTATGCTTTGGCCAGTCAGCAGAAGAAAAAGAGTTGGAGAGAGAGAGAGAGAGAGAGAGAGAGAGAGAGAGAGAGAGAGAGAGAGAGAGAGAGAGAGAGAGAGAGAGAGAGAGAGAGAGAGAAAACTGATAACAAATAAAAATGAAAACCATCATAACAGATCCCTCCAGCCAGGCTTAAAAAATCTGCCCAGACGGCCGGTATATCTATCCAGGTAACAATATAGAAAATCTACAACAGTTGCCGTTTCCTGCTCCGTTCTACTCCACACCTATTCGTTTTGTGTGTGTGTGTGTGTGTGCGCGCGCTCATACAAAACAGCAACAATGTTGGAAGAAAAAAAAACACTGCGTGTGTCTACTCCTGGTACACAAAGGTACTCACGTCAGGTGGTATATCACACATTGGACAACACAAGGGGGTTCATTTCACGTGTGTGGCTGTAAAAGATTTACTTTATCACCAACAAGTCGCTCATTCATTTCACGTGTGTGGCTGTAAAAGATTTACTTTATCACCAACAAGTCGCTCATACATTTCACCAACAGAATCGAACATATCACCAGATATTGTGTATCCTCGCTGGTACCTGCGGAGGAATGGAGAGGGCGAAAAGGGTTCCGAGTGATAAAGACCAGTTGACCACAATGAGTGATAAAGACAGCGTGTCGGGCATGAGCCAGGATACAAGCTAGTGTTTCTGCTTCACCCAACACCCCCCCCCCCCCCCCCCGACACCCAATAATCCCTGCTGTTGCCCCAGTACGTGTAAGAATTTCTAACCCTTCGACCACCTACCAAATCACCCAAAAGGGCAGTCAGGTAAACAAAACCAAAAAAAATCGCGACATACACATCTGCCTCTGCCAGTACAGTATTAATATTATCCCAAGTATGGCTATTGTACCTATTTCACTTGCTCTATTGATATGCACCATGTATTTCAATTATTTTCCTAGATATTTTGATGCGCAATCTAGTGCGACCTAATAATATCCATTGTAAAATAATCGATGTAGATATGTGATAGATGTCTATGTCTAAACAGATGTAATATGAGTGCTCCTGGTGTATCATGAGCTGTTGGAGGATGCATGCTTAAAATCTGGTGTATCATGAACTGTTGGAGGATGCATGATTTATGTCTGGTGTATCATGAACTGTTGGCGGATGCATGATTTATGTCTGGTGTATCATGAACTGTTGAGATGCTTTATGTCTGGTGTATCATAAACTGTTGGAGGATGCATGCTTTATGTCTGGTGTATCATAAACTGTTGGAGGATGCATGCTTTATGTCTGGTGTATCATAAACTGTTGGAGGATGCATGCGTTATGTCTGGTGTATCATAAACTGTTCGAGGATGCATGCTTTATGCCTGATGTAGACAGTAGCTCTATGGCAGATAACGCCATTGGTGTGTGAAATGTTTTTAAGGCTGTGGCATAAGGTCGGGCGGTCAGTTCCATTGTTCAACGCCTTTCTTTCTTAAGATATTTTTAAAAACATTATTGTAAACCCATTTTATGAACAGAAGGGAGTCTCTGTGGCGAAGTGGTCAAGCCATTTGACTCAGGCTCCGAAGGTTGTGGGTTCAATCCTGGGCAGCATCCTTCGGTTTACGGGTGAATTTTTTCGGAAACTCCTTGGGTTGTCGCTGGAGCTACAGAATTTGTGCAATGCTTTCCGCGCTGCGGAAAGAGACCGAGCCATATGGGATAAAGACCCGGTGCAATGAAGCCGACCCTGTTGACGTTTAAGTGACTTGTTTATGAACAGAAAAGGCAATTAAAATCTAAGAGGCTCAATTTCATTGCACTGGGTTTATCCCATATAGCTCGGCCTCCCTTAGAGCAGCTACTCGCCTGCCTAAAGCACTGCACAGCGCATGAAGTCTGTAGATCCTGTGACAACTCCCACTGGCCTAAAAATTACTGCACTCGCCAATCGAATGAAGAACCCATACTGAGCACAACCTATTTTATGAGCGTGCGGCACCAGAGTCTACTGGTAGGAACAATTAATCCTGCCGCTGATGGGGATCGAACCGGGACAACTGTCTTGGTAAGCACTATGCAAATAAAAATGCCAATGTCAAATACAAATCGAATGAGACAGTGTGAATCTCGGATATACAATTAGTGAAAATGTACCAGATGAACAATTTGAACAAGTACAATTTTTACAAAAGGAACATACATGGTACAAATCATCAGGGAACATAAAGTTGGTAAAAATAGATCTCTGTACCCCAGGGAAGGTTAACCCGGTCAACAAATGCCCGCAGAAGTCAGATGTGTCGGCCTAACGGCGCAAGAACGCAGCTCTGCTGTAAACAGGCACAACGCAATCACGTCCGGAAAAAACTCCGGATGAACACAGAAGAAGAAGATCTCTGTACTTTACACATCTAACCTCATGATGTAAAGAACAAAACCAACACAAAAGGTACAAAACAGCCATATTAACGATAAGATATGCCTGGCCATGTCTAAACAGACCCAGCACATGAGAGCTCAAGAGAAGCAAAACACAAAAGAAATTGAAAAACATGATTGAAAGAAAGCAAATAAATGGCGGATCTGGACAATGGAAAATGTTAGCAGGTTTGGCACAGAACTCAATTCTACCCTAGATGACAAGTCTCCTAACAGGGGATCAGGATACAATTTGTCTATCTTCGAACACACATCATCCAGGTTTGTCCTTTGCAAAACGTCATGCCCACAAGTCATTTGAAATGCCTCTCTATCATAAGCCAGATGTCCTGCCACTATTGCTGCCATGCATAAATTATCTATCACATGCTGAATCCATTTGTGGTGAAGGCATCCACTTATTCACCTCCCCAATACACTTTCCCCTATAATGAACTTTTCTAGACTTTCATTTGCATGTTCATTAAAGGACGCCACAATTAACCCCAGCATTGTTTTTTTTTTTTTGCTGTTTGTGATATTCTATGCAATTTTACATTCATAGTTAGCCATTAATCTTTTCTCTTTCCATTTCTTGTTTGATGTTATCTAATTTTCTGTCGTCACTCAACGTTTGAACATTCCATGTTGCTAATTTCGGAGTCCCGGTCCTTTTGTTGTGATGATCTGTAATTAGGCGAATCATGATAAACTAGGCAAATTTAAAGCTTGAGACCATAACCAAAATCTGTCAGCTGTCCTAAAAATTCCATCCACCACCTGCCTTCTGTGGTTTCTTGAGAACTTCCGAAAACGAATACAAAATAACAACACATCCTCCCCAGAAATACAAACACTGCATCCTCTGAGGAAAGAAGCGTTACGTTGCCAGAATTATCATGCAAACAAAATACAACCCGAAATAGGAGAACAATGTGGGTTTGCAGGAAGCAAGGGTGCAGTAAAAGCTGTGTACATGTGAGAACAGTAAGTGAACATTCTATAGAAGTAAATAAAGACATAAATCTTTGCTTTATTGACTACACAAAGGTTTTCGACAGAATAAGACATGTCAACATGATAGAGATTCTTGTAGATCTACAAATTGATGGGAAAGACCTTAGACTTGTAAAAAACATACATTGGAAACAGCACGCTGCCATCAGAATTGATAATGAAGTAGGTCAATATCAGCCTATTGAGAGAGGTGCGAGACAGGTATGTGTAATGTCTCCAGATATTTTCCCTCTATAGTGATAATATTTTTAGAAATGTACAAGATATGAAAAGAATCATCATTAGAAGAAGAAACAATAACATTAGGTATGCAGATGATACAGTCTTGATTGCAGACAATGAGCAAGATCTGCAACATTTAGTAGATGCCGTTGTTGCACACAGTGAACAACTAGGATTAGAATTAAATTGTAAGAAGACACAGATTATGGTTGTCACTAGGAAGAGCGAAATACCATAATGTAATAAACAGGTAATTTAGGGAATATTCTTAAACAAGTGAACCGGTACAATTATCTCATAACAGTCAAAAAATCTGATGGGAGATGTCTTGAAGAGATTAGAACAAGAATCGCCATGGCGAAGGTAGCCTTTGCAAGATGAGAAACATACTGACCAATAAAAGATGTCAATTGCTACGAGAAAAAGAGCGTTACGGTGCTACATAGAACCTGTAATTTTGTATGGCTGGTGGAAATGCAGTTTCTTAGGAGAATGCAAAGAATACCATGGACATCAGAAAAACCAATGATCAAGTCCTACAAGAAACAAATGAAAATCGTAAACTGATTAGAGAAATTACACGTCGACAGTCACATTTTTTGGACATGTTATGAGAAGAAATAAATTAGAGAACTTGGCGACAACTGGTAAGATCGAGGGGAAGAAAACAAAGGGAAGACAGAAATAAATACCTGGATGGCTTGGCCACGTGGCATGGTCAAGACAAAAACACTGAGCTGATCCACGACTCTGGTGATCGAGTGAAATGGCGAGTCAAGACCGTCCCATGCTTACCGGCATGGCACATGATGGATGAGGTTAGCCATTGCTTTCTGAATGATAGACCCCATACCATTATGAAAATCACAGCCAGATGATCTGCTTCTAGACCACCAACACCTGATTTCAAACCCAGCATGCGGGATTGTGAACTGTGTTAACTTCATTGATAAATGTGTCATTTCTCTCCATTTATAAAATATCGTTGCCATATTTTTAATTAGCCGGTATTTGTGTTTTTGTTGCAAAGATATACATTTCATATTTACCTTTGTTCTTGTGCCCTTACGCTAACTTAATTAGTTTCTCATTTTACATTTGTGTTGAGATTACTGTGTGCCGGAATTTCTACTTCCCAGATATACACTGGGTAAATATCACTAACATTCCTCATGATGATTTCAGCATGACTAGTATGATAATTATTTATAATAAAACATGACTACAGTTCTATACTATTCTCTCAGACATCTATAGCTCTCCTCGATGTTAAATGTCACGTATATCTCCATTTCTCATTTGGTGGGCAATAGTAATAAGATGCAATAGTTGAGAGATCCTAATGCTAAAGTTGGCACCGATAGACCAGCAGAAGGAAAATGCAGTATAAAATCCATATAGAATTGGTGATCAAACTGATAACTTCCTGCATTAAAATTGGGTAGATGAAAGCCAATACAAAGTTTCAACAACTCAAGGCAATTTACTTGGATATCACCAATTGGGAATACTAGAAACTAAAGACTAGGAATATACAGCGATACCAAAAACCTTAATCTAGTAATATAACATATAACAGTGATTGAGAACAAGCACAAAACCTTGCCAGGTGCTGATTGAAGTTGATACCAGTAACATAGGATATACAATAGAACAGAAAAAAAAAACCAGTTTTAAATGTGTTATAGATATAGGAAGACTAAGAAAATATAAACACAGTACAAACTGGCTTCAGAAGAAATAAAGACGCATGTTACAACATATTTAACATGAGGACAATTATAGAAACAATTCAAACAAGTACTATATAGATCTATATTATACTAATGCTTTATACATTACTCAAAAGCATTTGATTGTGTGGAACACAAGGAGTTATGGATTTTATAAAAGAAAAATGGAAGAAATGGATTTTCAATTACACTTAATACTTCCTGTTGTTGTTTGAAGAGCATTAGAAATTGTTGCAATTAGCAAGAGACCTTTTGGTGAGCGGTATTGACAGCGGCATCCTGCAAATGAGCTGCCACATGTGTTCCCAGTGGTGAATCTACAAGGATGATTTTCATTGTTCAGCCCAGTAGCTGATACTATTATATACTATTTCTCTTCCATGAGGTTGCTAAATAGTATATGTCCGCACTTCTTCCAATGTGCTTCCTTTGCCTCAAATCAAATTGTGGCAGTTTACAGTATCTACGCTACACCATCACACAAAGACCATACACACACGAGGTATTTTAACACTAATGATTCTCCAATGGCTTTGGCTTTAGTTCAGCAGATGAAGATAAAGCATGTGGTTGTAATTAAACCACACAGAAACAAGGCTAGCCAAATGAACATAAACATAACTGGGAAGCTTAATGAAAAGAAAAGACACACACAGATACAAGTGTGCGTTTCAACCTAAGTCCTTATCAATGAACAAAATCAGAAACCTCAGCAGCAAAAATGAGGTATCACAACACAACAGACAAGTTACCCACATAAAGCAATGAATACAAATAAGGTGATTTAACAAAATTAACATTCATACAGTTTTAAAAAAAACAGCCCACACATTCGGAGAACAATATTTGACTGAACACATTGACAACTATTTATAATAAACATGGTACTTAAACAGACACTTCAGCCAGCCAAAAAAAAGTAATATGAAGCACACATGGTACTTGAAAAAATTTGTGTACCACCCCCTTAAAGTTAAAGTCTACATAAAAGTAGTTTTATTATGCACTTTCTGTAGATCAACATGTCAGTCTGCAGTAAAATGAACTCGCACTTTTTTTAAAATTAAATCAGGTGAATCAATAGTGAAACTACAACTACAAGGATTCAGTCATATATGACAAGTGAAATAATGTTACTTATATTTGCATATTAATATTTAAAAATAAGGCATAGTTTGCATAGTTAATAGTGGCTTTGGCACTCTGCTTGCCTGCCTGGGTTCAACACACCCTTCCCCCCCCCTACCCAGATGTAATTTTTTTCGGGAACCACGTGGCTCTGGCCGACCCAGCCTCACATGGAAAATTACCCAGTGGGGGTAGGAGTTGCCCTGCCCACACCACCCACTGCTTGGTCAAGAATACTTGGGCCTAAGACCATGTCCATAAATTATGATGCTGCCATGGGTCTAAAGCATTCATAGGGCCTTTTACCATGTTGCCAGTATTTCTCCATAACAAAGAATTTTATTTTGTGTATGGCCAGGCATTTATTTGATTTAAAATGAATTTCATAAGAACCACCCACCCCCCTCTCCTTGATAGAAGCAACAAAGTTGTTACTAAGAGTAGTTACAAGAATGATAACTAAAGAAAAGACTCCCTGGCGATTTACAACAAAGCAACAACACTCTCCAGACTAATGCTATTATACTGGTCAACGCCTAGGCTGTTAGCAATAACCACCCTGGGCGAGAAACGTAACAGGCACGAACCTGTATTCAACACGTTGTGGGTGAAGAGGTGATCCGTGTTTTCAATTCGACGTAACAGGCAAGCGGTTACAGCATGGCCTTGACTTGTTGATTGAACAAGCCCACGAGGTTACAATTAGCACGTCTATATATCGTTTATTGATAGAAGTATTTCTGACTGACTTTTGTTCCCCTATTGTAAATAGTTTTGGTGGATATATAGGGGGGTGGACGCCGTCAGGTTGTGAACACCTCACACGTGCTTCCCTCATGTTAAGACGTGTGTAGAGATTCTACTGTAGAATCCTATTCCACAATGGCATGGCACTATTCCGAACTTCGGATTCACTTATGGTGGTGTGGGCCACGTAGGCGAAAGGCATCAACAGCCCACGCCCGCCTAAATATTTCATTATGTCAATATACACATTTGCGAGGTTTAAACTGCAATCATAAAAAGCGCGCCATGTTATGTAATAAGTACTATTCCCATTTTAAAACAAATAAACCACTTCTTAACATTATAAATGGTAAACCTGTGCCACGAAATGTAGTTTTATCGACTTTACCGTTCATTATAACGCTCTATAAAACATGAATTGGGAAAATAAACATGTACAGCTTACAAACAGTAAAACATTCCTGGTCGACAATCCCGCATGCTACCAAAAAAAATGGGGCCAAACAAAGAAAATGGCGCGGCTGATGAAAATAGTAACAGCTGTTCTAGTAGTTAGCAAAGGTTACCTTCAACTCAACTCACCTGTGTGCGTCCTGATGTGCGACTTCAAGTGAGAACTTTTGTTATATGATTTTCCACAACCTTGGTGTGTACAAACGTGAACTTTCTTCCCATGAATGCTGTTGGTCTTCGTAAATGCGCCGTTTATTTTTTTACTGTGAGTAGGCGTGGCCGTTCTGCGTTTTGTGCTGGATGCAATTTCGAAAGTTGCCACAGAACTGGGTCCTGAATCGCTAATACTGAAATCTTCGTGGTAGTTATTGTCTTGTTTGATTGATTTAAGATCTGCAAGAATTCTCGCCACCATACACGCGTTTAGACTGTCTGTGACTGGGAAATAATCGGAACAATGTTCTTGGTTCTCTTCTTCCATCATGTATTCTTGTTTGATCGTGGAATCTATGTATCTGCCGAAACTATCATAACCTTTAGGAGGACAAGTCATTACGTATGTGTGATCAGTCTGGCTTTTCGACATGGCAATTAAACAATCAGCTGCCATTCTGGTGTCAGTGTCCAAATCGAAAAACATATGGTTCTGTTCACGCAAGGCCATATTTGACGTTTGTTGTGACGTTCCACTACCTACCACACACAATTATAAAACTCCAACAGGGCAACTGCACATAATACACTATAAAATCACAGTTTATGTTGAAGATGAACTAAATTCACTACAGCAATAAATACTAACACTCGACTATGCCTAAACAGACTGGTTTATCGTCAACAAATTCGGCACGACCGCATGAAGCGAGGAGAGAGCGTCTTCTATCACCGCGTGTTGAATCTGCACTATGGGCGTGGACGGTCGGGACGGTAGAAACAGGAAGTGACGATCCGACTTTTTCAAGCTCTCTCATTGGATGTTATTCTTAACAGATAGCCTAATTTGTGGTTGGGCGGGAGAAAGGAATACCCCTCGTGTTCAATGACCTGGATCCCTCTTTGTTCATTAAATGAATCGTCATTTTCTTGCACGGCTTAATGAAACATCTTTCTGATCATAGTTGGGCATTTGACCGACTGGCGTTGGCGATTTTGTCTGTCTACAGCTTTCGCGTAAAGTATAGAGAAAAAGAAATGAAATGTCATTTAGCAGAAATTGAAAGGATTGAAATGAAAGGAATGTGCACTTTTTTGTTCAGGTGAGATTGAGAAGAAAAACGAGGGGGAGAGGAGTAGGGTCTTCATGGCTAAGTGGTCAAGCCGGAGTCTGTCTGGCGGTCTGAAGGTTATCTGTTCAATTTTCGGACGTCTTCATTCAGACTACGAGTGCAATTTTTCCGAAGAAACGCTGGGGATTTGTAGCTCGAGCTACGAAATCTGTGATGCGTGCGATGCTCTCTTCAGAAGGCTGGCCATTCTGCGGACAGAGACAGAAGCATATGGGTAAAACCCGGTGCAATGATGTGAGGCGAGGTGATTGTACATCTTATCTTCCTTCAGCTAAGACGGAAATAAGTAAAGTAAACAGAGAACCCGTTTCCACGCCTTCAGGAAGTCCTGGGCATGCTCTGCTAGTCTCATATATTTATAGAACTGGCACTCGGTGGATGTTGTGGTCAATATACTCCGGACGCCTTTACTTCCCATAACATTTTTCGGTACTCATTTTAATCTGGGCCGACTTGAATTCATGAAAAAAAAACAGTAAGAAAATGAAGTCATCATAATCATGTGCCCTGCTGATAAGCGTGGTCGGTCATGTTTCGCCATCCTACATGATCACCAGAGTCGTGGATCAGCTCTGTGTTCTTGTCTCGACCATACCACGTGACCAAGCCATCCCGATATTTACTTCTCTGCTTTCCCCTCATTCTTGCCAGTTGTCACCAAGTTCTCCAGTTTATTTCTTCTCATAACGTGTGAAAGTGAAGTAAGTGCTTGCTTGCTTGCTTGTGTTCGTTGGCTTGAGCTCCAACGCGAAGTCCTGTATGTCGGATGAAGACATCCTGTTGTCCAACATCAGTGTGATGTCATACAGGACCTGAGTTTTGCGTGAGTATCCGTTGTCCCATGTCTGGCTTATTGGTGTGCAGACTGGTGGTTCCTCGCCGTACAGGCAGACACTCTCCGACTTCGGAGGAATCGGCGATCCTATTGACTTTAGCCAGGACCCCGAAGGGACCTGTTGCCCAGGACGCTCGACGAGGACGCGTCAATAGGTCTTGGCCAGTATATAACCCGGCCCTGGTGCCTTGGAAACACCTCTGCGTCCCAGTGAAGTAAGTGACCACTCTTAACGCCACGATTGGGCATAAGATACTAGGGCCATATTTGTATAGACCAATCGGGACACGAGATGTAATGTGGTAATATCAGGTCGACCTCATTTGCTTCCCGAGACATGTCCTGAACACATTTTAGGCTGGCTCCACCTGTGAGCCCAGGTCAATCTTAAACATTCTGCCTCGATGCGAATTAGAACTCATGACCATCGGGTCGGCAGGCAAGCGTACTAGCCACCGCCGCATCCAACTCCAGAAAAAAAAAAAAGAGTAGAATATCATGTTCTCAGCGGCGTGCGAGAAATCCCGCTAGAAAACATGACTATCGTATCTTGTCAACTTCGTGTCAGTGCCACCCACGGAAGTCACGCACTCGTCCTTCACCTTCCCCTACTTTTCTTACATCAATGCTTTTTGTCTTGACAAAGGTAGTTACCACCGAAACGTTGGACAGTTGTGCAGTGTTTTATTCAAACTTATGTTATTGATATTTTCCTGAGTTTTTATTACATACTTATTTTATTTTCATCTACCCCCCTCCCCACCCCGCTACATTAATTATTCTCTTTCGCTGTACGGGGACCTGCTCCCTGGTCCAGAGGTTACACGACTTTCTCCGTAATCTCGTATACTCTCATAAATAACGTGACGTTGCGCGAGAATCGGTAGCGGTTCTCTCCGCGTCGGTAACCTACGGGGTATGTGAGCCGGTCGCTCAGAAAGCAATGGCAAGCTACTGAGCGTAATATTGCCCAGAAATCAACAATCAGCTGAAAGATGCTTATGTTGACAGCGATGTCCTGTAAGGGATGTGCGAAAAAAAAAAAAAATGTACGGGGGCACAAGTAAGGTATGTCTATGATTTTATTGTGTGTCCTCGGGATCTGAGAAAAGAATTTTTTTATTTTTTTAAAAATTATATATAATGGTAGAGGTGAATGAATGTGACATCCAATATGGACGCTAGAGCGCCAGGGAGACGCCTACGCGTGCCCCGTTTATCACAGAAAATGTTGAAGAAGAAAACTATACCTCCCATGTCCAGTTCGTTACGCACACCTATACTTCGCCCTTTACCGCGTTCTTTCCTACTACTATTATTGTAGATGATAAATACATCGATAGGCATTCAGAGATTTTAATAAAAGATAACCTTATCAAGTACCTTGCCGACTGGCATGGGCGATCTCCACATGTTGCGATCTCTAACGGTATGTATCGCCGGCTCCGTGGCTTAGGCGTTTACGGACTCGGTTCGTGATCCCGCATACCAGCGCTCGAAACACAGCTGCGTGCGATTTGGTAGCTGGCAGCGCTGCTTTGGTTTTTTGCGAAATGGTATGGGTGCCGGTCGTTCAGAAAGCAATGGCAAACTACTGAACAGAGATCACAACAGTAAAAAATGCTGGTGTTGACTGCAACGTCCAGTAAAGGATATGCAACTAACTTTTTTTAACGGTACCTATCAATTCGTGTGTTGACTCCCTTCCATGCTGTACACAAGACTGCAAAGAATTTTTTCTCTCGCTGTCTTTTTCAGATATAGGGACAGAGATATACAAAAGATTACACACTAGGCAACAAAGACAACGAATTACGAAACCACAACTTATATGAACCCGTCACAACAGAGTAACTTCTGTGTTTCAGTGGCGAAATGTTTTCGCTTTCGATGCTCGGCCAACTAAAGGATTCCCAATGTTTGACATATGTTTTTGTAATACACCATGTCTCTGACAGTAGGAACCAGCTGACTCTGTACATGTCTCTGACATAGTAGGAACCAGCTGACTCTGTACATGTCCCTGACATAGTAGGAAACAGCTGACTCTTACATGTCCCTGACATAGTAGGAACCAGCTGACTCTGTACATGTCCCTGACATAGTAGGAACCAGCTGACTCTGTACATGTCCCTGACATAGTAGGAACCAGCTGACTCTGTACATGTCCCTGACATAGTAGGAACCAGCTGACTCTGTACATGTCCCTGACATAGTAGGAACCAGCTGACTCTGTACATGTCCATGACATAGTAGGAACCAGCTGACTCTTACATGTCCCTGACATAGTAGGAACCAGCTGACTCTGTACATGTCCCTGACATAGTAGGAACCAGCTGACTCTTACATGTCCCTGACATAGTAGAAACCAGCTGACTCTGTACATGTCCCTGACATAGTAGGAACCAGCTGACTCTTACATGTCCCTGATATAGTAGATACCAGCTGACTCTGTACATGTCCCTGACATAGTAGGAACCAGCTGACTCTGTACATGTCCTTGACATAGTAGGAACCAGCTGACTCTGTACATGTCCCTGACATAGTAGGAACCAGCTGACTCTGTACATGTCCCTGCCATAGTAGGAACCAGCTGACTCTGTACATGTCCCTGACATAGTAGGAACCAGCTGACTCTGTACATGTCCCTGACATAGTAGGAACCAGCTGACTCTGTACATGTCCCTGACATATTAGGAACCAGCTGCCTCTGTACATGTCCCTGACATAGTAGGAACCAGCTGACTCTGTACATGTTCCTGACATAGTAGGAACCAGCTGACTCTGTACATGTCCCTGACATAGTAGGAACCAGCTGACTCTTACATGTCCCTGACATAGTAGGAACCAGCTGACTCTGTACATGTCCCTGACATATTAGGAACCAGCTGACTCTGTACATGTCCCTGACATAGTAGGAACCAGCTGACTCTGTACATGTCCCTGAAATAGTAGGAACCAGCTGACTCTTACTTGTCCCTGATATAGTAGGAACCAGCTGACTCTGTACATGTCCCTGAAATAGTAGGAACCAGCTGACTCTGTACATGCCCCTGACATAGTTGGAACCAGCTGACTATGTACATGTCCCTGAAATAGTAGAAACCAGATGACTTTGTACATGTCCCTGACATAGTAGGAACCAGCTGACTCTGTACATATCCCTGACATAGTAGGAACCAGCTGACTCTGTACATGTCCCTGACATATTAGGAACCAGCTGACTCTGTACACGTCCCTGACATAGTAGGAACCAGCTGACTCTGTACATGTTCCTGACATAGTAAGAACCAGCTGACTCTGTACATGTCCCTGACATAGTAGGAACCAGCTGACTCTGTACATGTCCCTGACATAGTAGGAACCAGCTGACTCTGTACATGTCCCTGACATAGTAGGAACCAGCTGACTCTGTACATGTCCCTGACATAGTAGGAACCAGCTGACTCTGTACATGTCCCTGACATAGTAGGAACCAGCTGACTCTGTACATGTCCCTGACATAGTAGGAACCAGCTGACTCTGTACATATCCCTGACATAGTAGGAACCAGCTGACTTTGTACATGTCCCTGACATAGTAGGAACCAGCTGACTCTGTACATGCCCCTGACATAGTAGGAACCAGCTGACTCTGTACATGTCCCTGAAATAGTAGAAACCAGATGACTTTGTACATGTCCCTGACATAGTAGGAACCAGCTGACGCTGTACATATCCCTGACATACTAAGAACCAGCTGACTCTGTACATGTCCCTGACATAGTAGGAACCAGCTGACTCTGTATATGTCCCTGACATAGTAGGAACCAGCTGACTCTTACATGTCCCTGACATAGTAGAAACCAGCTGACTCTGTACATGTCCCTGATATAGTAGGAACCAGCTGACTCTGTACATGTCCCTGACATAGTAGGAACTAGCTGACTCTGTACATGTCCCCGACATAGTAGGAACCAGCTGACTCTGTACATGTCCCTGACATAGTAGGAACCAGCTGACTCTGTACATGTCCCTGAAATAGTAGGAACCAGCTGACTCTTACTTGTCCCTGATATAGTAGGAACCAGCTGACTCTGTACATGTCCCTGAAATAGTAGGAACCAGCTGACTCTTACTTGTCCCTGATATAGTAGGAACCAGCTGACTCTGTACATGTCCCTGACATAGTAGGAACCAGCTGACTCTGTACATATCCCTGATATAGCAGGAACCAGCTGACTCTGTACATGTCCCTGGCATAGTAGAAACCAGCTGACTCTGTACATGTCCCTGACATAGTAGGAACCAGCTGACTCTGTGCATATCCCTGACATAGTAGGAACCAGCTGACTCTTAAATGTCCCTGACATAGTAGAAACCAGCTGACTCTGTACATGTCCCTGACATAGTAGGAACCAGCTGACTTTGTACATGTCCCTGACATAGTAGGAACCAGCTGACTCTGTACATGTCCCTGACATAGTAGGAACCAGCTGACTCTTACATGTCCCTGACATAGTAGAAACCAGCTGACTCTTACATGTCCCTGACATAGTAGGAACCAGCTGACTCTGTACATATCCCTGACATAGTAGGAACCAGCTGACTCTTACATGTCCCTGACATAGTAGGAACCAGCTGACTTGTACATGTCCCTGACATAGTAGGAACCAGCTGACTCTGTACATGTCCCTGACATAGTAGGAACCAGCTGACTCTGTACATGTCCCTGACATAGTAGAACCAGCTGACTCTTACATGTCCCTGACATAGTAGGAACCAGCTGACTCTGTACATGTCCCTGACATAGTAGGAACCAGCTGACTCTTACATGTCCCTGACATAGTAGGAACCAGCTGACTCTGTACATATCCCTGACATAGTAGGAACCAGCTGACTCTTACATGTCCCTGACATAGTAGGAACCAGCTGACTCTGTACATGTCCCTGACATAGTAGGAACCAGCTGACTTTGTACATGTCCCTGGCATAGTAGGAACCAGCTGACTCTGTACATGTCCCTGACATAGTAGGAACCAGCTGACTCTTACATGTCCCTGACATAGTAGGAACCAGCTGACTCTGTACATGTCCCTGACATAGTAGGAACCAGCTGACTCTTACATGTCCCTGACATAGTAGGAACCAGCTGACTCTGTACATGTCCCTGACATAGTAGGAACCAGCTGACTTTGTACATGTCCCTGACATAGTTAGAACCAGCTTACTCTTACATGTCCCTGACATAGAAGGAACCAGCTGACTCTTACATGTCCCTGACATAGTAGGAACCAGCTGACTCTGTACATATCCCTGACATAGTAGGAACCATGCTGACTCTGTACAGGTCCCTGACATAGTAGGAACCAGCTGACTCTGTACATGTTCCTGACATAGTAAGAACCAGCTGACTCTGTACATGTCCCTGACATAGTAGGAACCAGCTGACTCTGTACATGTCCCTGACATAGTAGGAACCAGCTGACTCTGTACATGTCCCTGACATAGTAGGAACCAGCTGACTCTGTACATGTCCCTGACATAGTAGGAACCAGCTGACTCTGTACATGTCCCTGACATAGTAGGAACCAACTGACTCTGTACATGTCCCTGACATAGTAGGAACCAGCTGACTCTGTACATGTCCCTGACATAGTAGGAACCAGCTGACTTGTACATGTCCCTGACATAGTAGGAACCAGCTGACTCTGTACATGCCCTGACATAGTAGGAACCAGCTGACTCTGTACATGTCCCTGAAATAGTAGAAACCAGATGACTTTGTACATGTCCCTGACATAGTAGGAACCAGCTGACTCTGTACATATCCCTGACATACTAAGAACCAGCTGACTCTGTACATGTCCCTGACATAGTAGGAACCAGCTGACTCTGTACATGTCCCTGACATAGTAGGAACCAGCTGACTCTTACATGTCCCTGACATAGTAGAAACCAGCTGACTCTGTACATGTCCCTGATATAGTAGGAACCAGCTGACTCTGTACATGTCCCTGACATAGTAGGAACTAGCTGACTCTGTACATGTCCCCGACATAGTAGGAACCAGCTGACTCTGTACATGTCCCTGACATAGTAGGAACCAGCTGACTCTGTACATGTCCCTGACATAGTAGGAACCAGCTGACTCTGTACATGTCTCTGACATAGTAGGAACCAGCTGACTCTTACATGTCGCTGACATAGTAGGAACCAGCTGACTCTGTACATGTCCCTGAAATAGTAGGAACCAGCTGACTCTGTAAATGTCCCTGACATAGTAGCAACCAGCTGAATCTGTATATGTCCCTGACATAGTAGGAACCAGCTGACTCTGTACATGTCCCTGACATAGTAGGAACCAGCTGACTCTGTACATGTCCCTGACATAGTAGGAACCAGCTGACTGTGTACATGTCCCTGACATAGTAGGAACCAGCTGACTCTGTAATTGCTTAGCTTTAAGAATCAACATCATGGCACTCCGGACAAACTCACTTATATTTCGCATCCTTCAATAAATGTCTTAGGTGTAAATGCAGATCGTTCACGTCATAGACTGGTTGTAAACAGGCTGGGTTCGTCCCTTTATACATCTCTATGGTTGTAAACAGGCTGGGTTCGTCCCTTCATACGTCTCTTCTTATTTGAACCAGACTGAAACCCAAACTCGAGCACCCTTAAATATTTTGCTTTGTCTGTTAATTCTAGTCTTCATCTAACAATCGTTTACAGATAGTCTTCAAAATATCCCATTTCTGCATCGTTAGTGATACCTCTATAGGCCTCTGAAGCCTTTAGCGTTAGAGCAGGGGGTCACCAAACTACGTCATTTCATCCGGCCCGCCGACGCACTCGAATTTGCTTGATAAAAAGTATGGAACACGAGACGCTGTGATACAATTTAAATGTAAATATTCTGTTTAGAATAATAGGAGATCTTCACACGTGCGGGGACCTCCTGGCTGTTATGTGTCTTAAATTTCAATTATAATTTCAATTATAAATTATTGTATCTATATTTTCTTGTTTATTGTAATGTTTGCTTATTTCGCGCCATCCCAAGTCCCTCCTCGGCTCGTGGTAGCGCCGCCTACGCTCTGACGTTACCATGGTTTTCATGGCAAAAAAAAAAAAAACACACGCACGCATCTTTCCCTTCCTGAGATGCGCCCGGCTGTCATTACAGGACCTTTGCTCCAGAAATAATTACTTCTTTTTGCCAGTCATCCATGTTATAGATATGTAACAAGGATTTATTTGTTTGACAGTGATATTTAAGTGAACTACAGATCCTTACGCAAATGGTTACGTTGCTCAAGGAACTCTGAGCTATGATCCAAGTGTTTGTCCTACTTTATGTAATAAACCAGATGGGCAGAAATGTTGCATTTAGGCAATTTCGGTCTGTTTCGGCGGAACCCCTGGATGCCACTCTCGGAACACGTGTTAAAAAACTCTTCTCTAGGCTGTTTATTTAGGTCGGCCCTATTTATATATTTTGTAAACCTTATTATGAGATACCAGTGACCCCTGGTCCTCTAGTTTTCATGTGTTCAATAGGATTTTAATTATGTTTCTATTTCAATGTTTTTTTTCGTGTACTTCACCATTCATTATGAATACTAAGAAAAGAAAAGTGGACGCCGAGTGTCCCGTTTTCATTGAAGAATGGGGGTTAAAGTACTTCTTTGTGGAAACAAATGACCAGAAAACCAACTGCATACATCTATCAACATATTCAAAGTTTTCTGGAAAGTTACGCTCTGAGAAAAATGAGTCCATGAAACGTGGTTTAGAAACATAAAGAAATCTCTTCACGAGAAAGTGTGCTGAAAATGAATATGTCACTCGTGCAAGTTACAAAATAGTGCGCATGAGATGGCAGAACGAGGAAAACCGTTTACTGATGGCATCTTCCCCAAAGAGTGTGTGGTGGAAGCAGCAAATGACTTGTGTCCTGAGAAAGCCGATTTGTTTGGAACTATCAGCCTTTCAGCAAGTTCAGCTGTGCGAATAACAGAAGAACTTGGAGAGAAAATAGTGCTACAGATACGCGAGAAAACTAGGAACTTGTTGTGGTATTCAATGGCGCTGGATGAGTCTACTGATCTCTCGAGTACGTCACAACATCGCGTGTTCATTCGTGGTGTCAATTTGGACTTTCAGATAACGGAAGCGTTGGCATCCGTTTGCAGCATGCATGGAATAACAACTGGAAAAGACATTTTCATGGAGGTGCAAATGTTTTGCAAGACTATAACCTTCAGTGGAATCAGCTTCGGGGTGTTACAGTCGATTGAGGTAAAAAAAAAAAAACATGCCTGGAGTGAGAAAGGGTTTGATGGGGCAGATTAGGACTCATTTGGAAGATTTGCAAATTCCGGGCGCTCTGTTCATACACTGCATCCATGCAAGCACTCTGTCTGAAAGACTTAGATATTTCTTGTGTACTGAAACCTTTCGTTTATGCTGTGAACTTCATTCGGGGACATGTACTCAGTCACCGTCAGTTCTAGGCGTTTCTTGAAGAAATTGATTCTGAATTCGTGACTTGCCTTATCACACATCAGTGAGGTGGCTCAGCTGCAGTAAAGTCCTGTTTCGTTTTTACAAGATCCGAAACGAAATAGATGGTTTCCTCACTGAAAAAGATAGAGCTGATCTACAGCTGTCAGATCCTACCTGGCTGTCAAATTTGTCATTTTTGGTTGACATCACATCCCAAATGATTGAATTGAATTTGAAACTTCAGGGAAAGGATAACTTCATCCGTGATCTCTACAGAATCATCAAAGGATTTCGGAGAAAGCTGTCATTGTTTGAATCACAACTGGAAGGAGAAAACTTTTCTCATTTTCACTGTTTCAAAGAGGTTTGCGCTACAATCGATGAAGACGTCAACCTTGATTCCACGGAAAAAAAATATTCGTGACTTGAAGAAGCATTTTTGGAGAGATTTTTAGATCTTGACAGAATTGAGACTGACCTTCTTTTCCAGAATCCGTTTGATTGTAACCTTGATGGTGTGCCAGTTTAACTACAGTTGGAGCAGTAGTATGTCAGGTGCAAATGGGACCGAAAATGAGGTTGGCAACCTCAGATACATCCTTCTTTACGGGGTTACCAACCTCATATAAAACGTCACAAAAGCGGACCTCATTTTTGAAATTTTGGCGGGTATTATCTTGGGTTAGGCCGGCTGTCACTTCCTGTTGACTACTTCCGATTGACGTCCTGTGTCTCCCGGGGCACACGCCCACATGCCCCTCCACCGACCGCCTCGGCTTCCCCCGATCACTCCCGAGACTAATCAAAGACAGCGAGGCAAGCCCCGGGCATGTGGAGTACTTATATAGTTAAGTAGACCTAACAGGCGCCGGGCACCCGGGTTCGAGTCCCAGTGTGTGGGTGTGTGTGTACACGGGGTAGGCCGATGTGAGGGGCGCGAGGGAATAGGCCCCTACCCCGGATATTAGTCTTTGCCCGCCAGAGAAGGGCCATCAAAATTCACATCAAAATGGGAATAGTGATGATCAAGGGGGCCTTTGGATAGACCAAAGGCAGTATTTGGTAATACTACTTTTTAAAACCTTTATTTCATACAAAGCAATGTATATTTACAAGGTGTATTGTGTGTTTCTTTTGTTTGTGTATATTACAGAGCGTTACCGTTTGTTAGTGTTAGGTGTCACATGTGTGAATACAACAAATACATACATATATACAGTTATGATAATATGACATTTATGGCATAGTGCATGTAAACACACATGCCTTGCATATGCTTCATTTCCACTTCCACAAGCGGAATGTATTGTCGTGTTTTCCTTTATAGTGTCGTCACTGGAGTGAGGGGAATCAACACCCACATTATTTTTAACCCCATATCATTATTCTGGAGAATCCACTGGATTCCGTCCACAACACTCCGTCAGACACTGGATACCTCTTTCTCTCTCCCCCTCTCACCACTGTATCATGCTCCCTCTCACACTTCCCCTAAACAACATACTAAACAACTCTAACTTCTAAAAATAAATAACATATTAAGTTAATGAAGAAAAGTGTATGTATGTGAGAAGTGTATGTGTAGAATGTATGTCGTATACTCTAGTGTGTCTGCAGAATTAGACCGAACAACTCAGGAGCAAAGTCTGATCATCCCGGTAAGGACCACACAACATCATCATAGTTCAGCACAAAATGACCTCACCAAAACGACGTGTCCCTCCTGCTAGATGTTGACATCCTCCAGTAGCTTTTTGATAACCCCGATACCTGGACACCAATCACGGATATAGTCCGATACTTATCCTGAATCGATCATACACAATGTTACCAAATGTCCTTAAAGTTCTGAGACTTAACAATCCTTGCATCGTGAAAACACGGAACACTGTCCCTTGTAATAACATGGTTCATTTCTAAATATCCTAGAGTTTCACCATTACACAGTTATTGTTTACAGTCCCACATGAATCTAATAATTTAGTAAAAACGCCAGGTTCATTGTTCCTGTTTCCTAAATAATCACTATTATTCTTTCTACATAGATAATCACTATTGTTCTTTCTACATAGATAATCACTATTGTTCTTGTTCCATGTGGTATGGAAAATATCTCACTATTGTTCTTATTCCATGTGGTATGGAAAATAATCTCACTATTGTTCTTGTTCCACGTGGTATGGAAAATAATCTCACTATTGTTTCGGCTCAACAAAGCCCTGTTCCTTCTCAGACCCTTTTTATCATGGGTCCAGTGCAAAAGCCGCTAAATAAATCTTCCCGCACTAATTTATCCATGATCTGAAATAGTGATGTTTCAGCTTGTTTTCTTCATAACCTGAGGGGAACCTGTGAAAGAGAGAACACACCTGGTGAGAGTAACCGGATACTGACCCCTATTAGATGAGTGTAGGCCGAGGCCTCACTCAGATATATAACAGTGAACCAAACTCTGTCATGAGGCAGAGGAGCTCATCACATCGGTCTGATTTAGGGTAAGATAAGGAAAGACCAAATGTAAAGTGCAGAACCCCAGTAGACACCCCACTGGAAGATCCCACCATTAGAAATTTCCCCTATCCCCGAACCATCCTCAATCTTTCTACATATCATCCCACTTCACTATTCCCAAGCAGCTGAGCTAATTGACCTCTCACACTAGTTAGTTTTAACAATGCTGATTGCCTACTGTCGCCGACACTCCTTGAATACCTAACCTCAAAGCAACAACACTATGCTCAAGTCCTAAACTCTATCTATCACTAGACAGTTCTACATTATTTACACCTAAAAACTATCTAGTGAATACCTTATGAAAGCTCAGCTCTATCCTGAATCGAATCTACACTGTGCCATGAAAGACACATGTTCATCAACGTTAATTGATACAGAACACAATAGATTCTTTTCTATATTAGAACAGAGTTAGTCCAACACTTCAGCCTAGGTCAACTCCCTTGTTAACACTAGTGGCAACAAGTTATGTTTTCATACAGTCGGGGATTGTCCGAGTGACGTCATTCGATGTCAACAACAGGTGGCCCCAGCGGCAGACAATCTGTTCCTAACTTCACAAGAATAGTTGTCCCCCCTTCTACAACTGACGCAACAGTCTTTTCCTCTCGAACGACGACACATCAAACAATGCCGACAAATTTCCCGTTTCCTAGGGAAATCTCAAAGACTGGTAGTTTCGTTTGATCCGACGTGATTCCCCACTAGTAACAAACAATTGCAGCTGTGAATACAGACTGCCTCTGTTAGTCTATCATCTTATCGTTATCTACAGTGGTCCCGTGACATGTTTGTAACACCTATCCATCTCTCTCTCTCTCTCTCTCTCTCTCTCTCTCTCTCTCTCTCTCTCTCTCTCTCTCTCTCTCTCTCTCTCTCTCTCTCTTCTCTCTCTCTCTCTCTCACACCCCACACTCACACACACATTTTATCTTGATCTATCTCATGCTTTCTGGAGACAGCAGTACATTGAATGGCGTGAGCTTGGGCAATAAACTTTAAATTATCATTCCCATTAAAATGTGGCTTCTTTGTAATTTCTTGGTCACTTGGCTACCGAGGTGAAGGTTCACATTGTTGGTGTTGTTGGCCTGATGTCAAATTACAGGATTACGCTCTAGTGCCCTGTAAATGTCCACGACCCCTTTTGTTTGGGGGGGGGGCAAGAATCGGGGGTTTAAAACTAGCAACTAGAGTCCACGGCCTGTCCCCTGGGAGATAATTGGAAGGACTTAAAATCTGACCACTACCAGCCACTTTAGCTTATTGGGTACTTAAAGGGCTCATTTAATTTGTTTACACATGGTGATGCATATTTTTTTACTTTTCAACCATATCATTACCATACAACATCATTTTAATACTTGAGATATCGCCTTGGTTTAAAGGCGCACACGCCCGCGCACACATACAAACACACACACACATACACGTGCAAATACATGCACTACACACACACACACACACACACACACACACACACACACCTGCATCCACACCCAGGTGCATACATATGTTACTGCCAACGACACAGACACACATCCACAATATATTTCATGTTGCACATTCAAATATAATAATGGGAAAATTAGTAATAATGGTAGCAATAGTAATAAAAGTATTAATAATAATAATAATAATAATAATAATAATAATAATAATAATAATAATAATAATAATAATTGTAAGATTTTTAATACCGCCAATAGACACATTTACAGTTGTGGTGTCCTTTGTTTAAAACAAGTTATTTACTTCTTCTGTAATATGTGCTGTCTTCCAGCAAAACTCTCACGGGATTTGCGCTTGTGGGGCTAAGGTTAGAATGTTTGAGACTTTTTGTTGGTAAAGTTGTTGGACAATTTCTTTGTTGATTGATCTGTAATTGTATAATGCTTTGTTTCTTAATGTCCATATAAGATGTCTGTACTCTGCCAATAGAACAAGTAGCTTTGTGTGGATGTCTTGAGTGGAGTAAGGAATGGAATTTATCATGATTGCTTTGTAAACATCTGTTCTTTGTTTCGTATGAGTGTTTAGGATGTTTTGTAGGAGATTTCTTGTTGGCATGATTGTGTTCGCATTCGTAATAGACGTGCTCTTCTGATTCTTGGACGTTCCGTCTACAAAGCTGACACTGTAGTATTTGTTTAGTTATTTTTGCTGTTCTCTCTGTTGTTGGGGTCATGCTGTAAACAAGCCTATATGTAATTTCCTTTGCTTTTGGGGTAATCTGCTTGTTGTGAATATTAGAGAAAGTTTCGGTATAATCTTTTATGAAATATCTATGTCCTCTTTTAATTCTGAGGTGTACTGGAGTTGCTTGTAATTTAACTAAATGCTTGTAGATTGTATGTGTTTTCTTGTGTAGTAATTTTTCGTGTCCTTTAATGGCTGAAATACATGTTTTGTAAAATGTTGGGAGAGTGCCAAAGTAATGTGAGGATGTATTCCTAATAGGTTTTAAATAAGATAGCCTAATTCCAATGTAATAGTGTGCTAAAGGGTGTTTTTCTGGGTGTTGTAGGATTTCGCCTACGTGTTTGATCCTAGGTACTTGTATTTTGGTTGTTATGTCTTGGAGGGCGATACCTCCATCTTTTTTGTCTTGCATGAGTGTAGTATGTTTGATACTGTAGATGGTGCTGCCAAACACAAAGCGTCTAATCTCTTTGTTTATGTTTGTGACAGTCTGACGTGGGGGGTCTAGGACTGTGCACAGATGTAGTATTTTTTGAATTATATATGTATTAACGATGGTACCTCTACCAAATATAATAGTTGTTTTGTATTTGTACCTCTGCAACATATCTGTTAATTTCTTCTCTAGATTTTGCCATGTGTCTTTGTGTGTCTGATTTGATTGATACGGTAAGACTATTCCGTACAATTTTATAAGATTGCTTTATGTTAAGTCAAATGTAAAATCCGCCTTATTTTTCCATTTACCTTAGACTTGTAAAAAAACATATATTGGAAACAACAAGCTGCCATAAGAGTTGATAATGAAGTAAGCCAATATCAGCCTATTAAAAGGGGTGTGAGACAGGGATGTGTAATGTCTCCAGATCTGTTTTCCCTGTACAGTGAAAGTATTTTCAGAAATATTGAAGTTATGGAAGGAATCAATATTGGGGGACGATGCATCAATAACATTAGATATGCAGATGATACAGTCTTGATTGCAGACAATGAACAGGACCTGCAAAATTTAGTAGATGCGATTGTTACACACAGTGAACAACTAGGGTTAGAATTAAATTGTAAAAAGACACAGATTATGGTCGTCACTAGGAAGGACGAAATACCACAATGTAATATACAAGTAAATGGGAATATTCTTCAACAAGTGAGCAGGTACAATTATCTCGGAACAGTAATAACATCTGATGGGAGATGCCTTGAAGAAATTAGAACAAGAATCGCCAAGGCAAAAGTAGCCTTTAGCAAGATGAAAAACATATTGACCAATAAAAAGATGTCAATTGAAACGAGAAAAAGAGTGTTGAGATGCTACCTGTACTTTTATATGGATGTGAAGCGTGGACAATGAGCAGTCAGGCTGAAAAACATCTGATGGCTGTAGAGATGTGGTTTCTGTGGAAAATGCAAAGAATACCATGGACAGCCAGAAAGACCAATGAACAAGTCCTTCAAGAAACAAATGAAGATCGTAAATTGATTAGAGAAATTAGACGTAGACAGTCAAAATTTTGTGGGCATGCTATGAGAAGAAATGGATTGGAGAATTTGGTGACAACTGGTAAGATCGAGGGGAACAGACCTAGAAGCAAGTACCTGGATGGCTTGACCACATGGCATGGTCGAGACAGAAACACGGAGCTGATCCACGACTCTGGTGATCGAGTGAGATGGCAGAACATGACCGCCCACGCTTACCGGCATGGCACATGATGGATGGATGGATTATAGTAGATTTTTTGGACGTTTAATTTTGCCCCACTCCCTTTGCCGAAAAACGAGAACGTTTCCAAAATGATCCGTACAGATTTTTCAGTTGTCGGAAAGAAAATGGTATCGTCCGTATACGCACGCAACTTTTGTTCACCCTTCCCTGGTATGAACGTACCTGTCGTCTTGTCGTATTTTTTTCTAGAAGTGGCTCTAGAGCGACAATATACAGTAATGGGGACAAGGGACATCCCTGTCTCACTGACCTAGTCAACCTGAAAGAATTGGTTAGGGTATGGTTTAATAGAATCCGAATTTCCGGTTTCAAATATAAAATTTTGACCCATGTCCGAAAATTATTTCCCACGTTGCAGTGTGAGAGAGTTTTGTGGAGGTATGAGTGAGATATTCTGTCGAATGCTTTTTCTTGATCTAAAGAGAGAATTGAGGACTGACAGTTTTTCAGATGTGTGTAGTTGATGATGTCCCTTATGAAGTGTGTGTGTTGCTGGATATTCCGGCGTTGTACACTACATTGCTGGTCTTCGTGAATGAAAGATGCCATTACTGGTGTCAGTTTATTCGTCATAGCCTTTGTTAAAATCTTGTAGTCTACGTTTAAAAGCGAGATCGGTCTGTAACTCTTTAAAAGTGTCTTGTCGGTGTTCTCCTTCGGAATAAGAGAGATGTAAGACGTGTTGAAACTGGATGGGAGTTCTCGTTTGTGGAAAGATTCAGAGAATACTGTTAGTAAAAGGGACCTAGAAGAGGAAAGAAAAACTGATAGAATTCAGCGGTAATACCGTCAGGGCCAGGCGATTTGCCCTTCTGCATTCCGTGAACCGCTTGTGTTATATCTGTTAGTGTTAATTCAGTATCTAGTGTTAGTTTCTGTTCCTCTGTAAGTTGTTTTGTGAATTTCATAAAGTTTTCTTGTACGTGCGCCTGTGTGTTTTCCTCTGTGTAAAGGTTCTTATAATAATCTTCAAAGGCTAAGGCTATTTGTTGTGGCTCGACTTGTATATTTCCTTCCCTGTCAATTATCTGGCCTATCTGTCTGCTGCGCTGTATGTTTTGTTCTATAGCTAGGTATTGTTTACTCGGTATCTCTTGTGTTATAGTTTGTAACTTTGTTCGCAGTAAAGCCCCCTGAAATCGGTGATGTCTGTGGAGATCTAATTCTTCCTGTAATGCTATGATGTGTGGTGAATTTTTGTCTGTCTGTAGTAAGAGCTTAATTGCATTTTCCAATACTTTTTCTTGTTGTAGTTTTTGCTTGTGTATTACTGCTGCTAGTGTTTGAGTTCTCTCTCGTATAGTTTGTTTAAGTGTTTCCCAGAGTTCTCGTGCATTACCCTCTGGTATATCGCTTGTGTATGTGAGGATCAGTTTTGTTATGCAATCTACATAGTCCTGATTTTGTAAAAGTGTGCTGTTAAGTTTCCAATGGGGAGATCTTCTAAGATGTGGTGTTGCTTGTACTGTGTTTATTGTTGCAACTACAGCCTTATGGTCTGTGAAGTTCAGTGTCTCCTGTAAATGCTTGACTTGTGTTATATGATGTGTTATGGGCGCATATATTCTATCTAATCGCGCTGCTCTGTTATGCGCATTGATTGTGTGTGTTGTATTTGTTCCAAGGGGATGCATCTGCCTGTATGCGTCTGTTAGTCCATGAATATCTAAAATTGTTTGCAATGTGTCCAATTGATGTTCCTCCTCCCCTGTTGTGTTTCTAATTTGCATTCTTACATCTCCATTTATAAGGTCATGCGCCGAAAGTACGCAGTTAAAATCACCCCCTAAAATGATGTTGTGACCCCGATATGAGCGTGATAATAAATTTTCCAGTGTTTGGTAGAAGAGCGGCTGATTTCTGTAGTCAGGCGGTGCGTGTATGTTAACAATTGTGTATTTATGTATGTTATTTCCCACCTGTACTATAGCTATCCTACCCTGGCAGTCCCTGTCCTTCTCTATAATCTGTCACCTGTCCGATGTCTGTGTTACTGCTGTACCCAATCCGATATGTTGAGTACTAAGACTAAAACATGAGTGTCTTAGACCTAAGCATGTTGTGATATATGATGCGTGTTTGTCGGTGTTAACGTTAGTTTCCTGTATGAGTATAACATCAGGTTTATATTTGTGTATGAGTGGTATAAGATGATTAATTTTTGATCTTATACCTCGAATGTTAATACTCATTATTTTAATTTCCGCTGCCATTTTTGTTGTAATATAAGAAACAGTTGAGTATAATTATGTTTCTTGTTTCAAACTGTCTGTATTCATGTTATTATTTCTGGAGATAATAAGTAGATTCCTTTGCCGGGCTTGAAATATCTAAGTCAATAAGAGGCATGGAGAAGAATCTGACAGGTTTCTTTGTCGTGGTGGTGTGTTAATATTATCACTATCTCTTCCGGTCATGGCGCTGGTCGTTATCTGTTCAGTATAATTACTTGCACATTTCTTTTTGTTTGACCTGTCCGCTTCAGGCGGTGTAGGGTAGTCGTGGTTGTTGAGGGGCGTCAGCGTGGTAACAGGTGTTTGGCGGGCTGGAGGTGTCGAGCTCTCCCCGTCAGACAGGCTTTTGGTTGGGCGTCCCCTTTTCCGACTGACCAGCTGGAAACCGTCTTCATCCTCCTTACTATGTTGATCTGTCTGGGAGTTCGCGGTGACGTTTTGTGCCAATCTAGGTCCCTTCTGGGTTTGTACTTTGGCCGAACATTTATTACTCCAGTGGGAGTCTTCCCCACAGACTGTACACCCCGTACGGCGCCCCGGAACTGTGATAAAGAGACGGTGTAGCTTGTCTTCTACCCCGTCCAACTCCATGTTCACGTAATGTGACAGAGGTTCTTTTGGGTTGCATAGAAGTAACCACTTGTCCGTGCTGTTTTTAAGTTTCTGCACTTCAGCATTTATATCTCCCGAAATATCCGTTCTATTTGCTTCACTGTCTCAATCTTTGCGGTTGTAGGCATCCAGTGAATCATAGCCTTGCACTTTTCCTTCTCTATGTTTTCGATTACAATAGTTAATTTAGGATCCTGCAGTTCATGCTTCATCCCGTGAAGCCGTTCATAATGAGCCGCCTTTGCTTCCGGTGTCAGCGTAGCGTACCATCTTTTAGGGTCCTCAAAACGGTAGATGGATTTTATCCCTTCCCTACCGATCCCGCAAGGCCCCCTCAAGACGCTCGCCATCAGCGAGTAGTTGAACCGGAATACATGAGGTCCTGATATAGAAAACACAAGTATATTTGCTTGGTGGAACGCTCCTCCCTCGAAACATTCACTCGTGTTGACTTTGACACGTTTTACAATTTGGTTTTCCATCTTAAATAATCCGCGACAGAGGAAATATTTAATACAGATTTACACGTGATGAAAACAATCGAAAACACTTCCACAAAATTGAAATCACTGATATGTTTGAATAATCCGCGACAGAGGAAATTTTAATCCAGATCTACACGTGGTGAAAACTATCGAAATCACTTCCACAAAATTAATATCACTGATATGTGATATAATCCGGGAATTAAGAAGTTTTTCATGTAATAGTTTAGTGATGAGATGAAACACAAGTGGACAGAGTTAGGAAGGCGAATTTTTTTTTTTTTTTTTTTTTTTTTTTTGTTTTTTTTGTGTTTTTAAGTAGTAGTAATAATAATGGCATTTTTTTAATTGCAAGAGAAAATGAAATTAAAGAAAGTTTACACATTTCAGCCAGGAAAAATAGTAGATAGTTTGTATTTGAACATTAGTAAAAATAAGTTTCTGTTGTAGGTGAGAGAGTTGAACCTTGCCTTGATTCTGCAAGTCCAAACTAATTTTCTGTATTCTGCTAGTGCTTAAAGTAGTTTTGTGTGTGTGTGTCTTAGGATGTTTTAGGAAGAGTGTTCAGAAAGATTACCTTGTAAATGTCTGTTTGTTTGCCGGTGTGTGTTTGTATTAGTTGTTGTAGAGTTTCCAGTGCATCTGTGACTGTTTGACATGTGTAGAATATGTGTTCTTCTGTCTCTTGTGTGGTGTTTCTGCATAGCTGGCATTTTCTTATCTGTTTGGATCTGAATGCTACTTCGGGTATTATGGGGGTTATATTGAAAATCAGTCTGTCTCCTAGTAAAGGACGGTCAAATGATTTGTCTTTTTTTTTCTTTTTCAAACGACTATTTGATACAAAGCAATGTATATTTACATACACACAGGTATAATGTGTGTTTCTTGTTTGTGTATATAACAGAACGTTGCCGTTTGTTAGTGTTAAGTGTGACATGTGTGAATAAAAATTTAACACACACACACACACACACACACACACACATATATATATATATATATATATATATATATATATATATATATATATATATATATATATATATATATATATATATATATATATATATATATATATATGACATGATGGCATTGTGCATGTAAACAAAAGTTCCTTGCATATGCTTCATTTCCACCACCACAAGCGGAATGCGTGTTACGCCTGTCCATCTCTCTCTCTCTTTTCCCCTCTCTCCCCCTCTCCCCCTCTCTCTCTTTCACACAGACAACACACACACACACACACACACACACACACACACACACACACACACACACACACACACACATTCTATCTTGATTTATCTCGTGCTTTCAGGAGATAGCAGTACATTGATTGCCGTGAGCTTGGCATTAACCTTTACATTATAATTCCTATTAAAATGTTGCTTTCCTATAATTAATTACTAGGTCACCTAGTTACAGAGGTGAAGGATCACATGTTTGGTGTTGTTGGCCTGATACCAAATTACATGGTATCGCTCTAATGCCTTGGAAATTCCATGACACTTTTTGTTTGAGGGGCAAGAAGCAGAGATCTATAACTAGCAATTGGAGTCCATGACCGCAAACACCAAAATCCCCCTCCCCCAGGGGGAATTCCCCACCGGTTGAGAACCACTGATCTGTATAACGCATTACCAGAGACCATTACTACTCATGATTTGGTGATGTGTGCCCTACAGGGTAGGGCTTAGAAAAATAGTCTTTAGAATCAATATATTGCTCCTCTCCACGGAAATCTTTAGTAAAATAATTTTTTTTTACATGTATAACTTTAAATTAATTACAACTTGATTAATAGTATGACGAAACTTCGTTACATGCTTGTAATCATCACAAATAAAACCCTTTTTACCATTTACAGCTATATGATAATATGATACAGCATTAAGTGTTCGGGAGATTTGGTGCAGTTTGGTGTTCCAGTTTTCCCTAACACTGCTGCAGAGTTTGTTTATACATTTTAGTCTTATTTGAAGGTCCGCATGGGGAAAAAAAACAGGAGGTAAAAAACTAAAATTTGATCCAAATGGCTGGTTTTTTTTCCTCCTCTCCACGGAAATCTTTAGTAAATTTCTTTTTTTAAATTTAAACTTTTATTGAGTGTTAAGATCATTGCAAAGTGTATTGTTCGTGTTTTTACAGAGCGTTGCATGTGGACGTGTAGGTGGCATTTGCGCAAATTATACAAGCATTTTGTACATTGGAACATTTCTTCATTGACATTTTTGTAAGGAAACATTATAAACAACAGCAAGATGATAGTACACCGCTATTATTTTCCCCGCCCCATCAATCACCTGTCAGTTCCAACCCCACCAATACCATCACCACCACTCGGTAATGATGAACATGGCAGTATAACTTGTTAGAACCAACCGTTGAAGGCGGCAGCAGAATCAACAGCAGTATCAAAATGGTGGGAAAAGGGGGGGGGTGGCAGTATAATAGCTTACAATGCAGAAAAGGTAGTGATTGCATTTATAATGTTTGTGTTGTTACATGCGTTCTGTGTGTTCAGTATTTGTGTACGTGTATTTTCAGAGCGTTGCATGTGGGCGTGTAGGTGACATATGTGTAATACTTCAACAGTCTAGTCATTGACATATTTACATATGAGAAAAGGGGGGTACCCAAAGTTTTGTTTCCCTATGTTTGTTTCCCCTGTTACTATACTCACCAATTGGCTTCAAACCCGCCAGTACATCACCACCACTTTGGTAATGATGATAATGGCGGTAAAAATTGTTAGAACCAACCAGTGAGGGCTCGTAAATAATAAATTCCTCCCCCATATTTGGTTCAACCTACAGGCGGTAGGAATAAACAAACCTAACGTCATTGTCATTATCCCCTTCTATTACAATGCTTATACTTAATGCTTAAATTACAATGTATACTATTTTTTCCCAACGTTTATTTCATACAAAGCAATGTATATTTGCAAGGTGTGTTTCTTTGTTTGTGTATATTACATAGCGTTTCCGTTTGTTAGTGTTATGTGTCACATGCGTTAATAAAACAAATACATGCATATACAGTTATGATAATATAACATTTATGGCATAGTACATGTAAACACACATTCCTAGTTTCATTTCCATCTCCACAAGTGGAATGCATGTTACACCTGTCCATCTCTCTCTCTCTCTCTCTCTCTCTCTCTCTCACATCTCTACTCTCATCATCACACTACACACACACACACACACACACACACACACACACACACACACACACATGGCTACCCATATATAAATACCATACATGTTAGCCTTTTGTATTCTACAACAATGTTTATATTCGTACTGGGGAATTTAGGCAAAGAGCAAACCGCTGAACGCAGAAATTGCCTAGAGACCACCAACCACAAAACGGTCTTACAGCGGACACGCAGCCAGTTTTCACACAGCCTTTGTGTGCCTAGTCCAGAGGAGCTATATATCTCTCTTTAAAGTTGTTTGGGGGAGAGAGGGGTGGATTTGTGATTCAAAGCACGCTGGGGAAGAATTGCGGCGTGTACTATCTGTGCTCTCCAATGCTTGCTACCACCTAGTGAGAAGTGCTTCCAAGTATTAACATCAATAAGCCACACACAGGGCTTGCGAGACGCACACACGTTCTAAAAATTTTCCACAGCAGGGGGTTGTAGATTTTGTGCTCTGCAGCAGAAACCAAATATCGACTGTCAAGACGATCGGGTGTAAAACATATTATGTGTTTTTGATATTATTAATTTTTTATTTAAATTAACAATAATGACATTTTTTCTAATTGCAAGAGTACATGAAATTAAGGAAATTTACACATTTCAGTCAGGAAAAATAGTAGCTAGTTTGTATTTGAACATTAGTAAAAATAAGTTTCTGTTGTATGTAAGGGAGTTGAACCTTGCCTTGATTCTGCAAGTCCAAACTAATTTTCTGTATTCCGCTAGTGTTTGAAGTAGTTTTGTGTGTGTGTCTTCGGATGTTTTAGGAAGAGTGTTAAGAAAGATTGCCTTGTAGCCTAAATGTCTGTTTGTTTGCCTGTGTGTGTTTGTATTATTTGTTGTAGAGTTTCCACTGCATCTGTGACTGTTTGACATGTGAAAAATATGTGTTCTTCTGTCTCTTTTGTGTTGTTCCTGCATAATTAGCATTTTCCCATTTGCCTGGATCTGAATGCTAATTTGGGTATTATGGGAGTTATATTAAAAATCAGTCTGTAATTTACTTCTTTCGCCTTAGATGTGATGCGTTTGTTGTGTAAGTTGGACAAGGTGGATGTGTAGTCTGACATGAAATATTGTTTTCCTCTTTTTATTCTCAGCTTATGCGAATTATAATATATACTTTTTTTTTTTTTTTTTTATATTTCCCTTAATTTCTGAGTTTAATTCATGTTTTAATTTCATTCAGTATAGTTTACACACATAATATGTGATATGTGAACTCATTATCTCAGAAATGAACTTTTCCCTGTACATTTGTCCATGTATTATTACAGTAAATTTGAGTTCATCAACCGCAAACTTGAGCTGCCATAATCAAGTATCGTCAGAGTCATTAGCATCGCCAGGTTGATCTTCAAGTTGCTTTTCTCCCGTTTGGACATTAATTCTTTAGCAGGATTGAAAATTCCCCCCGTTGATTCCCGCACACACAAAGCAACGCTTGGACTTCTTGTAGTAGTTTAGTGCACATTTCTCACAGAAGTAATGCTTGCACTTTGTGACAACTAATATATACTTTTTTTTTGGGGTTATTTTATGGCGTTATCAAGATGCGTGCTGGTTACCGGCGTTCGGTTTTAGTGTTGGCGTATGACACTACTTACAGTATGTAATGGTCCTTTCGCATCCCCATTAATAGTGATTTATGTGTGTTTGATGTTGGGATGTATGTTGATAAGATGATAATGAGGACCAACGACTAGGTATATCCTCGCCTCTTCCCATCTTTCTCACACGCTTATAAAACCTTCAACACACAGCACGCGTTCTCTTCCACACCGAAGATATATACATTAAAGGAAATGTTGGTGTCAAGGTCGAAACGGCAAAAAAACTAATATATACTATTTTTTTTTTTTTAATACGTTTATTTTATACAAAGCAATGTATATTTACAAGGTGCAATGCGTGTTTCTTTGTTTGTGTATATTACAGAGCGTTGCCGTTTGTTAGTGTTATGTCATATGCGTTAATGAAACAAAAACATACATATACAGTTATGATAATGGCGTACGCTTTCAGTCATCCCATTCTAACGTGATTGATGGTAATAGTGATGATAATGGTGATGATAATGATGATGATAGTGGTGATGGTAATGGTGGTGATAATGGTGATGATAATGACGGAGACAACAACGACTATGGTGTGGTGATGATTCCTTCCGCTCGTTCATTCTAAACCCATCTTTCTCACACGCTTATAAACCTTCAACACACAGCACGCGTTCTCTTCCACACCGAAGATATATACATTAAAGGAAATGTTGGTGTCAAGGTCGAAACGGCAAAAGCCGCCCCACGTTTTACACTGCAGGCAGTCTCATGCAAGCTTACTTCCTGTAAGTGGATTCAATATTATTGCTGAATGACAGCCCTCGACTTAATCGCAAGTGCCCAGGATTTGCTTGTGGTGGGGTGGGTTGAGACCAGGAACGCGGTCAACACGGAGGGAGGGAGAGAGAGGGAGCTGGGGAGGGGGAGAGGAGGGGGAGGGATAAAGAGAGAGCGCGCGTAAACAGATTGGAATTTGTTAAGTTGTCCATTGCGAATTCAGCGTATACATAAATATCCCATTTATTATGTACAAAAACAGGCTTTTACATTGCGAATACAGCGTATAGTCATTCATGTTTGGGGTGGGGGGGGGGGGGAGAAAGAGAGAGAGAGAGAGAGAGAGAGAGAGAGAGAGAGAGAGAGAGAGAGAGAGAGAGAGCTGTTCAGACCGAGGTCAAACTTCGGTCGACAAGACCACTGACTCACAAAGGCCACCGTCCCATTGTTCTGTCTAGATTGGGCTCCAGGACTCAGTAACAAAGAAAAGACATTTATTCAGTTATTTGGCGCTTTGTTCCTCAATGATTGGGCTTAGTGGTACACATGCGGAGTATAGAAATATACTGTGAGAGTGTGTTTGAACATGTATGTTATGTAGTGTGAAATTTGATGGGAGTGGCTCTTGTTTATTAATCTGCGAATAGCTGGGCGATTTTTTGTTGAAAAATCTTTGCTAGTGTGTGTGGTTGTATTGTTTGGTGATTGTGTGTGGCCGAGTTTCTACTCGACCATATTACGTTTCTATACTCCGCCAGTGCAACAAGAAGTTTAGTGTGTTTGTCTTTTGTGGCTGTGGGTATTGTATTTAAAAAAATGGCCTTATAAGCGTCAGTTTTCTTGTTTGTGTGTGTTTCTATTAATTGTTGCAGTGCAATCTTAGTGGCTGTGATTGCTGGGCATTCATAGAAGAGATGATCCTCTGTTTCCTGAATATTTTGTCTACATAATTTGCATGGGGCTATTTGCTTGAATGTTTGTGCGGCTCTCTCAGTTGTCGGGGTCATATTATAAATTAGCCTGTATGTTATTTCTTTGGATTTTGATGTGATATGTTTGTTGTGTAAGTTAGTGAAGGTGCAACTGTAGTCTTTCATGTGATATTTGTATCCTCTTTTGATTCTCAGGTGTAGTGGTGGGGCTTGTTGTTGTACTAAATATGTGTATATCTGCTTGGTTGTCTGTTGTATTAAGTGTTCATTACCTTGAATTGCTTGCATACATGTTCTGTAGAAGTGCGGTAGTGTGCCGTAATAGTGCGGTGTTGTTTTGTCTATTTTCTTAATTCTGTGTAATCTAATTGCAATATAGTATAATGCTAGCGAGTGTTGATCTGGATGATTGATGATGCGTCCTATGTGGTTGATTCTTAATGCTTGTATTTTTGTGTTAAGGTCCTGTAGTGAAATTCCCCCTCTAGTCTTCTCTTGTATTAAAGTCTTGTGCTTAATACTGTGGATTGTGTTTTTAAAGATGAATTTCCTGATGTGTTTGTTTATGTCTGTGATTGTTTGTTTTGGTGGGTCTAACACTGTGGCTAAATATAGTATTTTAGGAAAGATGAAGGTGTTAACAATAGTGCTTCGTATAAAAATTGTTGATGTCTTGTATTTGAACCTATGTAGTATGTCTATAATTTGTTTTGTCAGTGATTGCCATGTTCCTGTGTGTGTTTTTCTGGGATTGGATGGAAAAGTGATCCCATAGATCTTCATGTTATCCGTGACTGTTAGATCCGGGGGGAAATCTGCTTTATTCTTCCACTTCCCCAGACCCATTATTTTAGACTTCTGTATGTTTATTTTGGCCCCACTTCCTTCACCAAACTGTCTGAAGGTGTGAAGTATGTTCGTTATGGAAGTGTTGGTTGTAGGGAAGAAAACGGTGTCATCTGCATAAGCAATTAATTTCCGCTCTCCAGACCCTTGTATAAATGTACCTTTAATGTTAGTGTCCTGTCTAATTGCTTCTAAGAGTGGTTCTAGTGTGAGTACATATAGGACTGGTGATAGTGGACACCCTTGTCTGACAGATCTATTGATTCTGAAACTGCCAGTGAGTGAATGATTCACCAGTACCTTACTTTCAGGATTTTTATACAATATTTCTATCCACTGTCTATAGTACTGTCCTATGTTGCAGTGTGCTAGTGTTTTGTGTAAGTATGAGTGTGAGATTCTGTCAAAGGCCTTCTCCTGGTCTAAAGATAAGAGAGAGGATTGACAGTCTTTCTGGTGGGTGTATGTAATGAAATCCCTAATGAAGTGTGTATGTTGGTGTATGTTTCTGTGTTGAATACTGCACTGTTGGTCTGGGTGGATGAGTGATGGCATGAAGTTTTTAATTTTGTTTGCAAGTGATTTTGCTAGAATTTTGTAGTCTGTGTTTAATAAGGAGATGGGTCTATAGTTTTTCAGCTGTGTTTTGTCTGTGTTGTCTTTAGGTATGAGTGTTATATATGACATGTTGCAAGTGTTTGGGAGTTCTTGTTTATGAAAAGCTTCTTGGTAGACTTTTAGAAGGAAATTGCCTAGGATAGGAAAGAAGTGTTGGTAGAATTCTACTGTGAGTCCATCTGGTCCTGGTGTTTTGTCTTTTTGCATTTGATTGAGTGCATGTGTTATGTCGGCTAATGTAAGCTCTGTGTCTAGTGTGTCTTTATCTGTGTCTGACAATTTTTTTGTGTATTTTAGGAATCTATTTTGTGTTTGTGTGTTGGCGGGTTCTGCTGTATATAGGTCAGTGTAGTACTGTTGGAATGTTTCTAGTATATGTACTGTCTCTGTTTGTGTGTTTCCTTGCATGTCTGTTATTGCTCCTATTTGTCTGTTGCGTTGAATGTTTTGCTCTAATGCAAGGTGCTGTCTATTGGGACTTTCTTCTGATATGTTAGTAAGTTTAGTTCGAAGGAGTGCACCGCGGAGTGTGTGTTGCTGGTGTTGTTCTAATTGTGATTCTAGTGTGTTTAGGTGTGATGCATTCCTGTCAGTCTGTTTTGTGAGTTGTATTGCTGTCTGTATGATATGTTCTTGTTGTAGTCTGTCTTTATGTATGATGGATGCTAACTGTTGTGTTCTACACCGTATTGTATTCTTTAGTAAATCCCAAATTTGTGTTATGTTGTCCGTGGGTGTACTATTAGTGTATGTTAGAATAAGTTGTGTCACATGTTGTAAATAACCTGTATGTTGGAGTAAGGAGTTATTGAACTTCCAATGTGATGTTCTTTTTGATGGCCTTGTGTTTGTAGTGTCTGTAGTGATATGTGTTAGTACTGCTTTGTGATCTGTGTATTGTAATGTCTCTTGTAGATGTTTTGTGTGTATTATTTGGTGTGTTGAAGGTGAGTATACTCTATCTAATCTGGCTGATCTATTGTAAGCCCTATTTTTGTGTGTTGTTGCAATGTTATTAGGGTGTCTGTATCGGAAAGCGTCTATTAGATTGTGTGTGTCTAGGGTATTCTTTAGTATATCCAGTTGATGTATTCCACTTCTGTCATTTCTCCTTAATTGTGTCTTGATTCCTGCTTTGCCTGCCCCTACGATATCCAAATCTGAGAGTACAAAATTGAAATCCCCTGCAAGGATAATATTTTGCCCTCTGTATGTTTGTATAAGTAAGGTGTCTAATTCTTGGTAAAAGTTTGGTTGGTGATTGTAATTTGGTGGTGCATGTATGTTCACTATGGTGTATGCTTGTATAGTGTTTTCTACCTGTATTATGGAGATTCGTCCATGGTTATCCGTGTGTGTTTTAATTATGTCCCACCTGTCTGATGTCTGCAGAATAGCTGTTCCTGACCCAATTTTGTGTGTGCCTAAACTAAAGCATGAATGTCTGAGGCCTAGCTGTGTGGTGATATGTTGTGCGAATGTTTTTGAACATATATTTGTTTCTTGTAGTAGTAGAAAATCTGGTTTGTGTTTGTTTATTAGTGTGATAATATGTTGTAATTTTGTACGTATACCACAAATGTTTAAAGTAATAATAACTAAATCACTAGTCATTATTATTTAAGTAAAATCAAATGAATGAGATATAATAAGTGTATAGGATCACACGCAAAATTATTATCCTTGTTGAGTACATTTAGGCGAGCAGGTCTGTAGCGTCAAAGGTTTGTGTGGGAGGATCGTCTTGTTCCTCGTTCTTATCACTTGTGTCTGTGTCTACGAAAAGAGTGTCTGGTATGCTGTATGTGTCGTCTTCGTCTTGTACTTGTGTCTCCTCTTGTTGTTCTTGTTCAGTTTCCTTTGTCTTGCCTATAGTGTTTTTGACTTTTTCTTTCTTTGGCAGTGATAAATCGTCTGTTTCTGTGTCGTCGCTGTGTTTTGACTGCGGTCTTCTGTTAGCCCATGTTCTCTTCTTTGGTTTGCTGACGACTTGAAAACCGTCAGAGTCTTCATTCCTTGGATTTATGTCTTGTGTATTAATTTCTTGTGTGTTATTTTCTTGTGTGTTGATTTGACTGTTGAAGGTTTGTGTCAGTTCGATCTCTCCCTGTGGAGAGGTTTCTCTTTCGAGCGGTGGGAAATCTTCTTGGCTTTGAACCCTTATTGTTGCTGCTATTGGTGTCGTCGAATTGTCGTCGACTAGGGCATTTATTTGCCCAGTGGTTGTTTTGGCCGCAAGCTGGACAATCGGTCTTTCTCCCCGGCATCGTGATCAACACTCTGTGGTTATTGTTCGTTATACCGGGAGTGTAGATCCGTATGTAATGGGGAACTTCCTTTGTTGGGTTGCAGAGCGCTCCCCACTTGCCAGCCCCATTCTTTATCCTAAAGACCTCAGCCTTGTCGTCTCCTGTAATACTGTGCACCAGTTTTTTAACTCCTTGAGGAGCAATCGTGACAGGTAGCCAGTGGATGGTCAGCCTGTCCCTTTCTTTGTCTAGATGTTGTAGTGATATGTCTATCCCTAGACTTGGTAGCGAAAGTTTTTTGCCGTGTATCTTGTCATACACGGCTTTCTGAGCCTCTGCTGACAGGTGAAAGTACCACCTAGTGGGAATTTCGAACCTATGCAGGTCCACGACTCCCCCAAAAGGTACACCTCCTGGACCAGTTAGGGCACTCATAATAAGTGCGGGTGTTGCTTTAGCAGCCGCCCCGGGACCAGTTATGGAACACACTATCGTTCCGGACTGGTGGAGTAGCTGGACATCGTAGTCATTTATCGAGATCCCGACATCAGTGATATTCGAATACATATTGAAAAATGTGTTGTTTCAGGTAATAATTCCGGGGAAATATCCAGAAAATCAAAAAACAACAACGAATATCCGGAAATAATACACAATTTCACACTGTGAAAAAATCAGAAGTTTTAGAATTGAGATACCGCTGGTTTATACGTTGAGAAGAGAAACCAGAGTTTGTTACCCCCACTCTTTAACACCCAAACTGGAGGACAAAGATCATTTACAATTATAAAATACTTTAAATTATTTTAGCTGTTTTCTTAAAATAACAATACTTTCAAACAGCGTACAGAAATAATAAATTTCTGTAAGTATATGCTATTTGAAAATCTTAGATTAATTATATGTACTTAAATAACTGGAATATAAATTTGAGATATCATAGAAATAGTTTTAGTTATAATTATTTCCCTTACTTACCACACTATTCTTATGTCCCTTGATATTTATTCTTTAAATGCAGAAAAGCCCCATTTACACTCTGTGGCGCGCGTAGAGAATGTGCTAGCTCCATAATTATATCTTAATTACCTTAATAATATAAGCCAATGGTAGATGCTTAGTGGCATGGTTTGTGAGATTAATTGTACGAAAATCTTCGCATTCAATTGCTCCTCGTCTTTTTGGTATAGATATAAATACCGGTTTCAGCATATCGCTTGGTAGATATCCATCGCTGTAAATGTCATTCAACATTTTGGTTAATATATCTACTCCAAATTCTCCCAGTACTTATGATTCTTCTATTGTAGAACCATCCATACATTAAAAGGCATAACCACGTTTAATGTAATATCGAGAAGAAATAGAAAACTGAGTAATAAACCCCTGACGCGTGTAAAATGAAGCCACTAGTTTTACACAAACTTTGAAGATGACTTAGAATTTCCATCCATCAATCATGTGCCATGCCGATAAGCGTGGGCGGTCATGTTTTGCCATCTTACTCGATCACCAGAGTCGTGGATCAGATCCGTATTCCTGTCTCGACCATGCCACGTGGCCAAGCCATCCAGATATTTACTTCTCGGTCTTCCCCTTATTCTCTTCCCTTCGATCTTGCCAGTTGTCACCAGGTCATTTCTTCTCATAACATGCCCAAAAAATTTTGACTGTCTCCGTCTAATTTTTCTAATCAGTTTACGATCTTCATTTGTTTCTTGAAGGACCTGTTCATTGGTTTTTCTGTCTGTCCGTGGTATTCTTTACATTTTCGGCAGAAACAAAATTTCCACAGCCATCAAATGTTTTTCAGCTTGACTGCTCATTGTCCACGCTTCACATCCATACAAGAGTACAGGTTTTATGTAGCACTTCAACACTCTTTTTCTCGTTTCAATCGATATCTTTTTATTGGTCAGTATGTTTTTCATCTTAGCAAAAGGCTACCTTCGCAATGGCAATTCTTGTTTTAATCCCTTCAAGGCATCTCCCATCAGATGTTATGAATGTTCCGAGATAACCGTACCGATTCACTTGCTTAAGAATATGCCCATTTACTCGTATATCACATTGTGGTATTTCCTTCTTCCCAGTGACGACTATAATCTGTGTCTTCTCACTATTCAATTCTAACCCTGGTTGTTCACTGTGTGCAACAACCGCATCTACTAAATGTTGCAGGTCCTGTTGATTGTCTGCTATCAGGACTGTATCATCTGCATATCTATTGATGTGTCGTCCCCCAATGTTGATTCCTTCCATATCTTCTACATTTCTGAAAATATTTTCACTGTAAGGGAAAACAGATCTGGAGACATTACATATTCCTATCTCACACCTCTTTTAATAGACTGATATTGACCTACATCATTATCAATTCCATAGGCAGTTTTGTTTTATAAGTCTAATGTCTTATTATATATATAATAATTATGAGATGTACTGGAGTTGCTTGTAGTTTAACTAAATGATTGTAGATTGTGTGTGTTTTCTTGTGCAGTAAGTAAATATTCGTGTCCTTTAATAACTGAAATATATGTTTTGTAAAATGCTGGCAGAATGCCAAAGTAATACGCGGATGTATTCCTGATAGGTTTTAAACAGGATTGCATAATTCCCATGTAATAGTGTGCTAAGAGTGTTTCTCTGGGTGTTGTAGGATTACGCATACGTGTTTGTTCCTAAGTGCTTGTATTTTGGTTGTGATGCCTTGGAGTGCGATACCTCCGTCTTGTAGGATTTTGCCTACGTGTTTGATCCTAAGTGCTTGTATTTTGGTTGTGATGTCTTGGAGTGCGATACCTCCGTCTTGTTTGTTTTGCATGACTGGAGCATGTTTGATGCCGTAGATAGTGTTGCCAAACACAACGCATTTTAGTCCAACTGACCGGAGTATGGGTTGAATCCGCTACCTCGGCGTCGCACACCGGATATGTAAGAACAATTGCCGTTATCCATTCGGCCACGCCGACCTACGTCACTATACTGTGGCTGGTTATTTAGTTACTCTTTAGTCGTCGGTTCCTTTGTTACCCAGGCCTGATGAATTCTCTCATTTCGCCTTCCTGACTGGACAACAACGGTTTTGCCTGTCTGTTGTCTGGCTGTACAGTGCAAGGTAGACAGGGAAAGGAAGGCTATGGTTCCGTCGCCCTGCTACTGAGTGAGTGCGTGGCGCGACACTGTGAGCTGTGAATTTCGCGTGGAATGCTTTTGCATCTGTCCGCGGTTGTTTTTCGCCTGAACTGCATGTTCGGAACGATAACGGCCGGCTGTTGCTGGATTGACTGGTTTGCCTTTTCGGTTCACGAGTGCATTTTTCAGGAGACTCCTGAGAGTCGTCGCTGTAGCTACGGAGTTCATGCTTTGTGCGGCGATTTTGGTGGGTCGCCCTGCAGAAAGAGACCGAGCCATATGGGATAAAACCCCGGTCAATGAAGACTTTCTGGTGACTGCCGTTTTCATCGACGATGAACTGTATTTTTCGTGGAGGAATTTTGTGTTGGCATTCTGGCGGCGGCATTATGCAGTGTACCTGTGCGAGCCAGTGGCTTGCCGACACTCCTGTCTATTCTTCTTCTCCTGCGTTCATCCGGAGTTTTTTTCCGGACGTGATTGCGTTGTGCCTGTTTACAGCAGAGCTGCGTTCTTGCGCCGTCAGGCCGACACATCCGTCTTCTGCGGGCATTTGTTGACCGGGTTAACCTTCCCGACTGTCTATTCCATTGTTCACATGGGGCAGTGAGGAGCATTTTGTGATATTCACTGGCACAGGAACGGAGCAATATGGGGACGACCCGTTGCCGTGAAGTTGGAACCACGACTAACTAACTAACTAACTAACTAACTAACTAACTAACTAACTAACTAACTAACTAACTAATATTCATTTTCATGTTTTCCATTTCTCTTAGAACATTGTTTAACTTTCCTAGCTCATTTAATGTCCTAACATCCCATGTTCCTACTCTAAGTTTGAAACATTCAATTTGGAAACAATAAAGATACATTTAATTGTTAATTTTTGTCCAATTTTATTGTTGATATTTTATGTTTTCATTCAACCATAATGACTTATTACATAAGATACACTTAATTTTCTGAAATACAGCTGCTGTTTGCATAGGGGAAAGACGAATATCTCTAGTAGGTTGGGGATGTAAAATGACAACGTGAGATATTTTTTCCCCCCATTTGGTTAAGGAATTTTTCTACTTTTTATAAGTTTGACTGAAATTTGGGTAAATCTTTTCATATTTTGTTAAAAAAATTTCCTACTTTTCATAAGTTTTGGATGACATTTTTCTTTACTTGACCACAAAAATTTCACTTTTGGTTAACAAAGTTTTCTACTTTTTATAACATTGGTTGAAATTTGGCCAAACTTTTCACATTTGGTTGACAAAGTTTCCGACATTTTATGAGTTTGTTTGAAACTTGGCCAAACTTTTCACATCTGGACAACAAAATTTCCCACTTTTCATAAGTCTTGGTGAAATTTGGCCAAACTATTCGCGGTTGGTTAACACAATTTTCTATTTTTTATCAGTTTGGTTGAAATTTAGCGAAACTTTTCACATTTGGTTAACAAAGTTTCTACGTTTTATAAGTTTGGTTGAAATTTTTATAAGTCTGGTTGAAATGTGGCCAAACCTTTTCACTTTGGTTAACAGATATTCCTACTTGTCATAAGTTTGGTTCAGATTTTTATAAGTTTGGTTGAAATGTGGTCAACAGTTTTTTCCCTACATTGGTTAACCCGTTTTCCTTAGTTTTGTTGAAATATTTCTTGAATTTGTCATCAATATGTATCATTCTCTCACCACATGACAACTATATACACCGTAAACACTAAAAATTCAACAACCAAGACGTAATTATAATATATGCCTGTTTATTTTACAGTATTTCAGTACATTTTACAGTATTTCAGTACATTTTACAAGAATAAAAATGCATAATGTCCTTATACGAAATGGATGATGTGATATGAGCTGGTATACATAGTATCATCACAACATTTTATTTTCACACATAGAGCTATACACATTGTATGTTTTTTTCTGGGTTTCTTCACACCATTATCTGAGTAGGGTGATTTTTCCATCTGGTAGCCTGGTAAGTATATTTCACTTGGCATGTAGTCATAAGACTGGTCTCCTGCTTGGTGGGCTGAAATCTGAGTATTGTAGACAACCGAGACATCAGTCATCTGAGTGTCGGGCACATCAAACATCTGGCTATTGGGATCATCACACATCTGGTTTTTTGGGGTCATCACACATCTGACTGTAGCTGGGTTGAAAACTGGCGGTGTAGTATGAGTCTACTTGGTGGCTTCGTATAGTACCCTGTTTGACTTGAGTACTTTCTTGAGTGTGTTGGGATTGATTGCTTCGGTTGGTGTCTTGATGCACATAAAACAGCTGGCTATTGGGCTCATTACATATCTGGTTGCTGGGGACATCACACATCTGAGTGTAGCTGGGTTGAAAACCGGCGGTATAGTATGTGTCTACTTGGAGATTTCGTTTAGAACCCTGATTGACTTGAGCACTACCTTGCGTGTTTTCTACTTGCTTGCTTCAGTTAGTACCCTGTTTGACATATGCACTGACTTGATTGTTTTGGTTACTGACTTGCTTGCTTTTGTTAGTGGCTTGTTTGACTTCGTTACTGACTAGGTTAACTTGACTGAGTCTGTCAAAAGTCAGCTAGGAACTCGAGCTGCATCTGTTCATATTCTTAACGGGTAAGAGTAATTCCAATCTTAATAGCAAACTTCTTGTCGGATTCACCGAAGTATCTATGGATGTGTAACGTGCTCGTGCCTCTGTAGGATGAGACAAACACGGCCTTATCACCACCGCCCACTGGTCTAATAGTCTCACCACTACGAGTCATGTAGACCCAGTTAGCAGGCACAGTCATGAGGTCTGTAGTCATCTTCGGATCACAATGCTTGACTGTTACCAGCCTCGGGTTTATATACTAGTTTTTGAGCCACGCGTAAAACCGGTTTCAGCCAGTTTCTTAGGTCAAGCGGCTCAGATTACGCTGACGCGGCTGTCCGTATGGCGCGACTAAGCGCTCTACTACCCGCTCGTTGACCCTGTTGCATGTTTGAGCTGGGTTGGGGAATGCGGGTCATGCTCGCCCCATGACCTCTCACCATGATGAAATAGATAGCGTAGAGGGCGCAGTGTTACTTGCGTTGTAGTCACTGTGAGCTACGGTCTGTGAAGAAAGAATAACAACGATATACATATACAGTCTCCTCACAGCCAATGTAGTTTTTCTTCATATTGAGGACTGGTCAGCTATTGAAGACATGACTGTAAGTATATTACATCCATCTTGTTTTTATGTAGGTGTTTTAATACTCGTCCGCTAGTGTGGATTGACTAAAGGTTAAGGATGTCGGTGACGCTGATCGCTCCACGTTGGATGGGTATGGTTCCGACGTATCCTGCTGGCCATTATAGTCGAGGATGCATTCCTCAATTCTATTCAGGCTTAATGTGATTATTTCGTCTTTGGTGAAGTGTTGTTGTAGCACATCCCGCAGTCGAACCGTTACTAGGTCCGCAAAACTACCACCATCACCATAATCACAAGAATGACTGAATGGATTCTCGGCTTCTTGATTTTGTGGGATATTAAGACACGCCATGCAATAGCTGTTTGGGTCTGCTCTTAGTATGCTCCACAGTTTGCTAATTATGTTTTCGTGGGCATCGGTATCTGTAAAACAGATAAGAATAAGGTACTTTACCAGCATTATAGAGATACATATTATAAATAATAGCTCTGTATCTGACATGCACCCTCTGTTAAACAGTCCATACATTACTATCGATAATGGGTATGTAGATCCCGCAAGACACTTTCACCTTGCCCTACGACTACACACTACTACCTATATTATTACGGTACCACCATAGCGCTGTGTTTAAAAGTTCGAATGCCAGCTGTATTCCATGTGGTCCCAGCCTACCATAATATATGAAGAAATGTCTTGTCTCTTCAGTTATATGCGTCTAGCACCATATATCCCTTTATTATACTAGTATTGTTAGGTTAACTGTATGCCTACTTGGAGAACCACATCGAAACTGTGAAAGATTTATCAGAAAGCCAACTTACCATTACCGGCTTGCCACATGTTGATCTGGATGCTGCTCACAGAGACCGGTACTTCTATTCGACGAATGCTGGCCGTCTTATACACGCTATTTGCTGACGTAGAATGACTATGACTCAGCAGAATATTATCGCACTGTCTGGTCATGTGACCGGGTGCGACTCCATATTTGACCGGTTGAGTCATTAGTCACGTGTTTCGGTTGTATCCCATAAGACACGTGACCGGATACAGCGCCAACTTTGAGCGGCTTTAGCCACGTGGTCTGGTTTTGCTATTACCACGTGTGATCGAATGCGACGCCATCTTTGACCGGCTTTAGCCAGTGAGCACGTGTTCTGGTTGTAGTCATTATACATGCGAGCGGAAGCAGCGCCATATTTGATCGGATGTGCCAATTACCCAGGTGTACCGGATGCATCGCCATCTTTGAGCGGCTTTAGTCACGTGGTCTGGTTTTGCGATTACCATGTGTGATCGCATGCGACGCCATCTTTGACCGGCTTTATCCATTGAGTACGTGGTGTGTTTGTAGCTATTACACATGTGACCGGAAGCAGCGCCATATTTGACCTGTTTTTAGCCAGTGAGGACGTGCTCTGGTTTTGCAATTAACCCAGTGTGGTCAGGTGTATTCCTTAGATACGTTCTCCTGTGACTGGCTGTACACCTATCAAACAGCCGAAAGGACAAGTTTTGTGTCTCTACCACTTCGCCATTGGTATGATGACAGTGTTTAAGTCCCATCCACTACTGACAGTAATAAACGCTATTACAATATATAATCAGTTACTTTACAATAGATATAGCTGGGAAAAGCCAAGGTCCTCTGACGATCTCATACGTAAATATGCATTGAGATGGCTAGTGGTAGACCCCCTACCCATGCCGCCACCTTTACCTTTCACTTTACACATCATAACTAGACTATTTTTAAATATTTCTTTTACTATTTACAGTTTTACAATTTTAACTACACAAAACCGGAAGTAGTTATGAATCCTACCGCGTGAGCTTTGAAAATTCAGCTTCTTAACCCTTGTTGTGTCGACACATAAGCGATATAAGAAATTATTTTGGGTCCTGGGGTGAGCCACATTACGGCTCGATACCCCTTTACATACTACTTACATTAACACATGTGTGATATTTATGTCAAATTATCGGAATGGACTACCGCACACGTGATTAACGGCTCTTCAGACCTCTTTTTACTTTTACAAGATACCCGGGATGGTGTGATAGCATTGATGTCTGTATATTACGTCTCTTTTATCACTATCGGGTGCATAATTCTTAACACTATTGCGCGATTACTGCAAGCTAAAACAGAGTTGTCAAACGCCACCCCTACCGACAGGTTTTTTCTTTCGAGATGTACAATTTCTGACAGTATTTGTTGATTTTCTGTCCACATTTCCCGTCTTTTCGTATTGTTTACATAATCAACACCCAAGCAAAGTACCTAACAATATTGTTTACACCTTCGGTGGTTTGCTAGCAGCATAATGTTTTACCGATTTTTGCACGACTACTGCACAATAACGCCGATTTGTCAAACTTTACTATGTCCTTGGATTTTTTTTTCGTTTCGATATGTACAATTTATGACACTATTTGTCTATTTTCTGTTCACATTTCCGGTCTTGTCGTTTTTTTTTTGTTTTTTTTTTTACATAATCAACACCCAAGCATAGTACCTTACAATATTTGTTTACACCTTCGGTGGTTTGCTAGCAGCATAATGTTTTACAAATTTTGCGAGACTACCTCAAAATAAAAACCGCTTTGTCAAACTTCACGCATTTCCTCGGATTTCTTTTCATTTCGATATGTACAATTTCTGACACTATTTATTGATTTTCTGTTCACATTTCCGGTCTTGTCGTATTGTTTACATAGTCAGCACCCAAGCAATGTACGTTACAATATTTGTTTACACCTTCGGCGGTTTGCTAGCAGCATGATTGTTTACCAATTTTTGCGAGACTATATCTAAATAAAAGCCGCTTTGTCATGCTTCACGCATTTCCTCGGATTTTTTTTTCATTTTGATATATACAATTTCTAACATAAATTGTAATTTTGTGTTACCATTTACGCAGCTTTTTCATGTGATTACTTCATTGGAACCCAAGCAATGTGCCTTAGATTATTTGTTTATGCATTTTGCGATGTGCTCACGCGACTCAGGGCCATTTAAAACCGCTATATTCAAAATTTCACAATCGTGCGTTAATCGGTCACTGCGATATTACACTAAGAGCAGATGACATGTCCCAGGCTTGTCGGTACCAAGGGACACAATTATTTCCAATATAAGCCAAGGGAAGTAACTGGAGTTATTTTTAACAAAATATTATTTTAATTATTAATTTGCAAAATTAACTGATTATATTATTTTATTTGAATGTGGCATGGTCAAGACAGAAACACGGAGCTGATCCACGACTCTGGTGATCGAGTGAGATGGCAGAACATGACCGCCCACGCTTACCGGCATGGCACAAGATGGATGGATGGAATGTATACTATTGAGACTGATCTTTAGGGTTCATTTCTCTAGAATTAATCACTGTTTATGTGTGATTAAGTGTTTATTAATTGTGGCAATATACCCATATATAGAATTAATAACCGTAGTCTGGCTTCAGTCTTTTTTCCTATCCTCTTAACGATGCCAGGGCGCAGAAAAACGTGCCCAAACTGTGGCCTGGACGACCACTGGGCCAACAGGTGCCCGAGCCGAAGACCGCGGCCAAAGGTTGATGAAAACACGTTGGAAAACTTTCCACCGCTGGTAGAAGCAAAGAGTCAGCAGCCACCGACACAATCACGAGAACAAGTGGAAACCACAGCGCCGAAGACAGCACTAATGCCCACGCCAGTAACAACACCATTCGAGACTGAAATCGCTAATACCTTGGCCACAAACGACATTACAACACAAAGAACAAATCAACAAAAGGAACAAGACAGCAAACCCCAACCCAAATCCAAATCACCTACCACCCCAAATACACACACCCATCCCCAACCCCGACGAAGGAAAACAATTCAGATGAATGGGAGTCCATTACAAATGACAAAGAGGTAGACAAAGATGGTTTCATTAAAGTGATTCATAACAAGAAACGCAATAGAATGCAGAAAAACGCAGAAAACAGCGATAGTGAAGACGACGATTCTCCAATTGCCACACCAAAAATAGTAAACAAACCGGACAGCCCCACAGTAAGGACAAATGATCAACGACAGAACACAGAGGAAGAGGACAACATATCATTAAGACTTTTATTTATCGCCACTGACACTGAAGAAGAAGAAGAGAACTCGGGAATGTCCAAAACGCACTGAACAGCTATATGCAGCATATTTCTTTACTTCCTTTAATAATGTAAATTGTCATTTGCACGCAATATAATTTTCATTTGTTTATATACTTGTGATGGGTGACGACATAAAAATAATATGTTTAAATATATCTGGTATAAGCACAAAACAACAACACATTTGCACACTCATACACAAATACAAACCAGATTTCATCCTGCCACAAGAGACAAATATTCATTCAGATATACATGGCGCACAAATTACATCACAATTAGGACTAAGACATGCACACTTCAGTTTTGCAGTCCAAAACATAGGTTCTGGGACAGCCATACTACAAACATCAGATAGGTGGAACATTTTAAAAACAAATCGGGATAGTCAGGGTAGAATCAGCATAACACAGATAAGTAACACCTCACACACATATACCATTGTCAACATACATGCACCACCAAATTACAACTACCAGCCACAATTTTATTATGAACTAGACACACTTCTCACACACACATACAGAGGACAGAACATCATACTATGTGGAGATTTCAACTGCGTCTTACAGGCATTGGATATAATAGGTGGAGAAATGAAGACACAGGTGAGGAGAATGGAAGGAGAAAGCACAACACAGTTAGAAACACTGCAAAACATTTTAGACACACACAATTTAATAGACACATTCAGACACAAACATCCAAATAAGCGAGAAACAACCCACACGAATAAAACACACCACACAGCAAGAAGATTAGATAGGATATATATACCTGCAACACACCACATAGTAAACACTAGGCACCTACAAGAGACATTACAGTACGCAGACCAGAAAGCCATATTAGCACACATCAGTACAAGCAACATAAACACACAGATAAACAAACGTTCACAACATTGGGAATTTAATAACACACTTCTAAAGAATACAGAATATGAGAAATACATGGTACAACTTTTACACGCATATACAGATCACATACCGGCTGATAACATCGGACAATACTGGGACCTACTGAAAAATACAATACGAAGCAGAACACAACACCTAGCATCCATCATATACAAAGACAGATTAAGACAAGAACAAATTATACAAACAGCCATACAACTAACAAAACAGATGGACAGCAAAGCACCACATTTAAACACACTAGAATAACAATTAGAGCAGCACCAACAACACATATATCTAGGCGCCCTCCTTAGAACAAAACTAACCACAATCACGCAAGAGTCCCCCAGTAAACAATATTTAGCGCTTGAACAGAACGTACAACACAGCAGACAAATAGGCAAAATAATAGACATGCAAGGCACCACACAAACAGAACCCGCGCAAATAACAGAAGCATTCAATCAATACTACACACACCTATTTACAGCAGAGACAGTAGACACACAGACACAAGACAAATGTCTAAAATACAGTAAACAGCTGTCAGATGCAGACAAAGACACACTAGACACAGAACTAACACTAGCAGATATAACACACGCACTCAGCAAAATGAACAAAGACAAGACACCAGGACCGGACGGCTTGACTGTTGAATTCTACTAACATTTATTTCCTATCTTAGGTGGCCTTCTTCTTAAAGTATATCAAGACGCCTTTGACAAAGAACAACTACCAGACAGTTGCAACATGTCGTACATAACACTCATGCCTAAACACGACACAGACAAGACACACATGAAAAATTACAGACCCATATCTCTACTCAACACAGACTATAAAATACTAACTAAAGCACTGACCCACAAACTGAGACCCTTTATGTCAACACTCATACACCCAGACCAACAATGCTGTGTACCACATAGAAACATTCACCAGCATACACATTTTATTAGAGACATCATCACATACACACAGGAGAAAGACTGTCAGGCCTATCTTTTGTCCCTAGACCAGGAGAAAGCCTTTGACAGAATTTGCTACTCCTATCTACACATGACATTAACACAATGCAATTTAGGCCAGTACTTTGGGAGGTGGATAGCGATCTTGTACCGGAATCCTGAGAGTAAGGTGTTGGTTAACCACACACTCACTGCGGGCTTCCGGCTCACAAGGTCGGTGAGACAAGGATGTCCTCTGTCGCCGCTCCTATATGTGCTGGTTTTAGAACCACTACTAGAAGCAATCAGACAAGACACCAACATCACAGGCACATTCACACCAGGCGGAGGAGAGCGGAAGTTGCTTGCATACGCAGACAATACCGCTTTCTTCCCCACCAACAACGCATCCGTTACAAATATACTCCACACCTTTACACAGTTTGGTAAGGGGAGTGGGGCAAAATTAAACATACAAAAATCACACATAATGGGTCTCGGTTAGTGGCGAAACAAAACAGACTTTCCTCCCGACTTAACAGCCACAGACAACATCAAACTATGTGGGATAACATTTCCTAACAACTCCCGACAGATGCACGCACAGACATGGCAAAACCTCACACACAAAATTATAGACATGCTGCACAGATACAGGTATAAGACATCCACACTATTTGGTAGGAGCATCATAATTAACACATCCATCATTCCCAAAATAATATATTTAGTCACAGTGTTGATCCTCATAAACAGACAGTCACAGACATCAACAAACATATCAGACGTTTCATCTTTGGCAGCACGATCTATTGCATCAAACATAAGACACTCATACAGGACAAAAGACAAGAGGGAATAGCACTACAATACATACATACAAAAATACAAGCGCTTAGAATCCAACACATAGGACATATCCTCAATCAACCTGAACAGCACCCACTAGCACTCTATTACATAGAACTCAGACTGCAACACCTTAGAAGAATACAACTTAATTCACCACACCATTTTGGAACACTACCCGCTTTCTACAAGACATGCATACACGCACTCCAAGGACGCGAGCATTTACTACACCAGACAACAAACCAGATTTACAAATATCTAGTCAATCAACAAGCACCCCCACTACGACTCAGAATACAAAGGGGACAAAAATACTACATACAAGACTACACATGTACTTTCACTAATCTCCATAATCCACATATCAAACCCAAAGCCAGAGAAATTACGTACCGTTTAATCTTTAACATGTCACCTTCAACGCAAAAACAAGCACGTAGGTAAAAACAAATAGCACAATGTCAACTCTGCAGACGGAACATACAGGAAACCGAAGATCATATTTATTACACTTGTCCAACAGTCCAACCCGCACTAGACACACAAAAAGAAAACAGATATGTACAAAGCAACTTTTTTAAACACTTTACCTAAATCTACCAAAGACAACCACACGAAATTGCTGATTTCTCTGGCAGAATACAGGTACCTAGTATGGTCCTGTAGAAATGGCGCATTGCACAAATATAAAACGTAAATTCAAGTTTAATACTACATATGTTCCAAAACAAAATAACCCAAATATTCACAAACACACAGACATAACGAAATAAAACCAGCTTATTTATTTACTCAATTAAGTACCCATAATATGTATGAATGTGGACATGCACGCATATATGTGTACATGCACACATATATGTGTATGCTTGTATGGTAGAATGTGGAATATAGAACATGAATATACAGGTTTATCTTAGAGGACTATCATATAATACCGACACCCGATCGTCTTGACTAACAATAGTGCAGGTTGAACGGGAGTGTCCCAGACAAGTCCCTGTTGTGGAAATTTTAGAACGTGTGTGCGCCTCGCGACGCGAGCCCTGTGTGTGGCTTATTTTGTAAATACTTTGGAACACTTCTCACTAGGTGGTAACAAGCATTGGAGAGCACAGATAAAACACGCAGCAGCTCCTCTGGCCTAGGGAAACAAAAGCTTTGTGGAAAACTGGCTGCGTGTCTTTTGTATGACCCGGCCACCGGCCTGGTGTGTCTAGTGGCTGGTGGTCACTAGGCATTTTTGCGTTCAGCAGTTTTGCCTTTTGCCTATTTTCAACACGATTTCCCAGCACGAATACATAGTTGTAGAATACCAAAGGCCAACGTGTATGGTATTTGTATATGGATAGCCAAGTATGGGTAATTCGTGTAGGTATCTATGTAAATATTATCATTGCTTTGTTTGATATACAGGTATTTATATTAATATATGCACATGGAAATTCCCCCCCCCCCCCAATTTAAATAGAATGAGTTAGTAAAGTTTATTGCCCAAGATCACGGAAATCAATGTACAATCATCTACAGAAAGCAAGAGATAGATCTAGAAAGAATGTGTGTATGTGTGTGTGTGTGTGTGTGTGTGTGAGAGAGAGAGAGAGAGAGAGAGAGAGAGAGAGAGAGAGAGAGAGAGAGAGAGAGAGAGAGAGAGAGAGAGAGAGAGAGATGGACAGTTGTAACATGCATTCCACTTGTGGAGATGGAAATGAAACGAGGAATGTGTTTTTTACAAACACTATGCCATAAATGTCATATTAGCATAACTGTAAATGCATGTATTTGTTTTGATTAACGCATGTGACACATAACACTAACAAACGGCAACGCTCTGTAATATACACACATTACACCTTGTACATTACTTTGTATGCAATAAACGTTGGGAAAAAAAGTATGACCAAATACCGCCTTTGGTCTATCCAAAGGCCCCCCTTTGTCCATCACTATTCCCATTTCGATGTGAATTTTGAGGGCCCTCCTCTGGGGGGCAAAGGCTAATATCCGGGGTAGGGCCTATTCCCTCAGCGCCCCTCACATCGGCCTACCCCTGTGTACACACACACACCCACACACTGGGACTCGAACCCGGGTTCCCGGCGCCTATTTGGTCTACTTAACTATATAAGTACTCCACATGCCCGGGGTTTGCCTCGCTGTCTTTGATTGGTCTCGGAGGCGGTCGGGGGAAGCCGAGACGGCCGGCGGAGGAACCTGTGGGCGCGTGCCCCGGGAAACACCGGACTTCAATCGGAAGTAGTCAACAGGAAGTGACAGCCGGACGTAACCCAGGAAAATACCCGCCAAAAATTTCAAAAATGATGTCCGCTTTTGTGACGTTTTCTATGAGGTTGGTAACCCCATAAAGAAGGATTTATCTGAGGTTGCCAACTTCATTTTCGGTCCCATTTGCGCCTGACATACTACTTGGAGCTCGTTGATTTGCAAGCAAATGACTTGTTGAAAGATAAGCACAAAGAAGGAATACTTGGTGACTTGTGCCGCTGCTTACCTGATGTTGAGTTTCCTAAACTGAGGAAATTTGCCGCTGGTATGGCATCAGTGTTTGGAACAACTTATGTCTGTGAGCAAACATTTAAAAAAAAATGAAGTATGTGAAGTCAACACATCGAACGAGATTGAGTGATGAACATTTGAAAGCAATTCTCTTGATTGGATGCAGCAACTCCAAACTAAACATTGATGTTGTCTTGAAAGCCAAATATCAGTTTCAAAACCTTTTTCTCACTAACCTTTTTCGATGCTTAGTTTGTGAGATTCGGATATGTGAACACTAGGTCTGATGTAACCATCATTTTGCTAACGTCGCCTTCTGTGATAATCTTTTTAAGTAAATAAATTTGTTGGTTGTCTTTGTTTTTCGTGCATCGCACGCCACTTACCCATGATTAACTTAGTTTTTCGTCTTTTTCCCCAGAATTTTCGTTCTGACTTGCAAGTATTGTTGAAGTTAGTTGCATATCCTTTACAGGACGTTTGCAGTCAACACCAGCATTTTTGGCTGTTGTTGATGTCTTGGCAAGTTTATGTTCAGTAATTTGCTATTGCTTCTGAACGATCGGCACCCATACCATAGCGTAAAACAAAAAGCCAGCGCAACGCGATCTCCTGCCAAATTGCGCGCAGCTATGTTTCGAACGCGGGCATACGGGATTACGAACTGCGTTCGTAAGACCTTCGCCACGGAGATCGGGCAAGTATTGTAGAGAATGAGTATCCGGCCCGCGCTCGTCATTTTTCAGTTATCCGGCCCGCCGTGAAAAAAGTTTGGTGACCCCTGCGTTAGAGCATGTTGATCTGTTTGTTTGTCCATCAAGAATGATGATGACCATTCATTTCATCCAGTGGGGTTGAAAGTATGGAGCCGTGAGTTCTAAGATGGCTGATAATGCCTATTTTGGCTCGAAATGTTCTTTGACAATGTGGACAAAGAATGCTTGACGTTTCTGGAGGAGGATTTTCTGCAGTGGTTTTTCTGTTCTGTCTTTTCTTCACAGCTCTTGCAGTCCTGGTTGCCTCACAAGTGACTGCACCCTTGCGTAATGATGCACGCCACGAATTTCGGTCTCTGGCTGCAGTCTCCCAGGTGTCATGATGAATTCCAAAAGCATTCAGTGAGATTTTCAGAGTGTCTTTAAAGCGTTTCCTCTGGCCGCCTTGGGAGCGTTTACCACAACGCAACTCGCCGTAAAAAATTTGTTTAGGGAGCCTGTGATCTGGCATGCGAGTCAAGTGACCAGCCCAGCGAATCTGATTCTTCATTAGTAGAGTGTGGATACTGGGCATGGACGCTCTTTCTAGGACTTCAGTGTCTGGGATCTTGTCTTGCCATTTAATCTTCAGTAACTTCCTAAGGCAGACTGTGTGGAAGTGGTTTAATTTCCTAGCGTGTCGCTGATAAACAGTCCAGGTTTCACAAGCATATAGCAGTGTGGATAATACAACTGCTTTGTAGACTTTCAGCTTTGTTTGCAGGCTTATTCCATTTCTGTCCCATACATTCTTGTACAGTCTGCCAAAGGCCGCGCTGGCCTTGGAGATTCTTGCATTCACTTCATCATCAATTGTGGCAGCTTGTGACACAGTGCTGCCAAGATAGGTGAATTTATCCACAACACTTAGACTATGACCATTCACTTTGATATTCGGCACAGTGTGATTATTCCCTGGAGCTGGCTGGTACATAACTACAGTCTTCTCCAAATTGATATTGAGCCCAAAGTTGGCACAGGCATGTGAGAAAGCTGAAACATTATGTTGCATGTCCGCCTCTGAGTTGGCGTATAGAGCGCAATCATCAGCAAACAGGAGCTCTCTGACGGTGTCGCTGTCAATTTTGGTTTTAGCTTTCAGCCTTCTGAGATTGAATAACATTCCATCCATGGTGATCTACTTACTCATTAACAGGTGCCTGCAATCGATATTTTAATTTTGCTGCAAACGAAGCCTGCTTAGAAATGGCAAGCGACGCGGAAGACAGGGAATTAACAAACTGTGTTTTCCTATCTGTTTTTCAAAAGAAGGACCAGTTACTTACCTTTTTCTCACCCAGGTGTTGGAGCAAATGTGTCGAAACATTATAATAGCTGCAACAGCTGGCCTGCTAATTCCAGATTATAAATAGCAAACAGCTAATAGAGTGGTATCGTTAACTTGAAGCGACCGAGGATTTTCCCACCTTGGGTGCAGCTATTAAAATGAAAGTCAGTTATTTCGGTTATTTCCTAACATTTATGAAATGAGTGATAACAACTTCGAGGCGGAGCAAGCACAACAGGAGGCTTCCGATCATCAGATGAGGTTCCGGATTCCCTAAATGTTTCGGCTCTTTACCTTAACACTGTCTAGGGAAGAGCCCACCCAGCTAATGACTCCGGGTGTTTTTCTCCTGCCGTGCATTCGTACCCCTATTCATATCCCAAAGAGTAGTGCTCCCGCTCGCTCCCTCGGAAGCCAGCTCCTCTCTCGGCTGTTTAGTTGTGGGCTAGGCCTCCCCAACACTAACCCCGTTTCTGCTGAGGAGCGCGATCCTTGCAAGACGACTTACACTACCACAAGCACCAATGCCAGAGGTTTGACTTTGGACCACATTTCTTGATCTCATGACTGCTACAACGTGGTGTTTCGACTACATTGCATTGTCCTGTTCTCAAATGCACTGCACTCATTTGGAGGGATGCCTAGGAAATCGACACGACATTGCAAAAAGTTGCAGATCTTAGATAAGAGATTTCTCGTTAGCTTCGATTTTAGACTTCCAACATGATATACTTCGACTTTCAGACATGAACGCGAACCTTGTTACTGCAGTGATCTATCCCACTCGACATTCTGATTGCTCCAGAGCTAATACAAAACCGTTTCTGCTGCCTCGCACAGTTGTTCTTGTGCCCGAGTCTTGCTTGTCCCTTTATGCCTAGCTGCGTAAGCACATTGTACACGAAGTGGGAGATTAGACCCAGGGCCGTGTAGTAGATTTTCACAGATGGATGCAAGTTTTCGAAATGCCGCTCCTCCTTCGCTGCGTATGCCGCCCCTTACGGTTCCGCGTGATGCGGCCGCCTCTTCGTATCATAGCATGGCACGGCCCCGAATACATCTCTTGCGCCTACTTCAACGGAGAATAGTCCACACTTCCTGTCTCAGACTTGCGACAATGTCACTGAACTTCTCCATCTTGTACGTGTGGTGCTCCTCGATCCGTATGGAACGGCCAGCTCGATCAGCGTTAACTGACGGGCCGTCGAGGAGTGCAGTACAATGTCTGGACGCAACTTTCGAATCACTGACCGGTAATGACCTTGACCTGTCAGGTCAAAGTCTTCCTCTGCCTCCATGGTTCTGCCCAACTTTGACGAAGTAAACTGGAAGTCAGTTATTTCCTAATATACATTGTCAAAAACAAAATGCTGACATTTACTGACAGCGATGTATGGCAAGGGGGGGGGGGGGGGGGGGGGTGTCTTGAGCCTGAGGAATTCAGGCTGCCTGGCAAGTGCAGTCGCCGTAAACTATTTGGAAGCAGATCGCTTTTCGTTGATTTTTTTTTTATAATGGTATGAGTATTAGCAATTCATGACGTAATGGCACACTCCTGCACGTAAAATTGTCTAAACAATCACAATCAGACAATACAGACATACAACTAATTTTAACTATCAAAGGTTATACAGGAATATAAAATATATAACCATAACATTATTAAACACATGGTTAATAACAGAGTATCATCATCATATTCCACGCCGATAGGCGTAGGTGATCATTGTTCGCTGTCACAAATCGCCAAAGTCTTGGATCAGCTCTGTATTTTTGTCCCCATTATGCCAGGTGTTCAAGCGTACATTTATCTTCATCTTTGTCTTCCACTTGCTCTTTCTCAGCTTTGCCAGTTGCCTCTAAGTTTTCAAGGCTATTTCTCATCGAGCCCATAATAATCTTGACTTTCTCATAAACTACAGTTACATTGCCATTAGATGTTTCATCGGCTGGTCTCCTTATTGCCCATGTTTCCCATCCATACAACAGTATAAGTTCTATATAGAAGTTAAGCATTTTGTTCTAACTGTAACTGACAACATTTTATAGGTTTGCCATCTTGCTCAAGGCTACGTTTGCCATGGCGATTCTTGCTCTAATCTCTCCAAAGCATCCCACGATAGATGCAGATTGTTCCAAACTAGTTGTACGGATTCGCCTGTTTACAATTACTAGCCTCGAACGCCCGCCGAAATCATCATCATCATCATCATCATAATCATCGTCGTCGTCGTCAAGTGCTCTACCAAGTGACACGGGGATTCATGTGTCTCCACAGATCTCGGTCCTTGGTGTTCTGGTTTAATATTCCCCCAAGCCATCGTCTTAGGTCATTAGTATGATTTTCCGCTGTCTGCTTCTGCCTTTTCTACCGCTGATTCTTCCAGCCGTCACAATGTGTTTTTCTTATTTCCCTTTTTCTCATTTCAAGACGAAAGAACATTCGAAATATCAGCCCCAAAACTATAGTATGTCCAGAAATGAATGCCGTCATTCACGATCAATTATTTTGAAAACTGTCTGTTGCATCGTTATGAAATTTTTCCTGCCGTCTTATATTTAACCCCACCCAAGGAATATGTCTATGATAGGTCCAAAAGCCACTTAAATCATCGAAAGCGGCGACATTTCTTTGATGTTTTGCTGAAAAAATAGTGATTTCTCGCTAACAAACTTTTTTTTTTACAGTAATGAATGCCCCGCCAATTCACATGACGACACAAGGCGTATCCGGATTCGTATGGGAGTGGGTGCAATAAAAGAAGTAGCTTAAAAGTCGACATGGCCGGCTGCATTGCACCGGGTGTTTATCCCATATGGCTCAGTTTCTTTCCGCAGCGCGGAAAGCGTCGCACAAAGCACGAACTCCGTAGCTCCAGCGACGACCCTCGGGAGTCTCCGAAAAAATGCACTCGTGAAATGAAGGAATCGAACATACAACCTTCGGAATCCGAGGCAGACGGCTTGACCACTTCACCACGGAGAATGCCGAGAGGAGTGCAATGTGTAATATTAGTAAAGTCAGAGAATTTACAGAGGCATGGGGGTAAATAATTTGTAAATTGACAGGAAAGTAGAAGGAATATATTTCTTACCTTATTTTTCATTTCCTTCTTGTTTCTTCAGCTGCTGGTTAATAATGTGTACACAAGTATTCATGTTAGCTTTTTATATTGAGTTCGTGAAAGCTTCCAAATAGCTGTGCGTTAATGTGCGTATGGAGTGACCAGAAATGATACCGCAATTTAGTCATCATGTTTCCATTTTTAAGGATCTATTCAGCTTTCTGTGTAATTTGTTCACACGCACACATGGTTGACAGACCCGCTTTGAGTCTTCGTGAAAGATTGTCTACTCTGCTGTTTACCGTTCAGAAACGGAACATGATTACCTGTTTTGCACTATGAAAATAGTTGTCAGTGTCTCTGTAGTGGGCTTTCTTCTTAACGACCAAGATGTTGGTCCTCTTTTCATTGAAGTTTATAGATTGATTCGTAAGCACGTGTGTTGTCCCCTAATTTGACAACGTGTTTGCTCTCACGTTTCTTGTTATGCCACAATATGTCAGTTTCCACCGCAATATTACTCTTCTGTTGGTATTCAATGCGTTTATTGTGTGTGTGTGTTGTTGTTTTTTTCTTCAATACAGTTGTTTGTCACCGCTGAGGGCTTGCGGAATTGAAAATCCATCACTGTTAAATACAAACTGTTGCCATTGACATTATGCTGATGCTGTAATGTTTAGGGCCTGCAATTCATCTGAATAGTTGGAGCAAAATATCCCAGTTAGTGTGTACGTAGATTAAGGTCTGCGATCTGCTCAGACCTTAATCTGTGTCGCACGATTCCAGTAGGTTGATGATTGCTCTCGGTTGCATAAAATTCAATCCATCCTTTCTCCAATAGTCCTCTTCCTCTTTCAACACATGGTCCTCACATTTTTCCAGTACCTTTTATCAATATTTAATAGCGCGGACTGGGTTAGTATCTTGACGTCAGACAATTTGAATGTAGTATTGGCAGCTGCCACCTGTCCTTTAATTTTAGCCCACACAAGTTCTATAGGGTTTAAATGAGAATGATACGGCAGGAGTCTCAAGCATCTATGGCCATGCTCTTCTATCAACTTGTCGATTTGATATTTCTTGCTTTTTTGCGCCTGTTTTACAAGGGACAACAACTGTAGCTTGAAATATGTTTCTGGAAATGGTATATTTTCCCTTCGGAGCCATATCTTTATTGTGCTCCATGCCGTAGGTATTTTGTCCTCTTGGGAAACAACATTGTGATATGATGCATTGTCCATGATTAGACAAGACGGTCTATCAAGGGATGGAAGTACTGTATTCTCGAGCCAATCTCTAAATACATTACCATTCATCTCATTATGATAATCCCTATTGTCTGTATGCTTTGATACGAACACGAGCCCAGCATTCTGTAGTAAGCCATTATGAGTACTACCAGCATAGGCTATGACCAAACGCTGACCTTTACTACTGGGCACATAACGCTTTATCTTCCCATCCATTAATTGCCATTCCTTTTCACTTGTGTGGTGGGCATTGATCCACGTCTTATCCAAATACAATATGTCATAATTTTCTTTGCGCATTTCCCTTATTTCACGTAGGTATCTGCTTCTCATGGCTCCTAAATGCGGTTCCTCGCAAAGGATATTTCTACCTCCCTTGTACTTTCTAAAAGTGAAGCCTAATGTCCTTATAATTTTCCACAAAGTTGTTTTGGATAGCTCTATGTTATTGTTCTTTCTCAACAAAACCCTCAGTTTTCTTACAGTCACTGTTTCTTTGGCATCCATCATTTTTATAATAACTCGCCTGATGACATCCTTGTCAAAGCTGTCTACAATTGCCTTTCTACCTACCGTTTGCTTATCGCGTGTTGATTTCATTCCAGATTCTTGCACCCTTCAACGAAATGACCGTTTACTCAAACCCAATGCATGCACTGTTCTTTTTTCGGGATTTGTAACAATATGAAACAGTTTCCTGTGATCAGCTTCTTGACAGAAATATGTGTAAAACTTCATAGCGATGCTTTGAAGTGTACACAAGTTCACTTTTAATCCCATTGAACAATATTCACATATTCAAATATTAGCTATTAATATTATATTAATGGTAAGATTTATTTATATACTAGCTGACCCGGCCCGGCTTCGCCCAGGCCCTGGAGGGGATCTATCTATCAGTCTGTCTGCTTGTTTGTCTGTCTGTCTGGCTGACCGGGCCCGGCTTCACCCAGTCCCTGGTGGGGAGCATCTCATTTAATTCATATACGTAGTCATATAAGCTCTCCCGTTCCCGACTATCTGTTTGTCTGTCTGTCTGTCTGTCTGTCCCGGCCCGGCTTCACCCAGTCCCTGGTGGGGAGCATCTAATTTAATTCATATAAGTAGTCATATAAGCTCTCCCGTTCCCGACTGTCTGTCTGTCTATCTGTCTGACCGGCGTGGTTTCGCCCAGCTCTTGGCGCACAGTAACTTAAAGAATGTCCTTGAAAACTGTAGAAAAAGATGGATTACAATGTTATGCATTATGCATTATTTTTATGAAAACTTTGAAAATGCCTTAAAGATTATATCATTATTTATTATAACTCATATGCCTGAAAATAACTATAGACAAAGAGTTTAACAATAGTGCAAGTAAGTCCAACAATATGACTATAAAGTATATAGAAATGTTATTAAAAGTTATGCCCCTTGAAATAACTTTTCTAGAGTGAAGTCCCCCTGCTATATAGACATTATATAATGAAAATGGACAAGTAAATGTTATTAAATAAGTCGTAGATTTTACATTAAGAAATTTTTATAGTCGGTTGCAAATGAATGAAAGGAAGACGTGTAGAAAATTTCATCTCAATCGGATGTACCGTTATCGAACGCATCCAGTACATAAATCCCCACACACAAACAAACACACATACACTCTGTTTTATAGATATAGATTTATTTATTTATTCACGTTTCATGAAAGAACCCACATCGGAGACACCTCTGAACAATCCCATATAAATGCGCGCAGTTTGTGCCAAAACGAAAACCGTGAGACAATTTCAAAAAAAGTGCGGATGTGTCTTGGTGAAGCTGTAATACTTTTAAAATGATGGACTTAATCTCTGAGCCGTAAATTATATACAGAATATAAGCAAACATTGAATTCTGCTGTACAATCTCCAGAACAAAAAAAAAATTTTGGGTGGACATAATGATAAGGTTATATGCTAAATCTCATCATTTTCCCTCAGTTGGTTACTGAGATATTGAATTTTATATTGGGGCAGAAAAAAGTAAACACACTACCTTTGATAGTTCTTGTATGAGGAGGCGGCGAGCCACGGCTGAGAGATAACAGTGTCTGCCTCAAGTTCAGATGGTATTGGGTTCGAGCCCAGCATAGGGCTGGGGTCTTTTCCAAGAACTCTGGTATCTAATTATCTCTGCACAGGGCTAGGGTCTTTTCATAGAACTCTGGTATCTAATTATCTCTGCACAGGACTGGGGTCTTTTCATAGAACTCTGGTATCTAATTATCTCTGCACAGGGCTGGGGTCTTTTCATAGAACTCTGGTATCTAATTATCTCTGCACAGGACTGGGGTATTTTCATAGAACTCTGGTATCTAATTATCTCTGCACAGGACTGGGGTCTTTTCCAAGAATTCTGGTATCTAATTATCTCTGCACAGGACTGGGGTCTTTTCATAGAACTCTGGTATCTAATTATCTCTGCACAGGACTGGGGTCTTTTCATAGAACTCTGGTATCTAATTATCTCTGCACAGGACTGGGGTCTTTTCCAAGAACTCTGGTATCTAATTATCTCTGCACAGGACTGGGGTCTTTTCATAGAACTCTGGTATCTAATTATCTCTGCACAGGACTGGGGTCTTTTCATAGAACTCTGGTATCTAATTATCTCTGCACAGGACTGGGGTCTTTTCTTAGAACTCTGGTATCTAATTATCCCTGCACAGGACTAGGGTCTTTCCATAGAACTCTGGTATCTAATTATCTCTGCACAGGACTGGGGTCTAATTATCTCTGCACAAGGCTGGGGTCTTTTCCAAGAACTCTGGTATCTAATTATCTCTGCACAGGACTGGGGTCTTTTCCAAGAACTCTGGTATCTAATTATCTCTGCACAGGACTGGGGTCTTTTCATAGAACTCTGGTATCTAATTATCTCTGCACAGGACTGGGGTCTTTTCTTAGAACTCTGGTATCTAATTATCCCTGCACAGGACTAGGGTCTTTTCATAGAACTCTGGTATCTAATTATCTCTGCACAGGACTGGGGTCTAATTATCTCTGCACAAGGCTGGGGTCTTTTCCAAGAACTCTGGTATCTAATTATCTCTGCACAGGACTGGGGTCTTTTCTTAGAACTCTGGTATCTAATTATACCTGCACAGGACTGGGGTCTTTTCCAAGAACTCTGGTATCTAATTATCTCTGCACAGGACTGGAGTCTTTTCACAGAACTCTGGTATCTAATTATCTCTGCACAGGACTGGCGTCTTTTCCAAGAACTCTGGTATCTAATTATCTCTGCACAGGACTGGGGTCTTTACCAAGAACTCTAGTATCTAATTATCTCTGCAGAGGGCTCGGGTATTTTCCAAGAACTCTGGTATCTAATTATCTCTGCACAGGGCTGGGGTCTTTTCATAGAAGTCCGGTATCTAATTATCTCTGCACAAGGCTGGGGCTTTCCCAAGAACTCTGGTATCTAATTATCTCTGCACAGGGCTAGAATCTTTTCATATGACTCTGGTATCTAATTATCTCTGCACAGGACTGGGGTCTTTTCATAGAACTCTGGTATCTAATTATCTCTGCACAGGACTGGGGTCTTTTCATAGAACTCTGGTATCTAATTATCTCTGCACAGGACTGGGGTCTTGTCACAGAACTCTGGTATCTAATTATCTCTGCACAGGACTGGGGTCTTTTCCAAGAACTCTGGTATCTAATTATCTCTGCACAGGGCTCGGGTATTTTCCAAGAACTCTGGTATATAATTATCTCTGCACAGGGCTCGGGTATTTTCAAGAACTCTGGTATCTAATTATCTCTGCACAGGGCTGGGGTCTTTTCCAAGAACTCTGGTATCTAATGATGTATCAGATCACCCTGAACTCGTGGTTACAGGTTTTTCTCCCTGACTGCTCCCTTCCTTGGTGTGTAAGTGAACCCCCACCAATGTACACACACAACACGTATGCACAATTGGAATTAAAATATAACGACAGAACTATGAGTTACAATACTACAACATTTATTTACTAATCATATTAAACATTGGATGTTATTCAAAATGATGATGATGATATCATATAGATAGTGATGAGAAACATTACGTATCTTGTTACTTGATCTATCTGGATCTGTGATCCAGATCCCCACTCTCCAATAGACTCAAAAACGAGAACAGCTTGCCGGTATTCTGACGTCTGCCAGTCCTGGCTCTACCTAGTCATAACTCGTTCTTGAGATCTATAACATAGGTGCTCCTTGTGAGAGCTTGAAAGAAAATTAAGAATGTGTTATATCTAGTTCTACATCAGCGCAATCTTAAGTAAAACATATTCTAGTAAACACATATACAATGACCAGTGTGGCCAAGTTTATCTTCCAGCTCTACTGTGTTCACCATCCTCCTTCTCCCTACTGTCTTTAGTCTGGGACGGGCTTTTCAATTGTCTCACACGCCTGTAATTATTACATTTCTGCCGCCCCATGTCCATGTCGCTAATACAGAAATTCTGTGTCGTACAGCCGCTCCGTCCAAAGTTGGTTTAGCAGCTCACAGGATCGGTAATGGTATTATAATAATGCCGGGTCATCCGAGCTTACAAGCCGTGACCAGTAGCTGTGCCAGGTTCCCATGCATTACCGTGAACGCACGCCCACAATACACTGAGAAAGTTTAGCACCATATACCCTATACCAATTGTGGGTAATGTCTGTACCATTACACCTCTGCTTCCAACACAATCATTGGCCAATGTGCCAATGCGCAGACAATAGCATAACACTTCATATTGGTAGGTTTGCATATGACAAATCAATATATCAAACATCCAATACACATAAACATATTGATTAAACTAGACATATTATGATACTTTAACATCATAGCATAATGCACTAGTTAGTTTGTATGTATACGAAATGAGACGTATATACACAAAAAGAATATGTGCGAAGCATATTACCAGCATCGTATATTCATATGAAATTACACATACATACATCCAACATATCCGTAAACATTATATTACTTCAAGATGGACATCTAATGATACTCAACATAATAGCATCAGGCATTATTAATGAGTACTAATATTGTATAGCTACAAAATGAGATATACCACAAGTCTAATTAAAGTGACCACACAGACCAGCCATATTTGCTGATCTGCCCGGTTTAATCAACACTTAGTTACTGCTGTTGTGAGAATTAAATAAATAGTCAGTTGACTATATTCTGTACAAGAAAAAATGCACACACCAAAACGAGACTAGTCTAGTTTAGAAAGAGATGGCAAGCATCTGCTACGACACCTCAAGTATATCTAGACAAGACCTGCCTTCCATAAGTTTCTACTTCTCAGAAGAGTAGCACTTACAGCACAATGATATTGAACACAGAACTGAAGAAGGAATAATTCACACTCCAGTACCCTACGACAATGATAGTTCTTGCAATAACCTAGATCAGATATAGACTGAAAGTCAGTAACTAAGAAATAACTTTTATAGTGAAATCTAACATAATAATCATGCATGACTACAGAACATTGAGATAGTTCCTTCCTGTTCTGAAGTCAGACTTAATCTAAAGGGAAAAGGTCTAGCATGGGGTTTTTATACCTAGCCTAGCAGTAGACACTTATCTCCCAGGAATTCCATTCCTAAATTCTTCTTATCTCCCCCTGACGTTAATTGTAATTATCTCCAAGTCTGTCCAGTCATAAAAATTCTTTCTGCATGCACACTAGCCTTCACACCTGTGGGTCTGACCATTATTAGCCCCCTGAGTCTTATCAGTGATTTCACACCTTGCACCTCTGCTTATCAGGTGTCATGCCTGGTCGGTTTTAATTACACAGTCCATGGAGTCTGCCATCCTGTGGGTGTAATTATCAGTTTGACCTGTAACACTTTGAATCTGGACTGGCTGGGTAGTTTGACTGGTGTCAAATTACACTTCTCAGATAGAAAGACATTCCTGGTGGTTTGTTTACTTGCAGGCTTTGCAAGCTTACGTCAAGACGGTATAGCCTTGAATATAGAGAAAACAGTTTTGTTCGTCTGTTGATTCTCTACATGGCCTATCAAAAGTGGACCGAAAATTGTTCTGGGAAGTAAAGGCTGCCAATTCGTGACAGAGCTTCCCCCTTTAAAAAAGTTTATGCCAGAAATCTTTTGTCAAAGCACGCCGTACATCCCAGAATAATGCCTAAGCACTCTCCGTTCTGTATCTGCCTAAAGGTTTCCAATATTCCTTGTGGCAGTGGGTTGTCCTGCTTCTGCATAAAGACGTCCCATTTCCATAACCAAAGGATACTCTGGATAGGTCTTTGTACCTGGTTTTCGGCCGGGATTCCATGCAATAGCTTGGTAAAATCCGGTAATTGTCAGGAGGTTGTATTTTTACCCTTCTGGGAAAGATCACAATCAACGGGATTCTTCGGCGCCTCTGGGCAACGGTCTTAGTCCATTCCCTCACGTGATTTAATCCTTTCAGCCGAGGATGTACCCTTAGTGAAGTCTTGCATAAGCTGGCCACAGCAAAGCTTGTCTCCGTGATATTCCTCCATCCTTTATAGATCCTTAACAGATCCATCAATAGCTTCCTTTTGAAAGGAATAATGTTACACATCATGGTCCCATGATATAAATTCAACTGGCGCTTTCCTCCTTCAAAGTCGGGCGTAACCATATTCCCTCCTCGGTGTCGCGGTTTCTTCCCCTGATAATCAGTTAATGGGCTGAGTTTCTCTACATTAGAGTTTCTTGTAAAAACCGTGCTAGAAATTGGAAATTTATTGTGCCAAGTTGTCATGCCTTGAGAGATAACATAGTTACTCCAGGGCGATAAAGTGGAGTTACTTTTGAATAAAGTATCCACAAATAGCTGATCTACTCCTATCAAATCGACCTGACTGAAGGGTAGATTGAGTCCTAAGAGTGTTGATTCCAAACCACTCTTGACTTCTGTTACTTCAGGTCCCTGTTGCTGGAATTCCATAACGTCAGCTATTGAGATGATAGGCGTTTCTTCCTTCATCTTGTGCAAAGAATTTTCTTCTTTAGCAACTACAGACAATGTTGTCTGCACAATATCAGAGTCCATATTCTGGCTCCTGACAATTCCCTGTGTTTCCTGAGTCTCCGAACTGGTATACTGTGAGGTAACAACTGGAAATGTTTCCTTGTCTGGATGTTCCTCTCTGGTCGTGCTTTCATGGGCTAAGTCCAGTTGAGGTAAATCCTGTGGTGGGCTGTCTAAGCAATCCATCACAATAGGTAAATGATTTGAACTGAGATCTAGTGTCTTGTCCTGAGCTGCAGCCTCAAAGATCACAAGGGGTTCTGGGTCTTCCTTCATCCCTCTGTCAGTCAAATTTAATCCCACTTCATCCTCTCCTGAGCTGAAGGTAATAATAAAGTCGGTTACCTTTCGATCTCCGACCTCCTTAAAAGATGTCCTCAGGTCATCTTCCTCTTGAGTTTCACCTCTCGTTGAAGTAAAATGAGATTCCTGGGAGTCTTGTACTGGCGGACCAGTTAAACCACATATCTTGTGGTACGAACAGTTGTCCTCTGGGTAACTGTTAGTAGGCAAATTATCTGAACTGATAATTAGTGATTCTTCCCGCGTTGCAGTAATGAAATTCACCTGGGATTCAGTTACTTCCATCCTCCCTATTTCAGTCAGATGTAATTCCACTTCGTGATTCTGTGAACAGAAGGGAATGTGAGAATCGGCTAGGTTTCCGCCTGCGACCTCATTAAAGGTTGTCTTCAGTTCCTCTTTCTCTCGAGATTCATTTCTCGTAGAAGTTAAGTGGTTTCCCTGAAGGTCCTGTACTGCAGTTAAACCACAATTTCCGTGGTGCAAACAGTTATCACGTTTGTGACTGCTTGAAATGCCCCTGGCACGTTTTTTCTTCCCTCTTTTCCGTTTAGGACTGGGTCGAATGAGAACCTGTAGTTCCCGGTCCACTAACTCTGATTCCGCGGTGGGTGGCAAAGATGTCCCTTCCTTCCTGGTTGGGTGAGCATCCGTATCTCCTACCTTATGTTCCGCTAGAAAGGTTAGCTTCTCCGCATTGACTGTTTCCATATGCGTTTTCTCCATCTTTACTCCTTCAGTTTTGCTACGCTCTTGTGCTTCAAAGAACTCATCATTTTCTTTAAACATAATTTCTTCTTCTTGGTCCCACCATTCTAACTCTGCTATGATATATGTTTATAGTTGCTATCCCTGTAAGCCTTCTCTTATGCCCCACCCTCTCGCGGTCTCTGAGAAATCTGCGCACGCCTTCAGATCCTCTTCAAGATTCCGGTAAAGCAAGAACATAATTGCTAATGACTATATTCAGGTAAGCCCCTATGTATATATCAAAAATCAGATATAAGCTAGAACAACAAGAGTTAACTACTGACAGTCTACGCTATCCAATGTGTATAGTTTAGCCTCAGCAGTGAAAGACAACTGAAAATAATATTCAAGTAGTATCTGGCGACAGCAGTGAAGTAAGTGTGAGAGATATACTACACAGTAATCAACAGTAATATTTACCTAAATAAACATTAAAATGCACTGCATACATGTCAAAATGAACATGGCATATATTAGCATAAAATTGCAAATCAGTCAAGCAGTTAAATCATCAAACACATCAATGTAAATATGATTAAAGTGTTCAATTATCAATAAATGATTAATGATAACACTAATTGACAATAAATGATAGATGATGGTAGTTTTCTCATAAGTTCATATCTGTTATACTTTTGAAAAGTTATATCTATACTCTGTAACTTCCTCAACTAAAATTAGCTACATTTGATGATAGTCTATTTTGATGATTGAAGATTACAAGAGTTAACTTTTACAATCGTATGTCTAGGGTCTAGTAGAATCACTATGATTACTAGAATCCTGGTTCAGGATCGCGGACTGGACCCCAATCTGTCAGAAGTCGGGGTGCCCCACCGGCTAGATGAAAGTATTATTCAATGGCGAGCAACCCCAAATAGTCAGAAACTGACTAGGGACAAAATCTATATGGCTGAACTACAGATTACGCCCTGAATATCCAACGTACAGCTCCAAGTGGCTCGTTACAAAATTAAAATGAACTGTGCTGAATATTCGCCAAGGATGGGAAAGAGAAGGTTAGCTAGGATAGATTTTTACGTCTGAATTAAAGTGTAAAGACAACTATTCCAGTACAGGTTTTTCTCCCTGACTGCTCCCTTCCTTGGTGTGTAAGTGAACCCCCACCAATGTACACACACAACACGTATGCACAATTGGAATTAAAATATAACGACAGAACTATGAGTTACAATACTACAACATTTATTTACTAATCATATTAAACATTGGATGTTATTCAAAATGATGATGATGATATCATATAGATAGTGATGAGAAACATTACGTATCTTGTTACTTGATCTATCTGGATCTGTGATCCAGATCCCCACTCTCTAATAGACTCAAAAAAGAGAACAGCTTGCCGGTATTCTGACGTCTGCCAGTCCTGGCTCTACCTAGTCATAACTCGTTCTTGAGATCTATAACATAGGTGCTCCTTGTGAGAGCTTGAAAGAAAATTAAGAATGTGTTATATCTAGTTCTACATCAGCGCAATCTTAAGTAAAACATATTCTAGTAAACACATATACAATGACCAGTGTGGCCAAGTTTATCTTCCAGCTCTACTGTGTTCACCATCCTCCTTCTCCCTACTGTCTTTAGTCTGGGACGGGCTTTTCAATTGTCTCACACGCCTGTAATTATTACATTTCTGCCGCCCCATGTCCATGTCGCTAATACAGAAATTCTGTGTCGTACAGCCGCTCCGTCCAAAGTTGGTTTAGCAGCTCACAGGATCGGTAATGGTATTATAATAATGCCGGGTCATCCGGGCTTACAAGCCGTGACCAGTAGCTGTGCCAGGTTCCCATGCATTACCGTGAACGCACGCCCACAATACACTGAGAAAGTTTAGCACCATATACCCTATACCAATTGTGGGTAATGTCTGTACCATTACACCTCTGCTTCCAACACAATCATTGGCCAATGTGCCAATGCGCAGACAATAGCATAACACTTCATATTGGTAGGTTTGCATATGACAAATCAATATATCAAACATCCAATACACATAAACATATTGATTAAACTAGACATATTATGATACTTTAACATCATAGCATAATGCACTAGTTAGTTTGTATGTATACGAAATGAGACGTATATACACAAAAAGAATATGTACGAAGCATATTACTAGCATCGTATATTCATATGAAATTACACATACATACATCCAACATATCCGTAAACATTATATTACTTCAAGATGGACATCTAATGATACTCAACATAATAGCATCAGGCATTATTAATGAGTACTAATATTGTATAGCTACAAAATGAGATATACCACAAGTCTAATTAAAGTGACCACACAGACCAGCCATATTTGCTGATCTGCCCGGTTTAATCAACACTTAGTTACTGCTGTTGTGAGAATTAAATAAATAGTCAGTTGACTATATTCTGTACAAGAAAAAATGCACACACCAAAACGAGACTAGTCTAGTTTAGAAAGAGATGGCAAGCATCTGCTACGACACCTCAAGTATATCTAGACAAGACCTGCCTTCCATAAGTTTCTACTTCTCAGAAGAGTAGCACTTACAGCACAATGATATTGAACACAGAACTGAAGAAGGAATAATTCACACTCCAGTACCCTACGACAATGATAGTTCTTGCAATAACCTAGATCAGATATAGACTGAAAGTCAGTAACTAAGAAATAACTTTTATAGTGAAATCTAACATAATAATCATGCTACAGAACATTGAGATAGTTCCTTCCTGTTCTGAAGTCAGACTTAATCTAAAGGGAAAAGGTCTAGCATGGGGTTTTTATACCTAGCCTAGCAGTAGACACTTATCTCCCAGGAATTCCATTCCTAAATTCTTCTTATCTCCCCCTGACGTTAATTGTAATTATCTCCAAGTCTGTCCAGTCATAAAATTCTTTCTGCATGCACACTAGCCTTCACACCTGTGGGTCTGACCATTATTAGCCCCCTGAGTCTTATCAGTGATTTCACACCTTGCACCTCTGCTTATCAGGTGTCATGCCTGGTCGGTTTTAATTACACAGTCCATAGAGTCTGCCATCCTGTGGGTGTAATTATCAGTTTGACCTGTAACACTTTGAATCTGGACTGGCTGGGTAGTTTGACTGGTGTCAAATTACACTTCTCAGATAGAAAGACATTCCTGGTGGTTTGTTTACTTGCAGGCTTTGCAAGCTTACGTCAAGACGGTATAGCCTTGAATATAGAGAAAAAGTTTTGTTTGTCTGTTGATTCTCTACATGGCCTATCAAAAGTGGACCGAAAATTGTTCTGGTAAGTAAAGGCTGCCAATTCGTGACACTGGCAACATTGTTAGGAAAGACCATGTGCGCACGGGTAGACAGAGCTGGTTATCTTGGATGGAATCTGGAGGAAGTAAACCTTGCCCCAATGCAGGCTGAAGTCGGACACTTTGGCCGTTGAGGTGCATAACTAGGCGTGAAGCACTTCCCTAGAAAGGGGGACGACGAAGAAGAAGATGTGCGAGGAGAGCTTCATTGAAAGACATTGGTGTGAGGTTTGTAATAGTCTGTTGCTATTTGCTCGCCTTGGCCATTAGGCTCAGTTTAATTTCCGGTAGAACTTGGGGGAGTAGTGGTGGTATGCTCTCAACAGTGGCCGAGGGTAGGATCCCAAGCTGAGAAAGGGTTGAATTGTATGCAGCTAGAACTGTTCTGGGGTCAAGGCAGGGTCCCAGAATTAACGCGCCAATATTATAGAAAAATCATTAATTCACGTGCCCCGTTAGATCATGTGGAAAATATGGCCTGCGCCATATTTCCTGTATGTAAAAAAAAAAGTGAAAGATCCTGTCACAGGTCTTGAAGAATATTGGCTATCTGGCATAATTCCTATATTTTTTTATAGACAGTTCGCACCCATTGGGTGATGTGGTCAATATCACGCCACCCGCCTTTGCTTCACACTCGTATCTCCTGGTTCACTTTCATAGTAGGTAGGCTTGGTCGACACAGGGGTCAAGTCAATTAAAAAATATCTACCACGATGAGATTCTTCTTCTTCTTTGCCGTTCATCCGGAGTGTTTTTTCAGATGTGATTGCGGTGTCTCGTTAGGCACCCTTGGGTCGAAACCCTTAGGTAAACACATTCGACTTTTAGCGTGCATTTTTGACCAGATTAGCATTCCTGGGAGACTCTCACTTGTGTGGTACCGTCCACCTCCCAGATGGTCAAGTTGGAACAGTCGAAGACTTCACGGTCATATCCCTCAAAGGAAGGCAGGGGCAGTCCATAGCATTTTCCGCCATCTTGGGTTGCTTCCATAATTGCAGAGCCGACACATAGCGCTCGATGAGATTCCATCACATGAACACAGGGCGGCCAGGCTACCTCGACTCCCATTTAAAACATGCCTTAATGAATTACATGAATTTACATGATTTACTCATTTTCTAAGGAATTTGTTTTTGCACTTTTATATCTTCTTGTAATTGTAATCTAATCGGTTTTGATTATACTTCACAGTTCTTACACTTGCGCCGCATGCTACTGTAAAAGCAAATACTGTTATGGAGATGTTGGTTGTTAGATATCACAGATACCCGCTCAGGAACTTGTGAAGAATAGTGGCTAGTTCTTTCCTTCAACTGTAATGTAATGGCTTAAACCATCAGACGCCCACACACTGCATAACACATAACACGTGACAGAACATTCCATCAACAGAAAATAGCAGAAGGAGATGGTCTAATTATCGCACACACTTCAACGTAGCTCATTTAACATCTTGGCATCCTTAAGATAAAGAGAGAGAGAGAGAGAGAGAGAGAGAGAGAGAGAGAGAGAGAGAGAGAGAGAGAGAGACGGAGAGAGAGACAGAGAGAGAGAGACAGAGACAGAGAGAGAGAGAGAGACAGAGACAGAGACAGATGAAGGGTAAGGTCACCGCACTTCGGTCCAGATGCACTGTAACAGAAGTTGAAGTTGTACATTGACCTTTACTTCAACAGTAATGAATTTTAACATGTTGTATGTTCTTTGCAGGACGTCGCGATCAACCCCAGCTTGAATTTCTAGGCAAGTTTACGTTCAGTAGTTTGCCATTGCTTTCTGAACAAGAAGTTAGTGTTCAAGACCAAATCAATGCAGATAAGCAACTCAAATTCTGACAGGCAAGACTGGTTCAGGTTAGGCATGTTGAGGCGAGTAAGTGTTTTGTCTCTAACAGATTAAAATTTCAATGAACTGCCATTTAATGTTTGTATTGCTTGCACTGCTCTAGTACCAGCCTTGCACGCCCCGTTGGTTTCTGAGCGTCAAGAGGGGAAGAAGAGAGCTGTAACACAGTCCCACGGATATTGTATTTTGGTACCAGGTCGGAATGCAAGTCTCTGAATCTGTCCAAAGATGATGAGCGGTGCGGTCCTTTAGTTCCCTACATCCTAAAGATGTCGATCCGTGGACATTCATCATTGAATTCGGGCAGTGTACGGTGACAGATGTGTGTCGAAGAAAGCAACAGTCAAAGACTGTACGCGAATGTTTTGGACAAGACGTAAGTTGCATATTGTTGCATCAGAAGAAGCCATCGCCAAAACTGATGCTGCAATACAGACGGACTGCTTTTGAGTCTAGGTTGTTAGCGGAGGAATTAAATGTGTCACTTGGGACAGTTCAAACGTTGATTCGTAAAAGAACTGAAGTATCGGAACATGTGATCACTGTGGGGTACACGGATGCTGACGGACAACCAATAGCTGGAGCGCGTGAGTTGGAGTTTGAACCACTTGTTGCGCTACGGAGGACAATTTTCAATTCCGACGTGCTTAACACATTTGAAAATAAATTTGGAACACACAAACAAGTGGCGTAAGACAAAATATTTAGAACGAACCACTTGGTAAAACAATGAAGTTAAAGATAGCATACCTAGAAAGTAGGTAGCGTTCAAAAAATAGATCACAACTAAATCTGAATAAAGTGTATTACTTTATTATTACTTGCATGACGAAATACTAAACGAACAATTAAAGCATCTAAAGATGAATCATTGAGAATATACGTTGAACAGATGGCGACCCTTAACACAGACTATCCAAGATAATTTTATAAACGTATCAACAATATGAGAAACAGAAATGCTACAACCCGGCCACCATCACAAATAGCAAAAGAGGTATACATTTATTTAATCCATAAAAAGACTAGTATGGTGGGCAGAATACTTTCAAGAACCATTTAACCCCACATATCACACAGAAAACCCTAATTTTGTGCCTAGAAGCTATGAACAACAAGAACCAATCTTCTTACCCGTAGAAATGAAATCAGTTATACAGAAAAGTCCTTAAAAAAGTGACTTAAAAGTCGACAGGGTCGATTTCATTGCATCGGAATATTATCCCATATGGCTCAGTCTCTTTCCGCAGCTCGGAAACCGTCGCACAAAGCACGAATTCTGTAGCTCTAGCGATGACCCTCAGGAGTCTCTGAAAAAATGCACTCGTGAACCGAAGGACGCGGCCCGGAATCGAACCCACAACCTTCGGAGCACGAGCCTTGTCCTAAAATAAATCACACGGTCCATATGGAATAACTACAGAATCTACCCAGGCATGTGGGAAAACAGGAGTTGAATGGCTAACAACAGTTTTTAATATAACCTGGGAAGAAAGTTTGCAGACCATTGGCAACAGGAAATAACAGTACCAATATGGAAAAAGAAAGCCAATATGAGAGTGTGTTAAACATACAGAGGCATATTATTCTTGAGTTACACAGGGAAGATGTTAGTTAGTTAGTTAGTTAGTCGCAGTTCCAACTTCACAGCAACGGGTCATCCCCATTATGCTCCGTTCCTGTGCCAGTGAATATCACACAAAATGCTCCCCACTGCCCAATGTGACAAGTGGAAAAGACAGGAGTCTCGACAAACAACAGACCGCACAGATACACTGTGCATAATGCCGTCGCCAGAATATCAACACACCAATCCCCCACGAAACACCCAATTCATCTCTGATGAAATCGGCAGTCATTTTCCTATCTGGATGTTTCCTAGATGTTCACCCACACAGTCCACGAAAATACAGTTCATCACCGACGGCAGTGGCAGTCAACCAGAAGCCCAGCAGCCACGCATTTCTGCATAAGGCAAAAACCTGTCAACTCTGGGACATAGCCACCTGCCATCGCTCCGAACATGCAGTTACGTTCCAAAAAAAAATTTACTTGGACAGATTCAAAAGCACTTCACACGAAACTCACAGCTCACAGTGTCACGCCATGCACTCACTCAGTAGCAGGGCGACGGAACCATCAAGCCTCCTTAGTCGCCTCTTACGACATGCGTGGTATACTACAGTGTTGCTATTCTTTGCTTCCCTTATGGGCCCCGGCAACACACGGGAGTCTAGCATGGTTGTGTACAATCAAAGATTCTAGCATGGTTGTGTTCAATCAAAGATTCTAGCATGGTTGTGTACAATCATAGATTCTTGCATGGTTGTGTACAATCAAAGATTCTAGCATGGTTGTGTACAATCAAAGATTCTAGCATGGTTGTGTAGTCAAAGATTCTAGCACAGGTTACATACAATAAAAGATTCTAGCGTGGTATTATGTACACAAGGCGTCTCACGAATCGGACACATTGATGTACGCACAACTATTGGAACAAAGAGGTACACATATATTCTAGCAATAGTTAAGCAAAGTACAGCTTGGCTTCAGGAAATGTAAAAGCACTGATTCACTGTTTACACTAAGACAAATGTGTAAAAACCATCGAATACAGTGACCAGCAGAATATTGTGTTTTTAGATCAGGAAAAGGCTTTCGACAGACTATGGGATCAAGGATAATTATTAGAAAACAGCATACTGAAATATTCAAACTGACCTATGTCCACAAACGACACATAATAAATGGCATATTCACACCAACCTTATGCTTGCTACCAATGTCGAACTTGGACATTATCCAAATCAATCCCTACGTAAAATCAACACCTGCGAGATTAGATGCTAGAGGAGAGCTGCCAACTTAACTATCCGAGACCAAGTAAGAAATGATGTTATCAGACAGACAGTGGGATCAACATCGTGTGACACAGATATTGAAACGCAGAAGATCAAATGGTTCGGCCATCTCGGTAGAATAAACACCATCAACTACCAGCACCGCAGCTACATTAAAGAGGATCTGATACGAGAACAACAGGACGCCCGAGAAGAAATGGATTGACGACATCAAAGACATTGTACAATCATATGAAATGACACTATTTAGTGCCACCCATCGGGCTCTGGAACGTCAGCTATTCCTCCTCTCGACTCTTGGCGGCAAAAATGGAAGACGATGGTGACGATGATGACCATTTTGAGCCATGCAGCAAAACAGCGAGCCAAAATACGAACAAATCAAGTCACGGCTTCAGCTGACACGATTATGCTGACCGCATTGTTGTTGTTGTTGTTGTTGTTGTTGTTGTTGTTGTTGTTGTTGTTGTTGTTGTTGTTGTTGTTGTCGTCGTCGAAAAAGCTTTTGCTGGTGGACTTATACTGCCTGGCTTAAACATCATTGCCATCCGCTACAAGGACACACTAGACAAGCTGTTAAGATCCATCAACAATAGCTTAATCAGAGACCCTGCATGTTTTCGCGCAGTGTAATTCTCTGGCACGACAAATCTCGTCTGCATGTAGCAAACATTATGCAAGAGGCATTAGCACTGAAAAGGTGGCAAGTTCTACTACATTCAACCCCTTAGTGCAGATCTGTCACTATGTGACTTTCACTTGTTCTGACACAAAACAAATCCCTACAAGGGACAACGATTCAAAACAGTTGGAAACGTCATGACCGCGGTGACCAAATGGTTAAATGAGCTAACCAGTCCCTATTTGCAGGACGGTATTCGCCGTCTCCCTAAGCAGTGGGGTGCGTGTCTGAATGCATCAGATGACATCTTCTGATGAGCTCACAGGTGTATAATTCCTAATAGTTTTTGCATATCCTATTTACAGGACATCGCTGTCAACACAAGCTCTGCTGTGGTTGATGTCTTGGCAAGTTTACGTTCAATAGTTTGCCATCGCTTTCTGAACGACCGGCTCCCATACCAACACGTTAAAATCAAGCTCGACATGGTCTGCTGCTGAATCGGTCGCAGCTGTGTTTCGAACGCAAGTAAGAGGAATTACGAACCGCAGTGCGTAACGTCTTGTGCCACGAAGACCGGCTCCTAACAGTTGCTTTGTTTAAATCTGCCACCCTGCCAATATACCTTTTATACGTTTTTAATAACGGTTTGGAATGGGTTTCATTTGATCATGCCCCTTTGGTAGTGGATAAGACGAATAACCATCAGCGAAAAGGGCGAAAAACACGTTGGTCTTGTTTTCAAAAAAAATTCGGCAGTTGGAAATTGCAAAAGAGGAATAGGTACCCAGACTACTTTTCAACATGAGAAAACACACCCATGCAATATTTATTATAGCATGTAATTCTGGTATATACACATATTCGGACCCTTGCCGAAGCTGCGGAATTCGTGTACTGTGCCGAGATTCTCATTGGGTGATCTATGTGTGCAGACAGGTGTTCGTATAAAGGTTCCCGTGTGCAAAAGCAAGAGGTAAATACCCGGAGGCCTTAACCACACGGCATAGTCCGGACAAGAAAATAGATACGAGGCTTCAGATCGTGTGAGTTGGCCTACCAGGACCATCCAAGCTTAGCCGAGTAGCAAAAGAAGGTGATGATGTGTGCAATGAAAGAGATCATTTCAAACATGATCGAACCAGAGATTTAAATAAAGGGAAGAACATTTGTCTCTATATGTATTTTAGAACGAACAGAGAACACTTTTCTTCATATGTGTATTATAATAAGTATGTTTTCCGTGAATTTACTGCCTATTCTTCATGCTGACACATGACTACGTTTAGATGATTTCATTGTAACTTCTTTTTACTCTGCTGCCATTTGTTTATCTCACAGTTTAGGGGGACGCCAAGAAGTCATATCTTTGTTATATCCTGCATCTCCCTCTAATATTTCTCCATATTTTTTTTTTTTTTTTTTAGGGGGGGGGGGGGGGGGGGGGGGGGGGCTCTATCGCGTTTGTTACGTGGGTTCCAGAACTTATTAATTATACTATTGTCACGTTCTCTCAGTGTGTATCATTTCCAGTGCCACCATCGTCACCTTCCTCACCTCATGTTCAAATGGAATCTGTTTAGTTCTTTCCCCGACAGTTACATGATAAGTTATAGTGTTACTATTCTTTGCTTCCCTTATGTGGGCGGTTTGTAGTTTACTAGTAAATACTGTAGTCATTCTCCGTGTCTTTGATCCATACTGCTTGAATGTTACAGTCTAAGTTTGGTACTAGATTGAATTTCTATTAACTTTTATACATTTTAAAGTGTTATGATAGCTGCCCGTGCCTTTGGTATATTTATTTTAATGTCTGTATCTGTTGGCCAGGCTGTGTCTACATTGCTACCCAAACGTGTGTATCTTCTTCTTCGTTCATCCAGAGTGTTTTTTTTTCGGATGTGATTGCGTTGTGCCTGTTTACAGCAAAGCTGCGTTCTTGCGCCGTTAGGCCGACACATCCGACTTCTGCGGGCATTTGTTGACCGGGTTAACCATCCCGGGGAGACGTGTGTATGATTTCACCTCTTCAAGTTTTCTGTTATCGTGTTCTAGTTGTTTTTTTTTTCGCTGGCTCGCTTTGAACCCAAGCCTAGTCCACACGTGCTACTTCTAGTAGCACTGGACTGAATTTTGCGTGTGGATTAGCTTTCCCTACTACCAGTGTCCCTCGCTATCAGGCAAACCCACGCCGACTTCAGAGGTTCGTGTTCTAGTAAAGCTTGCCGTATACTTCTCGTCTTTTTGTGACTCACTCATTGCATCTCTTGAAGTGGGGTTTTGAAACAGAATAGGTTCAAATTATTCCTATATAAAAGCGAAACGGGCGACAGAAGTATTATAATATTCGCTTCAACATTATAGGATGTATTTTCTATGTCCCGTAATAAGGGTTTGCATTGGTTGATACTAGCCTGGACGTAGGGATGCTTGGGCAAACGGCCTTTGTATTTAAACCCGACAAAATCTCTCCAAGCCCACGCCAACAAGGGTACAGATGCCGTAATGCAAGCAAACGGCCTTTGTATTTAAACCCGACAAAATCTCTCCAAGCCCACGCCAACAAGGGTACAGATGCCGTAATGCAAGCAAACAAACATACAGTGGAATCTCGTACAACGCTGGTAATCAAGGCTTTCCTTACTCATGAGTCAGATATTAAAACCAGCAGATGGCAAATTTGTAGAATCAACGCCCGACTGTTTACAGACAGAGCACTGGCGCGAAGAAAGTCGAAGACACAGAGCTTGGCTGCTCACGTGTTCTCCAGCTTGGAAACCAGCTCACATACTCACGTTTGCCTGGACGGAGCACGCGTGAGTTTACTTAGATATTGTGTAGTTAAACCAGCCCAGGACTGTTGATAAGGTACCGGCTGGGAACCGTGTAGTTCATTTCTGCTGCTTGTTTCGCTGCGGATACCTCAGGATTTACTTGTCATAACTTTTGTACTCGTAGGATATGTCAAGATGTTTCGGTAACTCGTTTTAGTAAGACGTTCATGTCTTGTGGGTTTATCACATTTTGTGCAGTAAAGTCTGTCTTCTCCTGTATACAAGAAAGGAAAATTTATACTGACATGTTTAGTTAGTTAACAATAGCGGCGTTATCATTTTATTTACGGTAGCATTGCGCAGCACGCTTGCCTGCTGGTCAGGTGGTAATGTGTTCGAATCTCCATCGAGATGAATTTTAAAAAAAAATTGATCTGGGCTATCAGCCTTGAATAGGCAGCAGGCAATGTCACTGAGAGTAAAGGCGGGTGGTGTGACAATGAGCCCAACTTCTGTCGAGTGTCGACGGTATATATAAATATGGGGCGAGCACCATTTATCCAACACGCATCAAGCGCCGTAACATTGTTCGTAACTTTACTTTCATTTGATTGCATCAACAGATAACTTCAGAGGGGAATATATCGTTATGGCATGTGTACTATTGCTGGCGTTGTACCACTACTTGTGTTGTACCGCTGTTGGTGTTGTGCCGCTGTTGGTGTTGTACTATTGTTGGTGTTGTACCATCGTTGGTATTGTGCCACTGCTGGTGTTGTACTATTATTGGTACTGTACCATCGTTGGTATTGTACCATTACTGGTGTTGTACTATTGTTGGTGTTGTACTATTGTTGATGTTGTACCATTGCTGGTGTAGTACAAATGTCAGTGCTAGTCAAATAGAGTGTTGTACCACCACTAGAGGTGCTAGTTTAGAAAACATACTGATCAATAAAAAGATATCAACTGCAATGATAAAAAAGAGTTTTGAAATGCTACATAGAATCTGTACTTTTGTATGGATGTGAGACGTGGACATTACACAGACAAGCATAGAAAAATCTAATGGCAGTGAAAGTGTGGTTTCTGGGGGAAATGCAAAGAATACCAAGGACACACAGAAATACCAGTGAGCAAATCTTAGGAGAAACACACGAACACCGTAAACTGATAAGAGAAATTAGACGTAGCAAAATCTTTTGGGCACAGTATGAAACGAGAAAAAGGTAAAAAAATCTTTGTGACTATTGGCACGATTGTGGGGAAAAGAACAAGGGAAAGCATAGAGAAAAATATCTAGATGGCGTGGCCACAAGGCTGATCCACAGCTCTGGTGATCGTGTGCGATGCCAAGATGTGACCCCCCCCCCCCACCCCACATTCCCCCGTCAACTTTGGCATGGCACGTGATGAATGAATGCTCTACAATTGTTAGTGTTATCCCATTGCTCGCGCTGTCCCATTGTTGTGTTGTACCATTGCCAGTGTTTTGTAGCTTTGCCAGGTGTTGTCATAGGGCTCATGATATTAAATCACAACTGCTGATTTTCCCCCCCCCCCCTTTTTTTTTTACATAATCTACCCGGTGTACAGAGTTGTATCACAATAGTCTACCGTTGTACATGAGTGTGTATCACACTGGATCTAACGTGTACATTGTTTGTATCACAATATCTAACCGTGTACATTAGTTACCATTCCACTTTATATCGACGTTATAACCTTTCCCGTCACTGCGGTGAAGAGTACAAACGCAGTTCGTAATTCCACAACAGCTTCGAAACACAGCCGAGGGAATTTGGAGCCAACCGGCCTGCGTTTAGGTCATACAGTGGTATGGTACCATCGTTAGAGGAATGCAAACTACTGAACGTACTGCCACAGAATCACAACCGAAAATATATGGGATTGATCTAGCGGAATCCTGTAAAAGTTGTATGCACGTACTTTTTTGCGTTCGCGCTCGCAGCTTGAACCAGCTTAGGCCACCGTGCTATCTAGTTATCACGTGGCACTGATTTTTTAGGCTGTGTATTGAGTTCCATATTACGTTGTCACATCGCTTCACGCAAACCCCGCAAACTTCAGAGGTTCGTTTTCTAGTAAAGCTTGCGTCATACTTCTCGTCCTTTGGGACTCCTCAGTTGCTCTCTTGAGTGGGGTTTTGAAACAGAATAGGTTCAAATTATTCCTATATAAAAACGAAACGGGCGACAGAAGTATTATAATATTCGCTTCAACATTATGGGATGTATTTTCAATGTCCCGTAATAAAGATTTGCATTGGTTGATACTAGCCTAGACGTAGGGATGCTTGGGCAAACGGCCTTTATAAACCCGACAAAATCTCTCCAAGCCCACACCAACAAGGGTACAGATGCCGTAATGCAAGCAAACAAACATACAGTGGAACTCCAACGCGGGTAATCAAGGCTTTCCTTACTCATGAGTCAGATATTAAAACCAGCAGATGGCAAATTTGTAGCATCAACGCCCGACTGTTTACAGACAGAGCACTGGCGCGAAGAAAGTCGAAGACACAGAGCTTGGCTGCTCACGTGTTCTCCAGCTTGGAAACCAGCTCACATACTCACGTTTGCCTGGACGGAGCACGCGTGAGTTTACTTAGATATTGTGTAGTTAAACCAGCCCAGGACTGTTGATAAGGTACCGGCTGGGAACCGTGTAGTTCATTTCTGCTGCTTGTTTCGCTGCGGATACCTCAGGATTTACTTGTCATAACTTTTGTACTCGTAGGATATGTCAAGATGTTTCGGTAACTCGTTTTAGTAAGACGTTCATGTCTTGTGGGTTTATCACATTTTGTGCAGTAAAGTCTGTCTTCTCCTGTATACAAGAAAGGAAAATTTATACTGACATGTTTAGTTAGTTAACAATAGCGGCGTTATCATTTTATTTACGGTAGCAGTGCGCAGCACGCTTGCCTGCTGGTCAGGTGGTAATGTGTTCGAATCTCCACCGAGATGAATTTAAAACAAAAAATTGATCTGGGCTATCAGCCTTGAATAGGCAGCAGGCAATGTCACTGAGAGTAAAGGCGGGCGGTGTGACAATCAGCCCAACTTCTGTCGAGTGTCGACGGTATATATAAATATGGGGCGAGCACCATTTATCCAACACGCATCAAGCGCCGTAACATTGTTCGTAACTTTACTTTCATTTGATTGCATCAACAGATAACTTCAGAGGGGAATATATCGTTATGGCATGTGTACTATTGCTGGCGTTGTACCCATACTTGTGTTGTGCCGCTGCTGGTGTTGTACTATTGTTGGTATTGTACCATCGTTAGTATTGTAGCGTTGCTGGTGTTGTACTATTGTTGGTGTGGTGCTATTGTTGGTATTGTGTTACTGCTGATGTTGTACTATTTTTGGTGTTGTACCTTCGTTGGTATTGTACCATTGCTGGTGTTGTACTATTGTTGATATTGTACCATTGCTGGTGTTGTACCACTACTTGTGTTGTGCCGCTGCTGGTGTTGTACTATTGTTGGTATTGTACCATCGTTAGTATTGTAGCGTTGCTGGTGTTGTACTATTGTTGGTGTGGTGCTATTGTTGGTATTGTGTTACTGCTGATGTTGTACTATTTTTGGTGTTGTACCATCGTTGTTATTGTACCATTGCTGGTGTTGTACTATTGTTGGTGTTATACCATCGTTGGTATTGTGCCACTGCTGGTGTTGTACTATTATTGGTACTGTACCATCGTTGGTATTGTACCATTACTGGTATTGTACTATTGTTGGTGTTGTACTATTGTTGATGTTGTACCATTGCTGGTGTAGTACAAATGTCAGTGCTAGTCAAATAGAGTGTTGTACCACCACTACAGGCGCTAGTTTAGAAAACCATCTGATCAATAAAAAGATATCAACTGCAACGATAAAAAAGAGTTTTGAAATGCTACATAGAATCTGTACTTTTGTATGGATGTGAGACGTGGACATTACACAGACAAGCATAGAAACATCTAATGGCAGTGAAAGTGTGGTTTCTGGGGGAAATGCAAAGAATACCAAGGACACACAGAAATACCAATGAGCAAATCTTAGGAGAAACACACGAACACCGTAAACTGATAAGAGAAATTAGACGTAGCAAAATCTTTTGGGCACAGTATGAAACGAGAAAAAGCTAAAAAATCTTTGTGACTATTGGCACGATTGTGGGGAAAAGAACAAGGGGAAGCATAGAGAAAAATATCTAGATGGCGTGGCCACAAGGCTGATCCACAGCTCTGGTGATCGTGTGCGATGCCAAAATGTTACTCCCCCCCCCCCCCACACCCCCCGTCAACTTTGGCATGGCACGTGATGAATGAATGCTCTACAATTGTTAGTGTTATCCCATTGCTGGCGCTGTCCCATTGTTGTGTTGTACAACTGTTCGTTTTGAACCACTTCCGGTATTGTCCTGATGCTAGTGTTGTATCACTACTGGTGTTGTATCACTACTGGTGTTGTATCACTACTGGTGTTGTATCACTACTGGTGTTGTATCACTACTGGTGTTGTATCACTACTGGTGTTGTATCACTATTGGTGTTGTATCAATACTGGTGTAGTACCACTACTGGTGGTTGTACCACTACTGGTGTTGTACCATTGCCAGTGTTGTAATATGCTCATGATAGTAAATCCACAACTGCTGATCCCCCCATTTTTTACAATAGATCTACCGGTGTACATTAGTTGTATCACAATAGATCTACCGGTGTACATTAGTTGTATCACAATAGATCTACCGGTGTACATTAGTTGTATCACAATAGATCTACCGGTGTACATTAGTTGTATTACAATAGATCTACCGGTGTACATTAGTTGTATCACAATAGATCTACCGGTGTACATTAGTTGTATCACAATAGATCTACCGGTGTACATTAGTTGTATCACAATAGATCTACCGGTGTACATTAGTTGTATCACAATAGATCTACCGGTGTACATTAGTTGTATCACAATAGATCTACCGGTGTACATTAGTTGTATCACAATAGATCTACCGGTGTACATTAGTTGTATCACAATAGATCTACTGGTGTACATTAGTTGTATCACAATAGATCTATCGGTGTACATTAGTTACAGCCATTCACAACTTTATACGACAGTTATACTTTTCCGTCACTGCGGTGAAGGGGTTACGAACGCAGTTCGTAATTCCACAAACAGCGTTCGAAAGACAGCCGAGGGAGATTTGGAAGCAGACCGCCTTGCGTAGGTTTCATACAATGGTATGGGTACCAGTCGTTCAGAAAGCAATGGCAAACTACTGAACGTAAACTTGCCAAGAAATCACAAACAGCGAATAAAATGATGGGGTTGACTGCGAAATCCTGTAAAAGGATATGCAAGTAACTTTTTTGCGTTCGCTCGCTTTGAACTTAAGCGTAGTCCATACACGTTCTACGCGTGACTGATGTTTGCTTGTGGATTAGCTTTCCCTGTTACCAGTGTCCCTCGCTATCAGGAGAACCCTCTTCGACTTCTCTGGTACTTGTCAAAGAAGATAAGTCAACATTTTAGTCCAACTGTCCGGTGTAGGGGTTGCACTCGCTGCTTCGGCCTCAGCACACTGGAAGTTTTAAGAGCAAGCGCTCTTATCCATTCGGCCATGCTAGCCCACCACAGCTTAACTTTTTATACTGTTCCTCATTATGGAGCTCTTTCTTGTAGAGGCAGTTTTCGATTATTATCTCCGGTCAGTAGAATCTAGGCTGACTCTGGCCACACCTCCCCTTTTCCAAGACTCCGCACTAATCTGCGATTATGCCTTGAAGTCGCCAAACAAGCAGATTAGAACTCGGGTTTCTTAATTCGTAGACTGGTATGCTAACTAAATAGATTAGACCGCGGGTCTCCTGATTGATAGACCTGTGCCCTAACTCAATAGATTAGAACCTGACTCAACAGACAGCAAGGCTACACTCGCTAAGCACACACGTACCTTTACTGCTGAGAATGGCGCAGATCGTATGTGCGATTTTAAACGTGGAGGCTAGAATAAATTAGCTAAATATGTTCTACTGGAAAGCAAGTTTTTTTTTGGTTTTTTTTTCACACAATGGTAAACATACAGATCTTGGGACGGCATAATGTAAACTTGAATCAGGAGCCAGACCCCTTTCCTCCAGAAGCCAGCATTTTTTTTTTTTAATTTTTTAAACACGGGCAAAGAAAATACGAATCAAATAATGCTGCACATTTTGAAATTAAATTCCTTTATTGGAGGCCCAGTCAAAGATCTCATCACAAGAACACTTAAGTTATTGACACGTCACTAGAGCTTTCATGTAGCCATCACTTGTTGCGTCTTCCAATGTCATGAAATGTGCATTCATATATTGCAGCATTTTTAACGCACATTTTTACAGGCTAAAGGAGCATATTCAGGATTCATCTTTGTATTTTCAGCCTCCTGACACATGAAGTATACATAAAAATCATAAGATCTGTCGTGCTTTTCGCTTTTTAAGTTTCCCACTTAATGGTCCCGATTTTCCAAACAAAAATTTGCAATTTTGGCCTAACAGTGTTGGTTGGAAACTTACTGTCACTTCGCAATTCCTTGGTGGCAGTTCCAGCTACGCTTCCTGAAATGTTTGGTTGCTCGACTGAGAGAATTTAGAATCTATATCTTCAATGGAACACTTTTAGGTACCAGCAATATGGCTACATCAAATAAGATCTAGTAAGAGAGATGGAGGACGCATGAAAAGAACATGGATTGACGATATCAAAGACATTGTACAATCACACGGAATGAAACTATCCAGTGCCGCCCATCTGGCTCTTGAACGTCAACTTCTGCTCCCCTCGATGCCTGACATCAAAAAGGGTAGATGATGATGACCTTCAATGTTAGGTTTTTCATTGTCGTCTCAAACACAATAATTTGTTTGACACTTATCGTTATCATCTTGACAATTACAGTCGGCTCTTGGACTGGCTGGATTCTCGCCTTCCTTCGCGTCTCTATCGCTTCGCTGTACATTTTCAGGCCAAGTCGGCTCTCTTAAGAAGAAATCTGTAAGAGCAATCTGTTTTATTTACTTGCACCGGTCAATTTGTTCTTTTCATTGTCTACAATTTAAGTAAGTGTAAAACACAGTTCGACGAAAACGTTGATGACCTGGGGTGTACACGTGACGTGTTGGTACAAGCAAGTGCCGCTATTGGATCAGGGCGAATAACTGCCCTCCGAGCTACAAGACCTTTACGGTTAGACACCGTATTTTTTTTTCATACTCTATTTACAGGACATTGCAGTCAACACCAGCATTTTTCACCTGCTGTTGATGTCTTGGCAAGTTTTACGTTCAGAAGTTTGCCATTGCTTTCTGAACGACCGGCTTACATACCTTTCCGTGAGAAACCAACGAGACGCTATCCGCTGCTGAATCTCGCGCAGCTGTGTTTCGTACGTGAGTACACGGGATTACAAACAGTGTCCTAAACCCTTCGCCAGGGATACCGGCAGACACAGTATTATTAGCTGCGGATAATGCAACAGATCTACAACAATTGTTGGATTTGTTGTAACAGAGAGTGCAAAGAAAGGACTCTCCTTGAATATCAAGAAAACCGTAACAATGGAGATATGAAAGAAAATGTGACACCAAAATGTGAAATAGAAATAGAAGGGAAATTTCTTACAAAGTGGATTAAGAGCAGAATAGGGCAAACAAAAGCTGCATTTCAGAAAATGTAGAGTATCTTATGCAATGTCACTATCACTGAATGTAAGCAAGAGAGTGCTGAAATGCTATATAGATCTTTTCCTGAAGGGCAATGAATCTTGGAATGAAAATGAACAAATTAAGAAGAAATTAGAAGCAACAGAGATGTGGTTCCTGAGACGAATGTTGCGAATTCCTTGAACTGCCAGGGTAGATAACAACGATTGCCTGAAAGAGGCTAATGAAACTATAACATTAAATACAGCAATAAGGAAGAGACAAACATCTTTCTTCGGTCATGTGGTGAGAAGAGAGGTACTGGAGTACATCGTGACGACTGGAAAGATCGAGGCAAAGAGAGGCAGAGGCCGACCAAGAGAAATTATGCTGGATGGATTGAGACGGTGGCATGGAGGAATATCAGCAGCAGAGTTGATCCAGAACACCAAATACCGAGATATGTGGAGAGACATGAATGCCTACGCCAGCTGGCATGGTACTTGATGATGATGATGTCTACGTCGAATTTCTACAATCAGTTTACGGTTTTCATTTGTTTCTTGTAGGACTTGGACAATGGTTTTTCTGTCTGTCCATGGTATTCTTAGCATTTTCCTCAGACACCACATTACCGCAATCATAGGATGTTTTTCAGCTTGTCTGTTCATTGCACACGCTTCACAACCATGCAAAAGTATAGGATAGGTTCTGTGTAGCACCCCAACACTCTTTTTCTCGTTATAATTGTCATCTTTTTATTTGTCAATATGTTTTCCATCTTGCAAAAGGCTACCTTCGCAATGGCGATTCCTGTTTTTAACCTCTTCAAGGTACCTCCCATCGGTTGTTATGACTGTTCCGAGATAGTTGTATCGATTCACTTGTTTAAGAATATTCTCATTTACCTGTAGATTACATTGTGGTATTTCATTCTTCCTAGTTACGACCATAATCTGTGTCTTCTTACAATTTAATTCTAACTAGTTGTTCATCGTGTGCAACAACTGCATCTACTAAATGTTGCAGAGCCTGCATATTGTCTGCAATCAATACTGTATCATCCACATATCTAATGTTATTGATGTTACGTTCCCACTCGAGATCATTCTGTTTTTGAGAGGAAAGAACCATAACAATACAACTGTTGTTTTCGTTCGCATGGGAAAGGCTACAACACATTCTGTTTAATTAGCATCAGTGTTGATACGGGAAAGTGGGCGAATTCATTCTTGCCTTGATTCCACTGTTCAGGATTATGTACATAGTGCTCAATGTTGCCTGGGTATGGTGATATTGAAGTCTGGAACAAAGATGCAAGAAACGGTGCACGTCTGTAACCAGGGTAATGCTCACGTGGAAGCAGTTTTCCATCAATAGCCCTCTAGATGTCACATTTCATACACCAGTGGTTCTCAACCTTTTTTGGCCCATGCACCCCTTCAATCGCCATGGCGAAATTAGCCTTTAGCAAGATGAAATACATTCTGACCAATAAAAAGATGTCAATTGAAACGAGAAAAAGAGTGTTGAGAAGATACATAGAGCCTCTTCTTTTGTAAGGATGTGAAATTTGGACAGTGTGCAGTCAAGCTGAAAAACATCTGATGGCTGCAGAAATATGGTTTGTGAGGAAAATGCAAAGAATACCATGGACAGACAGAAAAACCAATGACCAAGTACTACAGGAGACAAATGAAAATCGTAAATCGTAAAATAACAGTCACAATATTTTGGACATGTTATGAGAAGAAATGGATTGGAGAACTTAGTGACAACTGGCAAGATCGAAGGGAACAGACGAAGAGAAACACCGAGAGGAAAATACCTGGATGGCTTGGCCACATGGCATGGACGAGACAGGAACACTGAGCTGATCCACGACTCTGATGATCGAGTGAGAAGGCGAGTCATGAGCGCCCACGCCCACGCTCTATGGCACATGATTGATTGATTGACCCCTTCACCAAATATTCAGGATGTCATCTTTCCATTGAGTTCGCTCTGGAATAGTTATCAGGTGGATACCAACTGTGGGCAGATCGGTGGTTCTCTGCAGAGTCGTTCGGCCTGGTGGACGAAACTACTTATTTTCAACCGCCTCATAGCTAAGTTTTCAAATCTGTTCTTCATAGGGTGGCCTGGCAAGCTGAGGAACTTTTCTGCTTGCTTTAGCGTTTTCGTATCTCTGCGCTCTCTCAGTGCTTGTGTCCTCACCATCTTCTCCATTTCCACTATAGGAGTTGATCTCATCCCTCGAGTGGTGACTCTAACTGCTTGATTTTGCACCTTGTCCAGCTCTTGCAGTGTGGTTTTTGATACTGAACACCGCGCAGTTGACCCGTATTCCAGGTGTGGTCGTATGCTCTGTTGATAAACTTTGCTAAGTATTTTCCCACTGGCTCCCCATATGGTTCCATATAGCTTTCTCGGGATGGCTATATTCCTTCTGGCTTTTGCTACTGCTTTGTTGATGTGCTTTCTCCATGTAAGCCTGTCATCAAATGTTACTCCAAGGTATGTTGGTTCTTTATTTTCTCTTAGGGATGTTCCATTTATCTGGACGATCCCTGCCTTTTGTTTTGGAGAGAGGGTAAATGGAGTGGTGCTGCACTTGTCAGTGTTTATGCTGACACATAATCTATTTGCTCATGCAACAAATGTATCTACAGCTCGGGGCCATGATCTCAGACTGTCCAGCGTCTTCTCTGTTGGTTCCTCCCTGTTGGTTCTTCTCTGTTCCTTCCCTCCAACTTGCCATGTCACGACGTACTCTAGCTCTTTTTTTGGTGTGTCCATGTATCTTTCAAGATATCTTCGTTACTTTATTTTGTATTAATCTAACGTGTTCTCATCGTTATTTAAAAGTACACCTCCGTTGCTTTTTCACATTATTCCTCACTTGTTCCCGCAAAGCGATTCCTCTCATATCTTCTAAATTTCTAAAACATATTTTCACTGCAAAAAAGATCTGGAGACATTATGTATTCTTGTCATACACCTCTCTTAATAGGCTGATATTGACCTACTTCATTATTAATCTTATGGCAGCTTGTTGTTTCCAATATGTTGTTTTTTTTACAAGTCTAAGGTCTTTTCCATAAATTTGTAGATCTGCACGCATCTTTATCGTGTTAACATGTCTTACTTTATCGAAAGCCTTTGTGTAGTCAATAAAGCAAAGATGTAAGCCTTTATTTACTAAAGCGCTGTGTTAATGTTCTCAGCATATACACAGCAAATACTGTACTTATCTAATTACAGAGTTACTATTCTTGGCTCTATAATGGACCCTTGCAGATTTTTGTAACACGAGAAGTTAAAGTAAAATCAGCACTGTTACATGCTATCAAAGCATGTGTTATGGGTTATATGGAATTAGTCCAATGCGTTCGGTGGCCGAACAAAGGCTAACATGTTGAGTCATCTAAACTTTCCAAAAGTAAACTTGGCTACTAATTTCACGAAACCTGGCCGACATCAAAGTCATATTGTGGTGAAACATAAATAGCTGTCAGTGCTAAGGGGAAGGGTACAACCCAATACTGGTGTTTTGGCAGTGAAGTGAACTAACTTCTAAAACACCGCAGCTATATTTTGTGGGGTAACACAATACAATCAATTATGTGCTTCATGACGAAGGTTGGCTGTATTGGATCTCCAACATTTCCTGTCTCTCATTTTTGTCAGTCTGCCATTCTACTGCTTCATATATATCTTGATATTAGTATTATTAATATTATCTTCCTATTTGTATCACTGAAACCTCTTTCATCCTTTATCCCAACATGGTTGTCATCATCACCTTCTTCTTTTCGTTCGCTTGGAATTAGACTATATATTCAAATTTGTTTTCTGCATGACTTGCACTGTCTTCTGCTGATCTTACAGATTTTCATAGTTTGACATCTAGGGTTGTTTCAATCGGTTATAGAAATTTGTATTTAGTTATATTTTCTGTCTGATAGTGTGTGACAATCTGTTTGTTTCAGTGGGTTGTTTCAATCGGTTATAGAAATTTGTATTTAGTTATATTTGCTTTCTAATAGAGTGTGACAATCTGGTTGTTGCAGTGGGTTATTTCAATTGGTTATATTAATATGTATTTAGTTCTATTTCCTGAGTGATGATGTGTGACAAAAAGTGTATTGCGGTGCGCCTTCTAGTCGATTGCTTCCGTCTTCAGCACCTTAATTGCTACACCACATGTTGGGATCTTGCTGAATCGCGTAACTCATGATTTGGGAGTGGACTGATGAATATCACAGCATTTACCACATGCCAGTAAATTGTGCGCATTGCGTCTCTGGGGGGTTCCTCGTCAACTTCATTTCAGGTCTCACGAAGTGCCGTATGTCCTTGATGTACCATATAGACGTAGGGCAGAAGTCTTGCACGAGGTTCCATAGAATCAGCAGAAGTGGTGATACCTGGCGCTACTCTTTTAACCTCACGGTCAGAGTGATTTGCACAAAATACCCTTCTTACCTGCCACTCATACCTGTCAACAAGACATACCTCTCAATGTATGATTTTTTTAGAGTGCAGAGTTCTTTAATGTGACCAAAATACCCAACATTGGTATATCAGCCATGTACACATGTGGACTGGCGCCGCATATTGCAGATCACATACTCCAAGACTGCCCCAAATACGACAACGAAACTAGAACATTACATACAATAAGAAAGAGGCAAATAGCTTTCTTTGGTCATGTGATGAGAAGAGAAGCATTAGAGAACATCGTGACAGCTGGAAAGATCGAGGGGAATAGAGGCAGAGGAAGACCAAGAGAAATGATGCTGGATGGATTGCGACGGTGGCATGGAGGAATACCATCAGCAGAGTTGATCCAGAACACCAAAGACCAAGATCTGTGGAGAGCCATGAACATCTACGCCAGCTGGCAGGGCACTTGATGATGATGAGGCAAAACTTCTGTCCTAGGTGGAAAAAAAAACACAGTGGAAGATGAAACTCTATGAACTACTGAATGAACTTTAAAAAAAAAAAAAAAAAAAAAAAAAAAACACACACACACACACACACACACACACACACACCACACCACACACACACACACCACACACACACACACACACACACACACACACACACACACCACACACACCCACACACACACACACACACACACACACACACACACACACACACACACACACACACACACACACACACACACACACACACACACACACACACACACACACACACACACACACACACACACACACCCACACCCACACACACACACACACACACACACACACACACACACACACACACACACACACACACACACACACACACACACACACACACACACACACACACACACACACACACACACACACACACACACACACACACACACACACACACACCACACACACACACACACACCACACACACACACACACACACACACCACACACACACACACACACACACACACACACACACACACACACACACACACACACACACACACACACACACACACACACACACACACACACACACACACACACACACACACACACACACCACACACACACACACACACACACACACACACACACACACACACACACACACACACACACACACACACACACACACACACACACACACACCACACACACACACACACACACACACACACACACACACACACACACACACACACACACACACACACACACACACACACACCACACACACACACACACACACACACACACACACACACACACACACACCACACACACACACACACACACACACACACACACACACACACACACACACACACACACACACACACACACACACACACACACACACACACACACACACACACACACACACACACACACACACACACACACACACACACACACCACACACACACACACACACACACACACACACACACACACACACACACACACACACACACACACACACACACACCACACACACACACACACACACACACACCACACACACACACACACACACACACACACACACACACACACACACACACACACACACACACACACACACACACACACACACACACACACACACACACACACACACACACACACACACACACACACACACACACACACACACACACACACACACACACACACACACACACACACACACACACACACTGTGAAGTTTATACAGGGCACAGCATAGCAAAAATAGGCAAAGAATTTCAAGCGAACGAAAGAAGAAGAGGGAGTCTCTGTGGCGAAGTGGTCAAGCCGTTTGACTCGTGCTCCGAAGATTGTGGGTTCGATTCCAGGCCGCGTCCTTCGGTTTACGAGTTAAATGTTTCGGAGACTCCTGTGGGTCGTCGCTAAAAGCTACGGAGTTCGTGCTTTGTGCGACGCTTTCCGTGCTGCGGAAAGAGACCGAGCCATATGGGATAAAACCTGGTGCAATGAAGTCGACCCTGTCGACTTTTAAGCGACTTTAGAAAGAAGAAGAGAAAATACATAACCTGTGTTGTTTTCACTACTACTATTATCTCTACCTACATTTCTATCTCCCACTCCTTTATATTTATTTTCCATTCTTTCCACGAAATACAATCAATTCTTCTGTGTACTAGGGCTAAATTAATGTTGTAATTTCTTGTTTGCTGTCCATGTTTCTTTCGTTTATCTATATAGATATTAATGTACCGTTTCTTCCTCATCTTTTTCTGTCTGTCTGTCTGTCTGTCTGTCTGTCTGTCTGTCTGTCTGTCTGTCTTCCTTCTCCTTCTTAATCTTCTTCTTCTTCTTCTTCTTCTTCTTCTTCTTCTTCTTCTTCTTCTTCTTCTTCTTCTTCTTCTTCTTCTTCTTCTTCGTCTTCTTCTTCTTCTTCTTCTTCGAAAGAAAGAAAGAAGAAGAAGAAGAAGGTGAGTGTGTGTAGATTGGGGATGGGTGGGAGGGGTGTGGGTGGGTCTGAGATGTGTGGGTGGAGATTGTGTGGGTGGATGATGTCCGTAAGTGGGGGATGTGTGGGTGGGTGCGGGATGTGTGAGTTGGTAGGTGTGGGATGTGTGGGTTGGCAGGGAGATGTGTTTGTTGGTGGGAGATGTGTGGATGAGGATGTATGTTTGGCTGGGTTAGTTTGGGGGGGGGGGGGGTGGAGGGTATGTGGATGAGTGATATGTGTTTGGTTGGGCGGTTGGGGGTATGGGTGGGTGGGGGAGGCTTTGTGGGTGGGAGAGTGGTGGTGGGTTATGGGATGAGTGGGGGATGTGTGGTGGGTGGGAGATGTGTGTTCGGATGGAGAGATGTGTGTAGGCGGGGGATTGTGTGCGTGGGGACATGTATGTGTGACTGGGGATGTGTATGTGGGTGGTTGGGGGGATGTGTGTGTGGGGATGTATGGTGGGTGGGAGATGTGTGGGCGCGTGGTGAGATGTGTGTAGGTGGGGGATGTGTGTGGGTGGGGATAGGTGGGTGGATGGGGGACGTGTATGTGTACCTGGGTGTGTGTGTGTGTGTGGTTGGTTGGGGGATGTGTATGTGTGGCTGGTTGGGGGATGTGTGTGTGGGGGATGTATGGTGGGTAGGGGATATGTGGGTGGGTGGGGGATGTGTCTCATAATATGGTAATATGTATTATTTATGTTTACAACATTCCTTTGACAATGTTTTGTTTTTCCTGTGTGAATGTATCATGCACTATTGATGAGCGAAAGATGAGTGATTGGAAGGGCCGAATGTACCCAATTTGTTACCTTTTGAAAATAAAGTTTGTTTGTTCGTTCGTTCGTTCTTCCTTCTTCCTCCTTCTTCCTCTTCTTTCTTTTTCCTCTTCCTTCTTCTTCCTCTTACTTCTTTTTCCTCTTCCTTCTTCCTCCTCCTTCCGCCTCCTCATCCTCTTCTTCTTCCTCCTCTTCATCCACCTCCCCTCTTCCTCCTCCTCTTTTTCTTCCTCTTCCTCCTCCTCCTCTTCATCTTCCTCCTCCACTTCCTCCTCTTGATCCCCACCCTCTTCTTCTTCTTCTGCGTTAATCCGGAGTATTGTTTTTCGGACGTAATTGCATTGTGCCTGTTTACAGCAGAGCTGCGATACTTGCGCCTTTCAGCCGACACATCCGACTTCTGCGGGCATTTGTTGTCCGGGTTAACCTTCCCGGATATGTACCGTTTTATGTTGTTGAATATATGTTAAATCATCCTTATTCTCAGAAACGATTATGTACTTGCTTGTTGACAGGGTAGAGCGTTTATTCCACCGATACCTGTCAGTTGGACTTGGATGCTGACTTTTAACGGTAAACTACTTACCTTAACATTGCCTAGAAAATCAACTTGGGATTGATCGCAATGCCCTGCAAAGGGCATGCAACATGTATTTAGTATTGATACCTACAATCTGTATGGTTCTAAATCTGTGTATTTCCTACAGGGATTGGTCCTGTAACAGTCAAGTTTCGGCAGTTTAATGCAGTCAGAAACGCAATCGTATAATGCAGCACACAGATTAAGAGGCATAATCGGTGATTAAGAGAAGGAAAAGCACCAGAACTAACAACTACCCATCGGGCAAATCAAGTCATACAATTCCACCATGAAGCTGAATATATTTAACATTGTCCTGACCAATACGGAGGCTGTCTACTTCTCCGGACAAACCGTCCAAGGGCACGTCATAATTGAGCTGGCCAAGAGTACACAAGTTAAAGGTAGGACAGAGGCAACTATAGTTGCTATATTATGTCTTGAACAAACTTGAATAAATAGTTTTATTTTTAATGATCATTTCATAATTTAGCGTGAATTGTGTAGCATTGTTTCGTCAAGCCTGTTAATCAGTACACCCGACTTCATTCATTATGTGCCATGCCGATAAGCGTGGGCAGTCATGTTCTGCCTTCTCACGTGATCACCAGAGTCGTGGATCAGCTCCGTGTTTCTGTCTCAACCATGCCATGTGGTCAAGCCATCCAGGTATTTAATTTTTGGTCTTACCCTTGGTCTGTTCCCTTCAATCTTGCCAGTTGTCACAAAGTTCTCCAATTCATTTCTTCTCATAACATGCCCCAAAACTGTTGACTGTCTACGTCTAATGTCTCTAATCAGTTTACGATCTTCGTTAGTTTCTTGAAGGACTTGTTCATTGGTTTTTCTATCTGTCCATGGTATTCTTTGCATTTTCCCCAGAAACCACATTTCCACAGCCATCAGATGTTTTTCAGCTTGTCTGCTCATTGTCCACGCCCCACATCCATATACATGTACAGGTTCTATGTAGCACTCCTTTTTCTCGTTTCAATCGATATCTATTTATTGGTCAGTATGTTTTTCATCTTGCAAAAGGCTACCTTCGCCATGGCAATTCTTGTTCTAATCTCTTCAAGGCATCTCCCATCAGATGTTATGACTGTTCCGAGATACTGTTTACCGATTCACTTGTTTAAGAATATTCCCATTTACTTGTATATTACATTGTGGTATTTCTTCATTCCTAGTGACGACCATAATCTGTGCCTTCTTACAATTCAATTCTAACCCCAGTTGTTCACTGTGTGCAACAACCGCATCTACTAAATTTTGCCAGTCCTGTTCATTGTCTGCAATCAAGACTGTATCATCTGCGTATCTAATGTTATTGATGTATCGTCCCCCAATGTTGATTCCTTCCATATCTACCGACCTACCGACTTCGACAAGCATATTTTCAGGTTTGCTTTCCCTAGCCTATGACTGACCCCAGCCTACCTACAAGGCTTCTCTTCGTTTGGTTCGTATTCTTTGACCTTCCCGACATAGGAGACCCTACCAGTAGCTGCGCTACCGTTGGCATGGCTCTTGGGGTCGTTAGAACCCGCAAGACTCTGTACCTCTTCAAGGTGGAGACACAACGGAGGAGAAAATTGTCGTTTAACCGATTCAGTGCCAAACAAACCGTAGGTTTGGACCAAACATGGTACACTATCAAATGAACAAGTACATGTACATGTCCATTCACTGAGCATTGAAATTGCGGAAGATACCCACGAAACAAAACAAATAATTCGATGATCCTAATATGACGATATGTAACCCTTCTGTCTAAATGGGAGGTCACATTTGGCGATATATTATCCTTCGGAACTAAATCAGTTAAAATACACAGGGAGCAGCCATTAAACTTCTCTGTCTTTTTCAACGCTCTGACAAATATCTTTCATTCAGTCATTCAGTAACATGTCCTTTGCAGAACCTCGCTCCCAAAAACAGCCTTCCGGAAAACTTCTCGATCACAAGCAAACTGTCCCGCGACCGATACACCCATCTGGAGATCATCCGCCACATCCTGCACCCATCTTCTTTTTTGGCCTTCCTCTTCCTCTCTTCCCAGGCATATACCCCTCCATTATTGTTCCCTCCAAACTTTCATGACGTTTTAAGTTACCAAAATAGATCAATTGTCTTTGTTTTATCGTCTTTAATAGCCAACCCTTTCAATATTCAGCTCTTGAAGTATGGATGCATTTCTTCTTTTCTTTACCCAAGATATTCTTAGAAAAAAAAAGGTCGCTTAAAAGTCGACAGGGTCGACTTCATTGCATCGGGTTTTTATCCCATATGGCCCAGTCTCTTTCCGCAGCGCGGAAAGCGTCGCACAAAGCACGAACTCCGTAGCTCCAGTGACGACCCTCGGGAGTCTCCGAAAAAATGCACTCGTGAACCGAAGGACGTGACCCGGAATCGAACCGACCACCTTCGGAGCCCGAGTCAGACGGCTTGACCACTTCGCCACAGACTCCCTCATCACCTCATGTTCCTCTTGTACCTTGCGGTGTCGAGGTGAAGTATAAACAGCGGGAGAGTGCCCGCTTATGGGCTTCTTGTATCGATATTCCCATGGACTCTGTTATTCCATGCGTCCATCGTTTACATGGTCGGCCTCTTCCTCTGCTTCCCTCTGGTCTGTACATCAGTGCTTGTTGTGGTATATTTATTCTTAGAACCCGTCTATAACATTTATATTCAAAGGCATTTATGCGCTGTTCAGTTGTTTAGTAAGTGTCCACAGGCGTATGTTGCGATGAGAAAGATGCATGCTCTTAAAAATCAAATGTTTGTAGTTCTATCTGACCCACTCCACAATTTATTCAGTTGTTTTAGTCTTTGAAGAGCAATTGATAGTCGTCGTTTAATTTTACTAAATTATTATTCCCATAACCCCAAAGCATCACTTGTCTTACTTGTATATGAAAAGCTTGTCTGAAAAGCTTGGTCTGTTATTGTTTACATGACCACATCCGTTCAAAATCTAAACATGTTTCAGTCTCTCCAAGGAACGTGGCATAGGTTACTGTAAACATTCTAAAACTGTTTCTTAACGTTATTATCTGGTGTTGGGTTGTCTTTACTACTAGTGGTTAATTTTATCATGAGCAAATGTGCGTTTTGACACCCCCTCCCCCCTCTCTCTTCCTTTATATTTCTTCATTTTGTTTTCTGGTTGTGTAAGGTGAATTTTAATTACCATCAGCTCCTTGCATCTGACATCATTATCTCTCTCTCTCTCTCTCTCTCTCTCTCTCTCTCTCTCTCTCTCTCTCTCTCTCTCTCTCTCTCTCTCTCTCTTTCTCTCTCTCTCTCTCAGTACCTTGTTGCATTATCAGATTTTCCTCTATATTTCTTCATATTGTTTTCCAGTTGGGTAAGGTGAATTCTGATAGCTCTCAGCTCCTTACATCTGACATCATTGTCTGTCTGGCTGTCTGTCTGTCTGTCTGGCTGGTTGTCTGTCTGTCTGTCTGTCTGTCTGTTATTTTTTGTTGCACTAGAGTATTTTCCTTTATATTTCTTCATATTGTTTTCTGGTTTTGTAAGGTGAATTTTGATTCCCCTCAGCCCGTACATCTGACATCATTCTCTCTCTCTCTCTCTCTCTCTCTCTCTCTCTCTCTCTCTCTCTCTCTCTCTCTCTCTCTCTCTCTCTCTCTCTCTCTCTCTCTCTCTCTCTCTCTCTCAATACCTTGTTGCATTATCAGATTTTCCTCTATATTTCATCATATTGTTTTCTAGTGTGTGTAAGGTGAATTTTGATTAACATCAGCTCCTTACATCTGACATCATTATCTCTCTCTCTCTATCTACCATTTTTTATCTCTCTTTTCCCTCCCTCCCTCTCTCTCACTCACACATTTATATTAGTTGTCCCTCTTGTTTCCCCCATCAAGTTGGCTAGTTGCCATTACTTATTTATTTCTTCTCTGAACCTGTCCTCAAAATCTTGACTGTCTACTTCTGACTTCTCTTTTTGTTGTTGTTGCGCTCACTCGCTTTGAACTCAAGCGTAGTCCATACACGCTATTTGCTAGTAGCACTGGACTGAATTTTGCGTGCGGATTAGCTTTCCCAGTTACCAGTGTCTCTTGCCATCAGGTGAACCCACTCTGACTTCAGAGGTAATTGTAAATTACGTCCCCAAGTCACGAGTTGAGAAGTCAACATTTTAGTCCAGCTGTCCGGTGTAGGGATTGAACCCCTTACCTCGGCATCAGCACAACGGATGTTTAAGAACACACGTTCCTATACATTCTGCCATGCTGACCTCCTGGTGATCTCAGGGTCGGCCTCTACTACGATACAAAGATGTGTGTAAGCGGGACATGATTGATACAGGCATTGATAATGCACATTGGGAGCAAGTCGCTGCTGAACGTGTTGCATGGAGGGCAAATATCAGAAATGGAATAAAGTCAAAGGAGAAAATTATTGCAGAAAAGTCACACACCAAGCGTTTGAGACGTAAGATGGTGCATGATGGTGGAAATGACCACGTGTTCACATTCACCCACTGTGAACGGACATTTACAGCGCAAATTGGCCTTATCAGTCACACTCGCTACCGCCATAGTTAAAGGTTATTATGCCTTTTTAAAGCACAAACTATCGTCTGTCAAGACGGCAAGGTGCCAATGGAAATACTTACTCCATGCTGCTACTGTGATAGTTTATGTATGAAATACTTACTTCATGCTGCTACAGTGATAGTTTATATATGAAATACTTACTCAATGCTGCTGCTACTGTGATAGTTTCTATGTGAAATACTTATTCCATACTGCTACTGTGATAGTTTATATATGAAATACTTACTCCATGCTGCTACTTTGATAGTTTCTATGTAAAATACTTATTCCATGCTGTTACTGTGATAGTTTTTGTGGGAGTACTTACTTCACATTCATCATGAAGAAGATTTAAAGTAAGTTAGGATATATATTACAGGAAGTACAGGCAGGTCTCAGACGACGCAGAGGAATCAGGGACCGGCTCGTCAACGTGAGAACCATTGTTAAGAGATGCAGAGTACAAGTAGATCTTCACACCTGTTTCTTAGACTACAACAAAATCTTTGAATGTGTTCAACATGACAAATTGTGGTATGGGGTCTCCAGCTTATCTGACCCACATAAATGTGCTAAATGATTAGAAGAGTTGATCCTGTCCGCATTTGGACACACGTGACCTCCAAATTGGACAGAAGGACGATACATCGACAGGGTCGACTTCATTGCACCGGGTTTTATCCCATATGGCTCAGTCTCTTTCTGCAGCGCGGAAAGTGTCACACAAAGCATGAACTCCGTAGCTCCAGCGACGACCCTCAGGAGTAAAAAAAATGCACTCGTGAACTGAAGGACGTGGCCCGGAATCAAACCCACAACCTTCAGAGCGAGTCAGACGGCTTGACCACTTCCCAACGGAGACTCCCAACATACTTCCTCTGCTAATGTCTATGAGTCACTTTCAGTATATTATTTTCATATTTATTTTTTAAATTTGAAGAAATTCATAACAATGCCCAATAGTGGTTAATGCCTTATGTGTCAAGACAGTTAGTAGAATAGGGTTATTGTTTTACTTATTATAGTCTTTAAATTCAGATTTGTGAATAGCGTTTGATGATAAGGCATTTGTTCACTCAACTGATCATCTCATCTCATCTTGTTCCTCTTGTACCTTGCGGTGTCGAGGTGAAGCATAAACAGTGGGGAAAGTGCCCATTTATGGGCTTCATATATCGAGATTCCCACGAACTCCATTATTCCCTCTGTCCATTGTTTACACGGTCGGACTCTTCTTCTTGTTCCATTTAGTCTGTACATCATTGCTTGTTGTGGTATACTTTTAGTTAGCTTCACTGGATGAATGAAGAATTAAGGATAATCTGACTGACTCAACTGATCAAACAATGACATCTTGTTTGATTTATTATTATATTCTAATCCAGATTTGCGAATGACATTTCATGGCAAGGCCTTTGTTCACTGGACTGAACAGGCTATGAGAGGACCAGGCGAAGTTAGATTCAAAGAGGTACGCCATCACTCCGCAACTGAGGAATATTTCGAAGTATCTAAGTCACTATTGAGTCAAGGTAAGTCTAAGTTACCGTTGAGTCAAGGTAAGTCTAAATCACTGTTGAGTCAAGGTAAGTCTAAGTCACTGTTGAGTCAAGGTAAGTCTAAGTCACTGTTGAGTCAAGGTAAGTCTAAGTCACTGTTGAGTCAAGGTAATTCTAAGTCACTGTTGAATCAAGGTAATTCTAAGTCACTGTTGAGTCAAGGTAAGTCTAAGTCACTGTTGCTTCAAGGTAAGTCTAAGTCACTGTTGAGTCAAGGTAAGTCTAAGTCACTGTTGAGTCAAGGTAAGTCTAAGTCACTGTTGCTTCAAGGTAAGTCTAAGTCACTGTTGAGTCAAGGTAAGTTTAAGTCACTGTTGAGTTAAGGCACGTTCAAGTCACTGTTGGGTCAATGTAAGTCTAAGTCACTGTTGAGTCAAGGTAAGTTTAAGTCACTGTTGAGTTAAGGCACGTTCAAGTCACTGTTGAGTCAATGTAAGTCTAAGTCACTGTTGACTTGTTGTGACTTTCTTATTTTCTGTGATGTAATTTCCAATTGGAGGTCAGCATGGCCGAATGGATAAGAGCGCCCGCTCTTAAACATCCGGTGCTGATGCCGAGGTAGCAGGTTCAAGCCCTACTCTGGTCAGCTGGACTAAAATGTTGACTTCTCATCCTTGACTTGGGAACGTAAATTACATGTACTTCTGAAGTTGGAGTGGGTTGGCCTGAGATGGCAGTAGACACTGGTGATCGGGAAAGCTAATCCACATGCACAAATCAGTCCAGTGGACTAGAAGTAGGAGTAGCATGTGTATGGACTACGCTTGAGTTTAAAGCGAGCGAACAACAAAAAAATGTCAAATGTAGAATTATTGGAGCCTGAAGACAAGTGTACGAAATACCTGGAAACATTAATGCATTTAAATTTTATTTGTGTGAATATAGGCCAGCAGAATCGAATCGTAAACAATATTATTTGTAGTGTACCGACTCTCCATCTTCTGTCCTGTCTGTCACGCTGCATTCAGACAGGCTTCTTGCTCTCCATCGCTTGATATTGCGCGAACACACATGCACTCACAACACACACACACACGCACATATGCAGGCACTCACGTAGCTTTATCTCTCTTTTGCACTTACCTGTCACTCAACACATCATTTAACAAGAGTTTGGGGAACCGTGTGGCTGCCTCTTTATATGCCGGAAGTACTTTAAATATCTGACTTTGACCTCATTTAGTAATGTTTCCCTCAGCCTCGGTTTTGTAAACTATCTGTGCTTGTCTTTTCTTACTATATGTTTCAATTGCAGTGTTGTCATACAGACCAGTTGGGTAACAATTTTCAACATGTGATCTTTCCCACAGCATCCTCTCCCAAAAACTCCGATGATAAGCGCATTCTAGAAGCAGGACAGTACACATACCCTTTCAAATTCAGAATCCCTCCAACTTCTCCCACTTCCTTTGAAGGACAGTTTGGCTTCATACGCTATTGGGTGAAAGTGACCATAGACAGACCATGGAAGAAAGATGTATCTGCCAAGAAACTCTTCAGCGTGATCTTTCCAGTGGACCTGAATCAAGAACCGCTTGCTAGTGTAAGAACTGGTGTGTTTGTCTGTAAGATTGACTGTCACAGGAGAGACTGATACATGTATAATAAACAAGTACTTAGCAGTTAATTAAAGCCTGTCTATTAAAGTTTTAAAAAAGTTAGTTGCTTATCCTTTACATGACGCAGCAGTCAACCCCAGCATTATTTTGGCTGTTTGTGTTTCCTGGGCAAGTTTACGTTCAGTAGTGTGCCATTGCTTTCTCAACGACCGGCACTCATACCATTTTATTTAAAAAAACATAAGTTGGTCTGCTGTCAAATCAACCGCAGCTGTGTTACGAGCGCGGCATGCGGTATTAGGAAATGCGTCCGTAACTCCTTCACAACGGAGCTATCAAAGTACTGTGTGTGTGTGTGTGTGTGAAGAAAAGTATTATCATGTCTGCTCTCTCACTGCTTGGCAGTGGTAGAGAATCGGTACTTCGTAGTGGTAGAGATGACCAACATACAAGAATGCAGCAAACACAGTTAAGGGGACCCAATATTTTTTTTTTCATAATGAGAGAACAACTCTGTATCTGAGCAGAGCAGGATACTCACTTATTCCGACATTGGATTGACTGTCAAAAGCGCAGGTCACAAACAATCAATGTAGATGCTGATGTCAGTTTAAAGCTACCACATTATCTCCCAAAAATATGTTTATGATCAGGTCACAAATCTGGAATGGTGAAAGTTAAGAAATTTCATATCAGTCTTAGGACTGAATTAGCTGACGTGACAATTGAGACTAACAAATTGATAGGCCAAACTAAGCAACAGAATACATGTTGCTCCAGTTCATCACGCTAAAAGACCTCACTGAAAACCACATAAAAATGCTTAGGGCGGTGTGTTCAATGCACTAGCTTAACAACACATGAGACCAGGATTCAATAAATATAGTAGTAGTAGGGCTTATTTCTCTATTGAAACTCTGCTATCCAGATGTATTATTTGTTTTGTTGGCTTCTTAGTCTCACCCAGGAGCCTTGAAACCCCATGTGGTCCACCTAGACTATAATACTATGTTTTAACTTGGTGGTCCAACACTATCTTCTTAGTCCCACCTAGGAGCCTTGAAACCCCATGTGGTCCACCTAGACTATAATACTATGTTTTAACTTGGTGGTCCAACACTATCTTCTTAGTCTCACCTAGGAGCCTTGAAACCCCATGTGGTCCACCTAGACTATAATACTATGTTTTAACTTGGTGGTCCAACACTATCTTCTTAGTCTCACCCAGGAGCCTTGAAACCCCATGTGGTCCACCTAGACTATAATACTATGTTTTAACTTGGTGGTCCAACACTATCTTCTTAGTCTCACCCAGGAGCCTTGAAACCCCATGTGGTCCACCTAGACTATAATACTATGTTTTAACTTGGTGGTCCAACACTATCTTCTTAGTCTCACCCAGGAGCCTTGAAACCCCATGTGGTCCACCTAGACTATAATACTATGTTTTAACTTGGTGGTCCAACACTATCTTCTTAGTCTCACCCAGGAGCCTTGAAACCCCATGTGGTCCACCTAGACTATAATACTATGTTTTAACTTGGTGGTCCAACACTATCTTCTTAGTCTCACCTAGGAGCCTTGAAACCCCATGTGGTCCACCTAGACTATAATACTATGTTTTAACTTGGTGGTCCAACACTATCTTCTTAGTCTCACCCAGGAGCCTTGAAACCCCATGTGGTCCACCTAGACTATAATACTATGTTTTAACTTGGTGGTCCAACACTATCTTCTTAGTCTCACCCAGGAGCCTTGAAACCCCATGTGGTCCACCTAGACTATAATACTATGTTTTAACTTGGTGGTCCAACACTATCTTCTTAGTCTCACCTAGGAGCCTTGAAACCCCATGTGGTCCACCTAGACTATAATACTATGTTTTAACTTGGTGGTCCAACACTATCTTCTTAGTCTCACCTAGGAGCCTTGAAACCCCATGTGGTCCACCTAGACTATAATACTATGTTTTAACTTGGTGGTCCAACACTATCTTCTTAGTCTCACCCAGGAGCCTTGAAACCCCATGTGGTCCACCTAGACTATAATACTATGTTTTAACTTGGTGGTCCAACACTATCTTCTTAGTCTCACCCAGGAGCCTTGAAACCCCATGTGGTCCACCTAGACTATAATACTATGTTTTAACTTGGTGGTCCAACACTATCTTCTTAGTCTCACCTAGGAGCCTTGAAACCCCATGTGGTCCACCTAGACTATAATACTATGTTTTAACTTGGTGGTCCAACACTATCTTCTTAGTCTCACCTAGGAGCCTTGAAACCCCATGTGGTCCACCTAGACTATAATACTATGTTTTAACTTGGTGGTCCAACACTATCTTCTTAGTCTCACCTAGGAGCCTTGAAACCCCATGTGGTCCACCTAGACTATAATACTATGTTTTAACTTGGTGGTCCAACACTATCTTCTTAGTCTCACCTAGGAGCCTTGAAACCCATGTGGTCCACCTAGACTATAATACTATGTTTTAACTTGGTGGTCCAACACTATCTTCTTAGTCTCACCCAGGAGCCTTGAAACCCCATGTGGTCCACCTAGACTATAATACTATGTTTTAACTTGGTGGTCCAACACTATCTCAAGACGACTGCCACATTATGGACAGACCAGAACCAATCATTATTCTGCGCCTTATTACAGGCCACAATAGATTACGCAACCACGTGTATACAATATTCAAGATTGGCGAATCAGCTATGTGCACATGCGGATTGTGGTGCAGACAGCAGAGCACATACTCCAAGACTACCCAAAATAAAACTTATCTAGGCAAACCTTCTGGCCTAGAGCAACAACAGTGGAAGATAAACTGTATGGATCATCGAGTGAACTAAAAAAAAAAAGGCAGTTAAATTCATACAAGAGAGACAACATTGCAGATACAGACACATTTCAAGAGAAAAGAAGAAGCTTAGTGATTTGGACTTCCGTTTTGTTTATGTTTCTCAATCCCAGTGGCCCGATCTCCGCATCACATTGTGCTATGATCTTAGCCAAAAGGCATAAAAATAGGTTCCAGATATTCCCTTTGGACAGTATAGATAGCCAAAGGGTACTGACCCCTCGAGTCATGTTTGGATGCAGACAATACGGGCCTTGCATGGATTTCGGTTAATTAAAATATCTTTTAACTTGTCTTTCTATTGACATCCAGTCCAAAGTAGACAAAAACATATAAATAAGTACTTTTAGTATTCTTTTTATCAGTACTTCTACTGTTGCATGTTTAGGTAGATTCTTCTTATGTCATTCCAGAACACAGATATATTATATGACTATTATTAGTTGTTATCCTTGTTATCTAAACTTACACATCGTTATCTTGCTTGTTACAAAAATTATTCAAATATTTCCCAACAGCAACCCATCAACAAACATAAAACAAAACGCCTATGTTGCCTATGTTGTTTATCTGGACCACTCTATGCAGAAATAAGACTCCCACAGAAAGGTTTCGTCCCTGGAGAAAAATTGAACATAGCTGCTTACATTGACAACCGCACAAGAAGAAAAGTGCAAAACATCACAGTTGAGCTTCTAATGGTAAATTAAATATTGACCTCAGAAAGTATGGTATCATTATCATTATTCAAATGTTTATGATATTTCATGTAAAAAGATAAGTTACTTGAAATTTAAACAACCAAATAAAAAATGTTGAATTTCACGACAATGATTAATACAAAGTAGATCAGTGGTATTATACGACCTTGGCTATTTTCAAACATGTCTTTTCTTTGCAACAAAAGGGATTAGGGCAGTTTATTAGGGTTGAATAATAAAAATAAAGCTCGTGGCACCGTACACTTCTTGATCTTTCATCCATTATCCTTCATTGGGGGATGGGCTCATAGGCTCTCAGCCAACTCATTGGACACTCAATGTTTGGACTTGCTCATGGTTGGTTATCACTGCAAGTCATCCTATCCTTTGCTATCTTACAGCTCTGTTCATTCTCCACCCCCTTAATTTCTGTCTGTAATTGCAAAGTATTTCACCTTCTCTTCTACCATTGCAGTCTTTCCCAATTCATACATAGCTCTAGCATTCCATGTGCCAATTTTAAAAGTGAAAGGAAGACAATCTATGATCTTGACTCCTTGCTGCTTACTCTTTAGAAGAGCTCCAACGCCTTGTGGTGCGTTTTTTTTATTATGTTTTCCTTATCTTTGGACTTGTTCATGGTTGGTTATCACTGTAAAATGACTGGGGAACATATATATCCCCAGTAGACCAAGAACAAAATACATTATATTATAATCTGAGAACTGTGGTTAAACAGAGATACAGATGCATTGGTTTTATTTATAAATGATCATTCTCATTGCACATGGGTATATCCACTGGTCACAAGTTTCCTGGGAGTCTCCATGGCAAAGTGGTCAAGCCGTCTGCCTCGGGCTCCAAAGGTTGTGGGTTCGATTCCAGGCCGCGTCCTTCGTCACTCACAGGTGCATTTATTTTGTAGACTTCTGGGGGTCGTCCTGGAGCAATGGACATGCTTTGTACAACGTTTTCCACACTGCAGAAAAAGACTGAGCTATATGGGACAAAACTCCGGTGCAATGAAGTCAACACTGTCGACTTTTAAACGACTGTTTTTCCCCACAAGTTTCCTCTCATAAATTACACAAGGAAAACTTCAGCTCAGTGCACAAACTCCTTAGCATTGTTGAGAATACAAATGTGTGTATGCCAGAACCACACATAACAAATATTCTGTTGTGAATAGATACTGATTTTCAGGTTGCAATATATTTTGGCCTGTTCTATTCGATTTTCGACTGCAAGGGGATTCTTCATGTGCACATGGGTAATCTCAATCTTGAGTTTGTAAAGTGATCAGGGCTTCCAGGTCGACCCAGTCCAACATGATACTAGGACATGTCATGTGTAGTAAAGGCAGCGGTATGACAGTGATCATCAAGTGCCGATTGATCTATACAAATATGAGGCTGGCACCATATACTCAACAGGTGTCAAGGTGTGTAAAAGGGTCCTTTATGTTTTAGTTTTTACTGGAGGGTGTGAGAAATGCCATCATGGTCTCAGCTTGGTGAAGGAAAACTCCCAATTGCACGCCCTTGTCGTTGAGGATTGGCAACACACATGGGTCATTGCTGGAGCTATGAAGTTTGTGTTTTGTATAATACACTCGGCACGTGGCTGGTCCTTGTCAGAAAGTGACAGAGCTAGATGGGGTTAAACCCGGTGCAATGTAGTCGATCCTCTCAACTTTAATCCCTCTTTATAAAATTATGCATACTAGTAGTTACATGGGATTGAGGTAATCCAACTTGTACACTAAGAGTCATTCACAAAATCTATGCTTGTCGACTATGCTATTAACATGTTTAAACATTTAAATATTTTCTGCAGACTACAACATTTCATGCTGCTCAAAAATCTCGTTCAGTGACTAAGATAGTAGCTAGACTGCAGCGTGGCAGTTTAAAATCTGGTAATAAGGACTCCTGGGAAGGGGATGGTTTTCTGCTTCCACCATTGCCTCCCTCATTTCTGATTGGCTGCAACATAATTGATGTCAGATACACATTACAGGTATGGGCACACATAGTGCAACATGTGGCTCCTTAAAGTTTCTTCTTCTTCCTCTCCCTCTTCTTCCTATTATCTCCAAGTGAGATAGAGCCTCAACCAACTCATGCCATCCCTCCTATCTTTTGCCATCTCCTACCGCTCCCTCCATATATATTATAATTTATCTCTGTCTCTTAATGTCTTTTCAGTGTGTTTTTTAAGTCTCCCTCAATTTTGGTTTTGTTTTTTGGTCCCTTTGGGATCTAGCTATTCTGTTAACAGATTGTTCTCAATGTATCTCATAGTTTCAATATGTCGTGATTTTTAAAATAAAGGAAAGTTGGTATAAATAGGCGAACCAAGATGAAAGGAGGCTGGCTCTTCACCTAGAGGAAAAATGATGTGTTGCGGCAAAAAGATGTAAGAAGTCTGGATCACCAAGTTATATCCTTTCATCTAATCAAAGACAAGCAAGATCAACATTTTGAAGAGTAACATTAATGTCAAGATTGGATGGCATAAGACAGGCTATGAAGAGATCATGGAGAAACATGGATTAGTCACCAGTTTTTGCTAAGTAAATCAAAATTTCATAGAAGGAAGTGTTTTTCCACATAAAAAAATACATAAAGCAGTGTGGATATCAATAGAACACAATACAGAAAATCAAATTGAAAATGTCAGTATTAGCAAGAAATTTAGATCATCTCTTCATGACATACAAGTTCTTAGAGATGCAGATGTAAGTTCAGAGATGTAGATTCAGATCACTTTCTGTTGATAAGTAAAATTAAGCTAAAACTTAAGAGACACGTAATATTTCATAAACATGAAGATCAATACCATGTAGGATTTATCAGAAATCAAGAAACTAAGGAATAATATATGGTTAGTCTCCAATAATACTGGTGCAATAATTTGTAGATAAAGTGAATAGTGACATGTTAGAAGCATTTCAAAGAAATAGTGTAAATGGAAACAAAAGCATAATGCTTGGGCAACATGATACATTGTAAAATAGAATAGGAAAATGAAAAAGCAGATTCAGACAAGTTGCAAAACCAGAACTGCTTAAGTAAGAAATATGAAAAATACACAATTGCTAATAAAGAAGTTAGAAAGCGGATAATATAGGATAAAGGACACTATTCAGATCGCAGGAGAAGCAGAAGTATGAGTAGTGAAAACAAACCCTCAGAGGTGTTTACAGCACACAAGGAAAATAGCAGAAAAGTATAATCAACTAAGTGGAATGATAAAAAATAGTAATGAGAAAGTTCTCACCAACATTAAAGATCAAATAAAAAACTGAGTCTAATAACTTTAGGAACTCTGGAATAGACCAGTGACAAAAGACCTCCATACATCTAGCCAGCAGAAGTGGTGCTGAAATCAACAGTGAGACGCCATCTAAACTGGAAATTAGAAAAGCTATCAAACTCCTGAGGGCGGGTCAGCATGGTCGAATGGATAAGAACGCGTGTTCTTAAACGTTCCGGTGTGCTGATGCCAAGGTAAGGGGTTCAACCCCTACATTGGAAAGCTGGACTAAAATGTTGACCTGTCGTCTTTGATTTGGGGGCGTAAATTACAAGTACCTCTGAAGTTGGAGTGGGTTCGCCTGAGGCAAGGGACACTGTTAATAGGGAAAGCAAATCCACACGCAAAATTCAGTCCATCACTACTATAAAATATAGTGTGTGTGGACTACGCTTGAGTTCAAAGCGAGCAAGCGCCAAAAAAAAACAACTTCCTGAAGAATGTTAAACATGGAAAAAGACTAAACCAATTACTTACTATCAAACAACAAACATTAACTGGTGCTTGTACAGAAAAGGATTAAAATGATACGTCTGAATCACTAATGTGGTGCTTATGGAGAAAACCAAACAAATTCCAACGAATCACAAAGTGAGAAAGCAGCACACATTGAGAAAATATGCTAATATTATAGCTAGAAAGTCCTTTCTCTGAAATCCACAGGTCAAAATAAAATAGAGAGACTTAACATATGGAAAAGACAATTAGAGACGGAGATTAATAATAGCATGGGGAGGACATAGAAGAAGCTGGAGAAGATTGCAAAAGACATGAGAGCTTGGCATGAGTTGACTGAGCGCCTCTCCTCCATTGGGGAATACAAGACAGAAGAAGAAAAGCACCCAGGTGTTTGAGATATACTAGTAGTGTGTGTGTGTGCGTGCGTGCGTGCTTGCTTGCGAGTGCGTGCGTGCATGTCAGTCAGTGGCTAATGTAGTTTGCTATTCCATCTACAGCTTCGTGTATTTCCTGTCAGTCCAGCATTTGATTTGACAGTTCCTGTAGATATTACAATTGGGACTGTCCCTTTGCATTCCACATTAGAATACTTTCTGACAGCACAGCATATGATCCTGCCTCCGTCACAAGAGGGAGGCAGGGTGAGTGGGGGAGCGTCAGAAGTGGGCAGTGATTACAGACAGCTTCAGTACAGTAAGTTCTCATTCTAGCCTTACATTTTTTTTCTACAATTGCTCTTGTAAGACATATTTCAGATTCTCTTGTCTTTACCTTTACTTTTGTTTTCTTCCAATTTAATATCTACATTATTCATTCATTCAGTAGCATGTCGTTTGCAGAACTTCACTCCCATAACAACCTAACTTTTTGATCATAAGCAAAATATCCCACGTCTGATGCACCCATCTGGAGGGAGATCATCTGTCACATCCTGCACCCATCTTCTTTTCCTCTTTTCACGGGCATATACCCATCCATTATTGTTCTCTCCAAACTTTCATGACATTTCAAATGAGCAAATTATTTCAATTTTATTTGTTTTATCATCTTTAGTAGCCAACCTTCTTCAATATTCAGATTGTCGTATGGATGCATTTGTTCTTTTCCAAGATATTCTTAAAACCCACCTATACCATTTATATTCAAATTACTATACTATTCTCAATGTATATCTTCATTAACTAATTCTAAATCAAGAATCTTCGTCTTCCTCTTCTGGCTTTTATTCCTCAGCCAGGCACAAGCACTCAAACGTCTCACACCAATACTTTGTTGTCTTATGCTGCTCCTTCCATGGCCTCCACATAATTCTTGTCTTTGTCTTTAATTCTCATCTCCATGTGTTGTTAGGTCTTCCTCTATTTCTTTTTTCTATGGATTCCAGAGGAAGACATTTCAAGTGTTACTATTCTCAGTGTATTTCCTATCCAGCAACTATGTCTCTTCCTCACTTCTTGATTCAATGGAATTGTATTTGTTTCATGAGCTCCATATTGGCAACTGTCCTTCTATTTTGTGCAGGCACCAAGTAATGAATGTTTCTAGTCTATTAGCAGTTGTGTTTTAGTTGTTCTCCGTGTTTCTGATCCATACAGCAATACTGATTTGATGCTGGAGTTCAATATTATAAGCTTAATTCTAGATCTAAAATATTTTGGGAGCCAAAGTAACGCACTGGCTAGCACACTTGCCTGCCAGCCTGGTGGTCATATACTTGAATCCCCTTCAAGGCGGAGATTTTATTTTTGTAAAAATATACTATGATTTGCTCCCCGAGGTCAACACAGCTTGAAATGTGTACCAGGAAATGTTCTGTGACGTGAAGGACACAAACTATAGAGGGTTTGTGTGAGACTAGCTACCTAATCCCGTAGAAGACTTTAGCTGCAAAATCCAACCAATCATAAACAAGTCCACAAAAGGCTTGAAGTAAGCTGGTTGATGGGCTATGCTCCATTGGGAGGTCAAAGGTAGAAGAAAATGAAGTCAAAGGGTGATTATTCCTGTTAGTTTTCCCCCAGAAGTCAAAGAGTGATTATCCCTGTTGCTGGTGAAATAAAGTAAAGTAGGGGCAGGTCACCCCTGTGGCAGTAGCTGTCATAGGGCTATATTTACATTTTATCAAGGAGTGTGTGCTTGTGATAAGTTTGATCTTTATCTTCTGCAGTGCCACCAAAGTTCATGCCCTCAAAACTGTGCCAGCAACAGATGCATGATAATGAAGATGACCAGTGTTTAATGTTGGACAACAACTTTTTGCCTAAATATATTACTTTAAATTTTCAAGTAGTTACATCAAGACTCCATAGCGAAGGGGTTACGGACGCAGTTCGCAATCCCGCGCACCGCATATGAAACACAGCTGTGGGTGATTTTGCAGCAGACCACCTTGCATTGGGTTATTTTTATAAAATGGAATGGGTGCGGGTCGTTCAGAAAGCAATGGCAAAGTACTGAACGTAAACTTGCTAAGAGATCACAAACAACCAAACATGTCGGGGTTGACTGTGACGTCCTGTAAAGGATATGCAACAAACTTAGCATCAAGACGCTAACACGCTGTTAAATTTGCATTGAAAAAGGGGGTTGGCTGATGCCAAGCTGATGCTTGATCCGAATAAAAACACAAAATATGACTAAACAGCTTGACGAAAGGATTAACACACACAGATACAGGCAAGTGTTTAACCAAAGTCTTTATCAATGAACAAGAAAAAAATAGAAAACAATCCAACTGGACTATTTTTCAGATGTCAACATAAGTTGTCTTTTGTTTTATTTTCAGATGTCGAGATAAATTGTCTCTTGATTTATTTGGTTTTTATTGTTTGTTTTCTTCATCATTGATAAATTCTTCAGTGAAAACATTCAGCTGTAACTATACGTGTTGTTCCATTTGTTGAGCTTCTTAATCAAATTTTGTGTAGTTAACTGATTCCGTGCCAAAGGACAAAAAAGGAGGTTAGTACCAAACAGCTCAGTCAAATGAACAAGTATTATAATGCAATGTTCCTTCACCTAGGATTAAAATTGTGAAGATACCGTGAGACGACAGTTCTAACCTAGTATGGCGATAACCTATATTTGGTGATATATTTTCTTTCGGCACTGAAACAGTTAAATTTGGAACCTAATGAAGCCTTTAAATAACATCATTATCTGTTAATTCATCATTATTTTATAATTGTAATTGATTCACAAAGTATGCTGGCAAAGATGAAGACTGGCATGCTTCCTGCAGAATGACATGCATTGATTCAGAGGTCGCGGGTTGTGAGCATTAGCTGGATCTTTTCTCCAGGACACTCTGGTGTGGTTGGAAATGAACAGGTGGACAGATTGGCTGGTGACACATCATTAAGGGGCGATTTGATGCATGATAAGGCTGACATGGTGAAGGCCCTCTGAGATTAATGCGGAAGAACAGACAGACTAGAGATAATGCAGCAGCCAGGGGTAGTCAGAGGATCTGGTCGACAATCGTCACTCAGAGGTAAAGCAATAAGGACATATAATCAGATTCCAATGGGCACCTTAGTATTGGAGCTCTACTGTGGTTGTTGAAGATGAGAACTGAGTGCTTATGGGAATGCCCCGAGTGCAGTGATGTCGGTTCTTGACTCAACTCATTATTTTATATTAATATTTAAATATTATTTTTGTAAATTCATAATTATCTTATAATATAAATGTTTGTAGATGAACGAATGACAGCACTTTTATTTTCATCATCATCATACATGATAACAATACCAATTTCATGCTCAAGAATATTAAATAATGAAATGTTTGTTTCTGTTGTGTAATTACTTTATTTTGTTATGTGATAGAAGAATGATGCCACCACATCTTGATATACCCATTAGTACTCAGTCTCAGATCAATTTCTTCATTGTTGATTGCAATTGTTGGTTGACACCAGATTTTGTCCACAGACATTATCTTTGCTATCTAAAAAATATTCAGAATAAGGTTATGAGATGGGTGGCCAGTTCCCTTCCTTGTCACTTTTCCTTCCCACTCAATTCCCAGCAAACGGACTGGTATCCAATCTCATATGGCCGGGTTGATCCTAGAGCTGTCCTAGTCAGAAAACATAATCCTGCTTCTGCTGGGGGTTGAAGAATTCAACCCGGACTACTGTCTTGGCAGGCCACGCATGCTAACCACTCTACCATGATGGCTCCAATATAGAATCTCAATACTACTAAATGTTTATCTTCTGAAGAGAAGAGTTGGCTGAGGAGTTAGAATACCATTCTTATACATCAAAGGTCATTGGTAAAAGTCCTGGAAAGTCTTAACACTGCCTGTTGGCTGCTTAATCAAGCAGCTTTTATTTCCTTAGTCTTTCCAAATCCTTCCTAGAATACAGTAATAATGGCACTAATTGCTGCAATGATAGTATGCAATCATTCACATTTAATCACTATCCTGTGAGATCTGTTGTCAATCTCAGGAAGATTGGTAACAGTTTAACAAAAGCTTGTTACCTGAACAAATATAATAAATTACATTTTGATTTTCATAGAGGTATTAATAGTCCACATCAATTTACATCCACATACAAGCCTGTGAGATCTTTTGTTAATCTCAGGAAGATTGGTAACAGGTCAACTAAAGCTCGTTAACTGAAAAAATAAATTGCATTTTGATTTTCATTGAGTGAGGACTGTAAATTCCATTGTGTAATCTAATCTGAATTCAGTTAGCTTAATATTCAAGAAGTATTTAGCCTTGCAAGAGAAGATTTCGTTACTGGCTTCTGATGGACAACTATGCAGCTGCAGTTACAAGTTACATAGTTTATAAAGTATAGTGAATGATCAGAGTCATATTGCAATGATTAAACACATTTCATTTTACAGAAAAATATATATGTAAACATAAAAGTAACTCCTCATGATAACATTGCAAATGATAAAATATCCACAAACACTGACAAATTTCCCACGGATATTTGTTCTTTATAAATACTGAATATTTTTAAATTGTAAAACATTTTACTTAAATCTAAAGTCAAAGAAAGTTACAATCATAATTTTCTTTAAGCACATTTTTAATCACATACATTTAATAAATTAGAATGTGAAAATAATGGAACAGTTAATAATATATTACTAGTAAGCAAATGCATAAAGCAAATAAGCATGTAAATATCAAAATAATAAATGTGCCAATGGGATACAGACTACATTATTCATCAAGTGCTATTTGATCAAGAAAATTGTGGGACAAACAACCATACATGCAAATTACCAAGACTGCATGGAAATTGAGTTCTTTATTTGATTGTATATACAAAAATCCCAGAGAATCACAAGACAAACTACAGCTTGAGTTACAAAATCTCAATAAATTATTTCTGCTACAGTGTGTTTTAATTCTGTAGTTGGTGATTTGACCAAGACTGTGAAAACATAAAAGCAACAAACAAACTTGTCACATGACATGCTATGTTACGAAAACATTACAAAAACGGTACACAAATTAATATAATAAACCTTAATTACTGGTTATAAAAAGTAATCCGCTGAATTGAACAATAAGAATATTGAAACATCTGCCTGTGTGTTAACTGGGTCCATAAGGGAAGCAAATAAAGGTTAAAGTGGGACTGGTTTCTCCATCCAGTAGAAAACTTTAGCTGCAAAATTCAACTGTCTATGAACAAGTCTAAAGACAAGTAAAGAAAAACAATTCAGCCAACCAAGATGAAAGTAGGCTCTTCTCTCAGATAAAGTATGATGCGAAGCAGAGAAAGCACACAAGGAGTCTGGATCTACTTACCCCCTTTCACCTAGAAAAGCAATCAAACTTCTGAAGGATGGGACAGCTGCTGGTCTACATGGTATTCCAGCAGAAGATTTTAAAGCCAACAGAAATACCTCAACTGAATTACTGCACAAATTATTTAGCAGTCTGAGAGACTGAAGAAATACAAACAGACTAGAGGGAAGGATATCTGGTGAAGGTGCCAAGGTAAGGGGATCTGCCTCAACATTATAGAGGTAGAATGCTATTGTCATTTCCTAAGCAAATATTAAGCAGGACCATTCTGATTAACAAAAACATTGACAAATAGCTATGGAATGAACTTACAGGCATCTGACCAAATACACCCTGCACTGATCAGATAACCACAATATTCATAATAATAGTGCAAAGTAATGAAATGAATTCTCACCATTTTATATAGGATCTGCAGGCTATGAAAGGGCCACTAATAATATTGATTTAAAAATCTCTTTAGAAATTGATGAGGCACATGGGATCTCACAGAAGATAAATAACTTAATAAAAGCAACATACAGAGAAATGAAATGCAGAGTTCTTCATGAAGAAAAACTAATAGACATATTTGAAATAAGAGTAGGAGCACGAAAGGAATAACTGTTGTCAACTTTATTATTTTTTTCTTTCTTCATCTTACTGACTATAGACTGGACTATGAGGATATGACAGTTACCACCAAAAATAAAATTCAATGGACTTTGGCAAAGTAGCTTGTTAATCTGGACATAATTAGCATCACAGTTCTCCTGTCCCAAACACAAAATCAGATGCAAGATGAATGAAACACACTTGTTGAGAAGTCACAACAATTTGGTCAAAGAATTCATAGGGGAAAGACAAAGACAACGAGAATAAATGAAGCAAATGGTAATCTCATCTTCTATGGTGAAACTTCAAAATGAAGAGGTGGAATCATACACATATTTAGGTAGCAATGTAGATAAAGGTGTGAGGACAGATAAAGATATTAAAATAAAAATACAAAAATAGGAGGAACTTTCATATCACTAGGAATTCTGTGTAATTAAAAGTAAAGAAGTCTGGTAGCAAACTTAGAATATTTAACTCTAGCATTAAATCATATGGCAAAAAAATGTGGCTTGGCGTGAGTTGGTTGGAAGCATTTACTCCATTGGGGGATAAAAGGCAGCAGCAGAAGAAGAAGAAATTGAGGCACATCATGTAGCAACACTTTTATAAGGTACAATTTTAAATAAAACAGATGTGTGCTTATTTCATACATTTAAAATTATAAAACAACTGCAGTTGGCATATCAACTAAAAATTTTAACACAGTACCTATTCTTAAAACAAATGATTTAATAGTATAAAGAAACAGTGACAATGTTTCTGCTCAGAAAACTTTAACAAATTTAAGGTATGTCATGCAAATGGCTTGGCATGTATGATGCTATACTTCACTTTCATTCTTTTTCACATTTTCTTCGTCCTCATCTGTAAGAAAGTAAAAAAGCAATAAGGTCACTCATTATGACAACAAAAGGAGATTGACAGTGATGAATGCTGACTATGATATATGTGATGTCTGTAAGTACAATCACATCTTAAACATAACACATATCTCAAAAACTGAAATGTCAAAGCAATCAAACATATTTCTGATCAACATAAACACACAGGGTAAAAAAAACACGCCTGTATGCTTGTAATATAAATGCAAAGATTAATAACTTCAAGTCCAACTAATGTAATACATACAGGAAGTGTTGGTACTTGAAGAAAACAAATATGCTCAGTAATGCAGGGGTTCTCAAACTATTTAGACCAGAGAAGCCCATGCACCAAAAAAGTCCATGCTGGACCCCTCATACAGTTTTTAACACCCACATAAACATTTAATAATAACACATTTCATTTTACAAAACATGTTGTTTAATTGAGAGATAAAATGTATTTCATACTATGCTATTGTACAGAGTGGGAAAAAAACTCACATAAATGAAGAATATTTTTTAATGCCTTAAAAATTATCATTGTGTGCCTGACCTGGTATAACCTGGTGCAACCTTTGTTCCTTATGAACACTATTTATACTTCTTCGATGACAGAACATAATCTTTTCTGTAATATCTTGCAGGCTATAATCCCAGTGAGCATCTATTTTACTGCCTTTCTTCTTCTAATGTAGATACACGTATTTTTCATCTTCTTGCTTTATTTTGGTTGAACCTGACTAGATTGTGGGCATATGTCAATGAACCAAGTGTAATCTCCATAATGATGGCTGACTGCAATGGATGTCTGACTGTCCATCTCTCTCTTAGGTTCTTAGGTGGTACACTGACAGATTGCTGTTGTTCCATTGCTTGATGTTCTATTTCCACTTACACCACTCTCTTGCTTGACTGCTTTAAACTTTGCCCTCTAATATTATTTTCAAAGAAAATCTGTTACGAACAATAAAAACATTTCGGGCTATGGCAAAGAAATCAGTATCACAGCAAAGAAATAATAGCTTACAACTAGCAACATCATTTTAAAAAAGATTAAAAACTGGAAATAAAGCTGGCTGTTACATGTGAAGCAAATTACAGCAAAAGACACCACTGATGGATACTAGACATTTTGGTGTAAATTTTAAAAGAAATGAGGGTATCATTTTATGTGTGCTAATTTCACATTTTAGGAGAACAATCAGAGAAAATAAAAAAATGGCAAAAAATAATTAATTCTGTTCGTTTAAAATAGGTGACAGTAGTTTCATGAAATGAAAGAATTCAATTAAAGTTTGAATTTTGTAGCATTTGATGCCATAACAATACTTATTTATATTTGGTCTCTCTCTCTCTTTCTCTCTCTCACACACGCACGCGCGCGCGCCATGATAGGGCTTCAAATGAAAACCTTAAAAGTGTGATAGACATTACAATAACCATGCCATTATCTTGTAACCTATAAATATTGTTGTTAAGGTTGTCAAGAGTGCACATGATTCATAGTGCAGATTAGTGCGGTTGTGTCATAAGGAGTGTTTAAGGATGGCCCCACCATCTTTGACATGCACCAAAGAGGAGCAGCGTTCTATTATCCATTATCTTTGATCAGTGAAGGGGGTGAAACCTATAGAAATTCATTGGCAAATGAAGGTCCAGTATGGTGATGCAGTCCAGCAAGAGTAGGAAGTTTCAAAACGGTGTGACTTCTGTGACAGACTGTTCACGACCGGGTCAGGCCAACTGAGTAGTGACAATTGCATCCGATGAAGGCCTTGTACAGGAAAACAGCCGACTGACCATGAGTGATACATCTTGACATCAGCCAAGGTTCAGCACACCACATCATCCATGATGTGCTACAGTACCACAAAATATCTGCAAGGTGGATGCCACGGCCGCTTACTCCAGAATTAAAATGATGCATAGATGCTTATCAAGGACTTTTGCAGTGCTTTGAAGCAAAAGGTGATGGTTTCCTATCAAGAATTTTTACCTGAGATAAAACCTGGATTCACTACCACAAGCCGAAAATAAAGAGAGCGAGTAAGGAATGGCGCCATCCCTCCTCACCAAAACCAAAGAAGCTTCGCACACAGCCATCTGCAGGGAAGGTTATGCTGACTCTCTCTTGGAATGAATGAGGCATTATTTTAGAGTACTACATACAAAGAGGAAAAACTGTTACCAGTGAAGCGAATACAAATCTTCTCAGGAATCATCTTTGACCCACAATCAAATCAAAATGACATGGACTTCTGAGTAAAGATGTTCTTTTGCAACATGATAATGCTTGACCCCAGGCTGCCCATGCAACGGTTGAAAACATCAAAGACCTCAACTTTCAGTGTGTACCACATCCCCTGTGCTCACCAGGACTAGCCCCAAGAGATTTCCACCTGTTTGGACAACTCAAAGAGTTACTGGGAGGAAAGACTTTTCGGATAGATGAAGAGGTACAGCTGATAATGCAGGAGTGGTTACACACGCGACCAAGAGAATGTTTTTCTACAGGAATCCAAGAACTTTATCAGTACTGGACGACTTGCATTGAATGCAGTGGTGACTACATTGAAAAATGATACATTTTTTCTTTACTCTTTCAGAATATATTACACCCCCCCCCCCCCCCAAAAAAAAAAAACATTTAAGGTTTCCTTTTATATATTATTTTTTTAAATTTAACTTATGTAGAGTTGATAATAAACACTTTCTGACCATTAACTCAAGCAGTTTAAAGCTTCTTGTTACAAATCCATCCTATCTGTAAATAAAGTCATTGTAAAGACTTGCTAACTGCCTGGTCTATCACATGACCCTTTACTGTTGCATCATCTTTACTTGACATCAGACAAAGCCCCCAAGTCAGGGGTTCCCAAAGTGCTAAATACAATCTCCCTGGGGTTAGTGGGCAGTTTCAGGAAACAATGGGGGTTTTAATTTGTAGCAGATTGAATGCCAAGAAAGTAGTGTGTATTTGTAAGTGTGTATGTATGGCGATGCAAGTGATATGGGCTTGGAACCAAAATACTTTTTTATACAACTAATAAAAATGACAAGAAATAATACTGTTGTGCATTTTGGAGGTTCAAAAGCAAATGTAGTTCCGATTCACCAAAATATATGCAAAACAGTTAGTTAAAAATAAGAACAATTATAAAAATGAAACTAAAATGCATCTACAGACAAATAAATCTAAGCAAGCAGAAAGGAAACCCTATATTACATTGTTTTCTAAAGTCCCATAGCAGGCGGCAGCTGTGGGTATGTGAAGTGCTAGGAACATCACATGTTGTAGGCCTGAGTGTAGGGAGGAATAGGAGGCAAGTCTTTCCCTCCATAGCAATTGTCGAGAGCTGACATTAAACTTTGATGTGACCGTGCCCATGACATTGTCAGTGTTGCATATCCTTTACAGGACATTGCAGTCAACTCCAGAATATTTTGGCTGTTTGTGATTTTACAGCTGTGTTTCAAACGCAGTATGCAGGATTTCGAACTGCGTCCGTAAGCCCTTCACCACATAACCGGCAATATCTATAGCTCAACACAAATTATATGTCAAAAATATGTACTTGAGAAAGTAACAAAATACTACAACACTACACATAACTTAAATATAATTAATGAAATTTACAAAGAAAACCCAAAAGCCTAATAGATGCAAATATACACAGTGTTGGAATGTCTAGGCAATGCCTAAAAAAAAAGACTGTCAAATGAAGATAAGCTATTAATATCAAAACAAATCAATGTTGGCCTCTTTTAGCAACATCAATGTGGAAATTTTACAGGACATTGCAGTCAACACCAGCATTTTTAAGCTGCTGTCGATGTCTTGGCAAGTTTTACGTTCGATAGTTTGCCATTACTTTCTGAATGGCCGACTCACATACCTCCGTAAGTAACCAACGTGATGCGATCCGCTGCCGAATCTTGCGCAGCTGTGTTTCGTACGAGAGTATACAGGATTACAAACAGCGTCCTTAACTCTATGCCAGGGAGACCGGCAATGTGGAAGTAACATGACAAATAAAATGAGCTAAGTTCTGCTTTTCATTATTTCTGCAGACTCCGAGATGCCTTTCAGTGTTAGGTTAGAGTTTTCTGGACAAGCTCCTTGTATGGGCCCAATCAAGATGGTGCTTGTTGCCTCTGCTAATCCATGACTAGTCAGGTCTGTCTCTTGCTGTTTCTGTTGTATCTAAATGTCATTGCTTTGTGTCGTATGCTGTTTGTGGGCAGTCTTGTTATATCACAAAACCATCTGATTATTGTTCTTGATAAACTCCACTTCTGACACAATACCCACTTGATTCCATATGTCATAATTTCTGATTGTGTCTCTACTTTTACCATGAAATATTTGAAGGAGACATTTCAACTCTGATATTACAATTCTCTTGTATCTCATGCTGTCATCATTCAGTTCTGGCATTAGTAAAATAATGTTGGCAGGAAGGCAGCACAATTAGCAGACAAGTAAGGAACTATACAATTAGCAGACAAGTAAGGAACTATACAATTAGCAGACAAGTGAGGAACTATACAATTAGCAGACAAGTGAGGAACTATACAATTAGCAGACAAGTAAGGAACTATACAATTAGCAGACAAGTAAGGAACTATACAATTAGCAGACAAGTGAGGAACTATACAATTAGCAGACAAGTGAGGAACTATACAATTAGCAGACAAGTGAGGAACTATACAATTAGCAGACAAGTGAGGAACTATACAATTAGCAGACAAGTAAGGAACTATACAATTAGCAGACAAGTGAGGAACTATACAATTAGCAGACAAGTGAGGAGCTATACAATTAGCAGACAAGTAAGGAACTATACAATTAGCAGACAAGTGAGGAACTATACAATTAGCAGACAAGTGAGGAACTATACAATTAGCAGACAAGTGAGGAACTATACAATTAGCAGACAAGTAGAGGAACTATACAATTAGCAGACAAGTGAGGAACTATACAATTAGCAGACAAGTAAGGAACTATACAATTAGCAGACAAGTGAGGAACTATACAATTAGCAGACAAGTGAGGAACTATACAATTAGCAGACAAGTGAGGAACTATACAATTAGCAGACAAGTAGAGGAACTATACAATTAGCAGACAAGTGAGGAACTATACAATTAGCAGACAAGTGAGGAACTATACAATTAGCAGACAAGTGAGGAACTATACAATTAGCAGACAAGTAAGGAACTATACAATTAGCAGACAAGTGAGGAACTATACAATTAGCAGACAAGTGAGGAACTATACAATTAGCAGACAAGTGAGGAACTATACAATTAGCAGACAAGTGAGGAACTATACAATTAGCAGACAAGTGAGGAACTATACAATTAGCAGACAAGTAAGGAACTATACAATTAGCAGACAAGTGAGGAACTATACAATTAGCAGACAAGTGAGGAACTATACAATTAGCAGACAAGTGAGGAAGCTATACAATTAGCAGACAAGTAGGAACTATACAATTAGCAGACAAGTGAGGAACTATACAATTAGCAGACAAGTGAGGAACTATACAATTAGCAGACAAGTAAGGAACTATACAATTAGCAGACAAGTGAGGAACTATACAATTAGCAGACAAGTGAGGAACTATACAATTAGCAGACAAGTGAGGAACTATACAATTAGCAGACAAGTGAGGAACTATACAATTAGCAGACAAGTAAGGAACTATACAATTAGCAGACAAGTGAGGAACTATACAATTAGCAGACAAGTGAGGAACTATACAATTAGCAGACAAGTGAGGAACTATACAATTAGCAGACAAGTGAGGAACTATACAATTAGCAGACAAGTGAGGAACTATACAATTAGCAGACAAGTGAGGAACTATACAATTAGCAGACAAGTGAGGAACTATACAATTAGCAGACAAGTGAGGAACTATACAATTAGCAGACAAGTGAGGAACTATACAATTAGCAGACAAGTGAGGAACTATACAATTAGCAGACAAGTGAGGAACTATACAATTAGCAGACAAGTAAGGAACTATACAATTAGCAGACAAGTGAGGAACTATACAATTAGCAGACAAGTGAGGAACTATACAATTAGCAGACAAGTGAGGAACTATACAATTAGCAGACAAGTGAGGAACTATACAATTAGCAGACAAGTGAGGAACTATACAATTAGCAGACAAGTGAGGAACTATACAATTAGCAGACAAGTGAGGAACTATACAATTAGCAGACAAGTGAGGAACTATACAATTAGCAGACAAGTGAGGAACTATACAATTAGCAGACAAGTGAGGAACTATACAATTAGCAGACAAGTGAGGAACTATACAATTAGCAGACAAGTGAGGAACTATACAATTAGCAGACAAGTGAGGAACTATACAATTAGCAGACAAGTGAGGAACTATACAATTAGCAGACAAGTGAGGAACTATACAATTAGCAGACAAGTGAGGAACTATACAATTAGCAGACAAGTGAGGAACTATACAATTAGCAGACAAGTGAGGAACTATACAATTAGCAGACAAGTGAGGAACTATACAATTAGCAGACAAGTGAGGAACTATACAATTAGCAGACAAGTGAGGAACTATACAATTAGCAGACAAGTGAGGAACTATACAATTAGCAGACAAGTGAGGAACTATACAATTAGCAGACAAGTGAGGAACTATACAATTAGCAGACAAGTGAGGAACTATACAATTAGCAGACAAGTGAGGAACTATACAATTAGCAGACAAGTGAGGAACTATACAATTAGCAGACAAGTGAGGAACTATACAATTAGCAGACAAGTAAGGAACTATACAATTAGCAGACAAGTGAGGAACTATACAATTAGCAGACAAGTGAGGAACTATACAATTAGCAGACAAGTGAGGAACTATACAATTAGCAGACAAGTAAGGAACTATACAATTAGCAGACAAGTAAGGAACTATACAATTAGCAGACAAGTAAGGAACTATACAATTAGCAGACAAGTGAGGAACTATACAATTAGCAGACAAGTGAGGAACTATACAATTAGCAGACAAGTGAGGAACTATACAATTAGCAGACAAGTGAGGAACTATACAATTAGCAGACAAGTGAGGAACTATACAATTAGCAGACAAGTGAGGAACTATACAATTAGCAGACAAGTGAGGAACTATACAATTAGCAGACAAGTGAGGAACTATACAATTAGCAGACAAGTGAGGAACTATACAATTAGCAGACAAGTGAGGAACTATACAATTAGCAGACAAGTGAGGAACTATACAATTAGCAGACAAGTGAGGAACTATACAATTAGCAGACAAGTAAGGAACTATACAATTAGCAGACAAGTGAGGAACTATACAATTAGCAGACAAGTGAGGAACTATACAATTAGCAGACAAGTGAGGAACTATACAATTAGCAGACAAGTGAGGAACTATACAATTAGCAGACAAGTGAGGAACTATACAATTAGCAGACAAGTAAGGAACTATACAATTAGCAGACAAGTGAGGAACTATACAATTAGCAGACAAGTGAGGAACTATACAATTAGCAGACAAGTGAGGAACTATACAATTAGCAGACAAGTAAGGAACTATACAATTAGCAGACAAGTAAGGAACTATACAATTAGCAGACAAGTGAGGAACTATACAATTAGCAGACAAGTGAGGAACTATACAATTAGCAGACAAGTGAGGAACTATACAATTAGCAGACAAGTGAGGAACTATACAATTAGCAGACAAGTAAGGAACTATACAATTAGCAGACAAGTGAGGAACTATACAATTAGCAGACAAGTGAGGAACTATACAATTAGCAGACAAGTGAGGAACTATACAATTAGCAGACAAGTGAGGAACTATACAATTAGCAGACAAGTGAGGAACTATACAATTAGCAGACAAGTGAGGAACTATACAATTAGCAGACAAGTGAGGAACTATACAATTAGCAGACAAGTGAGGAACTATACAATTAGCAGACAAGTGAGGAACTATACAATTAGCAGACAAGTGAGGAACTATACAATTAGCAGACAAGTGAGGAACTATACAATTAGCAGACAAGTGAGGAACTATACAATTAGCAGACAAGTGAGGAACTATACAATTAGCAGACAAGTAAGGAACTATACAATTAGCAGACAAGTGAGGAACTATACAATTAGCAGACAAGTGAGGAACTATGTGGAAGCTATGGAGATGTGGTTGTATAGAAGAATGATAACATTGTGGATAGATACAAAGAGTAATGAAGATATCTTGAAAGAAGTTAACACTGTGGATAGATACAAAGAGTAATGAAGATATCTTGAAAGAAGTTAACATTGTGGATAGATACAAAGAGTAATGAAGATATCTTGAAAGAAGTTAACATTGTGGATAGATACAAAGAGTAATGAAGATATCTTGAAAGAAGTTAACACTGTGGATAGATACAAAGAGTAATGAAGATATCTTGAAAGAAGTTAACACTGTGGATGGATACAAAGAGTTATGAAGATATCTTGAAAGAAGTTAACATTGTGGATAGATACAAAGAGTAATGAAGATATCTTGAAAGAAGTTAACACTGTGGATGGATACAAAGAGTAATGAAGATATCTTGAAAGAAGTTAACACTGTGGATGGATACAAAGAGTAATGAAGATATCTTGAAAGAAGTTAACATTGTGGATAGATACAAAGAGTAATGAAGATATCTTGAAAGAAGTTAACATTGTGGATAGATACAAAGAGTAATGAAGATATCTTGAAAGAAGTTAACACTGTGGATAGATACAAAGAGTAATGAAGATATCTTGAAAGAAGTTAACACTGTGGATGGATACAAAGAGTTATGAAGATATCTTGAAAGAAGTTAACATTGTGGATAGATACAAAGAGTAATGAAGATATCTTGAAAGAAGTTAACACTGTGGATGGATACAAAGAGTAATGAAGATATCTTGAAAGAAGTTAACACTGTGGATGGATACAAAGAGTAATGAAGATATCTTGAAAGAAGTTAACACTGTGGATGGATATAAAGAGTAATGAAGATATCTTGAAAAAAGTTAACACTGTGGATGGATACAAAGAGTAATGAAGATATCTTGAAAGAAGCTAACACTGTGGATGGATACAAAGAGTAATGAAGATATCTTGAAAGAAGTTAACACTGTGGATGGATACAAAGAGTAATGAAGATATCTTGAAAGAAGTTAACACTGTGGATAGATACAAAGAGTAATGAAGATATCTTGAAAGAAGTTAACACTGTGGATGGATACAAAGAGTAATGAAGATATCTTGAAAGAAGTTAACACTGTGGATGGATACAAAGAGTAATGAAGATATCTTGAAAGAAGTTAACACTGTGGATGGATACAAAGAGTTATGAAGATATCTTGAAAGAAGTTAACACTGTGGATAGATACAAAGAGTAATGAAGATATCTTGAATGAAGTTAACTTAAAAAGAGAACTAGTTACTCACATCAGAAGTCAGTCCTATTTCTTTGGGTATGTCATGAGAAGGGGAAAGCTGCAGTATGTAGTCACAATTGGAACGTTGGAGGGGAGGAGAAGCAGGGAGAGATCAAGAGAGAAGATGCAGGACAGTTTGATATCATGGCATGGAGAACATCAGTATCAGAAATGACTGGCAGTACAAGAGACACCAGGCTGTGAACAGACATGACCACCAATGCCTTATAATATGGACTATAAGACACCAGGCTGTGGACAGACATGACCACCAATGCCTTATAATATGGACTATAAGACACCAGGCTGTGGACAGACATGATCACCAATGCCATACGACATGGGCTATAAGACACCAGGCTGTGGACAGACATGATCACCAATGCCATATAACATGGACTATAAGACACCAGGCTGTGGACAGACATGATCCCCAATGCCATATAACATGGAATATAAGAAGAAGGAAGATAGTGTTCAACAATTATAAAAAGAGGGTTAAATGGCAAGAGTATCAACTTAATTGCACCAGATTTGATCCCATCCAGCTCGGTCTCTCTTCCCAGATCACCTCACTGTCTGTCAAAAGAAGACTCAGAAAAATTGCAATCGCGAACCAAAAGTTGAAGGGCAAAAGCAAATTCATGACCTTCTGGGTGTGAAGCAGATGGTTTGATTACTTTGCCACGAAGACCACGGGTGTTCAACAATGCTCTTTGTTATCTATTGATATGTTTTTATTGTACAGTACTGACACTGTATTACTAAGAGATTTAATACATTACTAGTATTGATGCTGTATTGCTGGTATCACTAATTCACACTAGTGTTCATGCTGTATAACTGCATGGGTTTCATTATGGAAAATATTTACACCTGAAGTGGTATTCCATTTACAAGATAAGATAAACATTAGTGTCAACTACTAAAAGAAGAGTTAGAGACTACTAATTACTTTTATAAAATAATAATATGTTAACTGAACTAATCCATAGAATCTATAATAATTGCAAAAGTTGAAAACAATGTTCTCCCATTGTGAATTTGAATAATGAAGACACAAACAATATATTGCACAATTTATGGACTGACATATTTCACTGTATCTCATCAGGTGTATGCTACAGAAAGAAGTTCAACATGTAATTAAATAGCGTAATTAATCCTTTCAACTGAAATACACAAAACACATTATCATATATTTCGCTGTCACCAGAGCATTATGTAAACAGATATGATAATCTCTTTACAACTACTGTGGTGACAGCAAAACACATGACAATATGTTTTGTGTATTTTAGTTAAAAAGATTCATTACACTACTTCATTGTATGTTTTCTGTAGAATACACCTGATGAGATACAGTGAAACATGACTGGCAATAAATTATGCAAGACACTGTATATTGTTTATGTCTTAATTATTCAAATTACAAAAGTGTTTTAATAAATCCAAATTAAGAATAAATCATTTTAAATGTTCAATTATATGGAACTAGTGTTACACCACAAAACCAAATTTGCACAGACTCTCTCAGATGTCAGAGGATAAATTAACTGATTATTTCTGTCGTGCACTGGTTGTGGATAGCATCAACACACTCTCAGTGCCATATTGAATTCCAGTGTTAAATTATACATAACTGAGTCACAGTGTAGCATAGAGTAATTTAGTGATATCAGCATTACTTCTTTGTTCATTTTAAGTGTAATAACTGTAGATACTTTCTAAGATAGTTCTTTGTTTTTCTTCAAATACTTGCATGGCCACTATAATTATACTCAACTTGTTTCTTTTTACCTAAGAGTTTGATGCTACTATACATGTCTCTTGAACAATCCCCCGCCAAACTGTTTATTTGCTTGCTCCATTCATGGAACCTCTTTATTCTGTTTCTTTATGCCAGCCTTATTTCTATGGAATGTGCATTTTTTCACAAATATCTACATATAGTGGTTAGAGCACTTACCCAGCAATGCTGTGGTCATTTGCTTGATGGCCAGTGGAGGCGGAATTACATTTTTTTTCTGACTAGTTTGGGCAATTCAACATCCTAAAACTGGTACCAGATTTCTTGGAAAGTGAATGCAGCTGATGTAATACTGACAATATCACCCACCATATGCTATGTGATAATTGAATATATAGACCTAACACCACAACCTCAATAAGCCATATAAACTTGTTAACAGGCATTACTTTACTTTACCTTTATATATGCTTGGGTCTGGGTTTTGAATGAACTTACTATCAAGTGATTTCAAAAGGTACTAAACAATTAAAATCTATAAAAGAAAAGTAACAAATAAAAATAATATAACAAAAATTGATGAAAACATTTCTCACCAAACATGCTCAAAATGATACTTTTTTGGACTTTCCTTCAAATTATAAAAATAAAACTGATTAAATGTGTAGATTAAATGCAAAATGTATGACAGACCACAAGGCTGATACAGGTCTCCAATCTGTACTGCGTCTTCACTGTGTACTTGGTGTCACATACATATTCTTAATATTTGCAATATCATTTTAGTAAATATCACAATAAAAAACTGAAGAAGAGACAAGAGTAGAAGAAAATGACACATTTAAATCTACATTCTTTTTCTTTAGCCCATTAACCCCCATTGGACATACTCCTGCAAACGATTCATGCCAAGCCATCTTAATTTTTGCTAATCTCCAGCAGCTCAATCCCCCATATTATTCATCTATGTCTTTAATTCTCTTGTCCGTGTGTTTTAAGGTCTCCCATTATTGTGTTCGCCCTGTGAGTTCCAGACAAAGAAGTGTCTAGTTATGTTTTCTCAATGTTCTTCTCTTCAGTGTCAATGTCTTTTACTTACCTCTTGATTAATTGGAATTGGTTTAGTTATCTCCAAGAGCTCTACACGGATGTTTCTGAAATACCATGTTAGTCCCAGTATTCTGTGCAGGTACCAATTTACTAACGTTTGTAGTTTATTTGTAATTCTTTTGGTAATTTTCCACATCTCTATACCATATAGTATTACTGATTTAAGGTATTTAAAAATCTGTATCTGTTATCATCTTTGTTTACACTGCTACCTAAATAGGTGTATTATTCCATTTCTTAGTTCCAGTATTGTTACTGTTTAAATCTGCTTTGTTATTTTTAATTTCTTCTATTTTTTACAACAGTTTTGAATATTATCCATGTTATATGTTTTAATTCCCTTTTTCCAAGAAATCCCTCATTCCAAATGCTTAACCAGCTGCCAGCAATTTTCCGTACTCACTGTGTCTACTAAATGTTGCAAGGCCTGGTACTTATTAGAGACTGTGACCTTAATTGTTGCTTAGTTTCTTGATTTATGAGATTTTCTACATTGTATTGATGTGGAGCAGCTGGCAGAGTGGCTAGAATGCCGGGCTCTCCTTCAGAAGACCCGGGTTTAAATCCTCGGTCCCCGGGAAGGTTAACCCGGTCAACAAATGCACACAGAAGTCAGATGTGTCGGCCTAACGGCGCAAGAACGCAGCTCTGCTGTAAACAGGCACAACGCAATCACATCCGGAAAAAAAACAACTCAGGATGAACGCAGCAGAAGAAGAAGAAGAATCCTCGGTAAGGCTGTGGAGTTTTTTCTGTCCTGGGGCAAAAAGAAAACTCTAACCTGCACAGTTTGCCGCGACTGCACTAGCCATGCGGCCTTAATTCCACAGGCTCAAGACCCCCCCTGTCCATACCGCAAGGTACTATAGGCAGTAAATGACAGTATTGATTCCATGTTTATAAGATCTTGAGTATCTCTTCAGTTTCAACGGAATTTTACTTACCAGCAGACAGTAATCTGCACCTACATTTGCACTTCTACATACTGTTATGTCATGTTGCTACATGATGGTCCTACATCATCAGGCATTGTTCCCCTCCTCAGTGCAGATGGGGGAACATTGGTCACCGATAAGAAAGAAATCCTTCAATGCTGAGCAGAGCATTTCAAACATCTTAAATGCAACCGCTTTCTTCGACGATGAAACCATCAACTGCCTTCCTCAAGTTTCCACTAATGATACTCTTGATGACCTGCCAACCATAGTGGAAGTAAACAAAGCCATCCAGCAACTTTCCAGCAGTAAGGCGCCTGGTCCTGACTCTTTCCCGGCAGAGATATACAAAGCAGGTGGGCCAGTCCTGATACAGCAGCTTCACCAAGTCTTTACAAACATATGGGTGAACGAGACTATGCCACAAGATTTCAAGGACACGTCAATAGTCCACCACCAATCTTGTGACAACCACCAAGGCATCTCCTTACTCTCAATTGCAGGGAAGATAATCACCAGAATTCTTCTCAATCGCCTCACAGCCCATCTCGACCAAGATCTTCTTCCTGAGAGTCAATGTGGCTTCAGAAAAGAACGAGGAACTGTTGACATGATTTTCGCTGCAAGGCAGCTGCAAGAGAAATGTTAGGAACAGAACTCTGAAATGTTCTCCACTTTCATTGACCTTACCAAGGCTTTTGATACAGTCAGCAGAGAAGGACTGTGGAAGATTATGGCGAAATATGGCTGTCCACGAAAATTTGTCCAAATAGTGCGGTTATTTCATGATGATATGCAAGCAAGAGTACAGGAAAATGGTGACCTGTTTGAGTCCTTTCCTGTCACCAATGTAGTGAAGCAAGGATGTGTCCTGGCACCAACACTGTTCAGCGTCATGTTTTCAGCTATGCTGATGATTGCCTTCGAGAACAATGACACTGGAATAGACATCAACTACCGCATGGATGGAAAGTTGTTAAATCTCAGAAGGCTGAAAGCTAAAACCAAAACTAACAGCGACACCGTCAGAGAGCTCCTGTTTGCTGATGATTTCGCTCTATATGCCAACTCAGAGGCAGACATGCAACACAATGTTTCAGCTTTCACATATACCTGTGCCAACTTTGGGCTCAATATCAACTTGGAAAAAGACTGTAGTTATGTATCAGCCAGCTTCAGGGATTAATCACACCGTGCTGAATATCAAAGTGAATGGTCATAGACTAAATGTTGTGGACAAATTCACCTATCTCAGCAGCACTGTGTCACAAGCTGCCACAATTGATGACGAAGTGAATGCAAGAATCTCCAAGGCCAGCACGGCCTTTGGCAGACTGTACAAGAATGTGTGAGATAGAAATGGAATAAGCCTGCAAACACAGCTGAAAGTCTACAAAGCAGTTGTATTATCCATACTGCTATATGCTTGTGAAACCTGGACTGTTTATCAGCGACATGCTAGGAAATTAAACCACTTCCACAAAGTCTGCCTTAGGAAGCTATCAAAGATTAAATGGCAAGACAAGATCCCAGACACTGAAGTCCTAGAAAGAGCATCCTATGCCCAGTATCCACACTCTACTAATGAAGAATCAGATTCGCTGAGCTGGTCACTTAACTCGTATGCCAGATCACAGGCTCCCTAAACAAATTTTTTACGGTGAGCTGGGTTGTGGTAAATGCTCCCAAGGCGGCCAGAGGAAATGCTTTAAAGACACTGAAAATCTCACTGAAAGCTTTTGCAATTCATCATGACACCTGGGAGACTGCTGACTGAAATTCGTGGCGTACATCATTACACAAGGGTGCAGTCACTTGTAATGCAACCAGGACTGCAAGAGCTGGACAGAAAAACCACTGCAGGAGATCCTTCCCCCCGGGAACGTCAAGCATTCTTTGCCCACATTGTCAAAGAACATTTTGAGCCAAAATAGGCCTTATCAGCCATCTTAGAACTCACTGCGCCATACTTTCAACCCCACTGGATGAAATTGATGGTCATCATCATTCTTGATGGACAAACAACAACATGTCATGTTGAGAGGATCTACAATTCTAGTTAATGTAAATTTGATCAACTTGATTTTCTGTACTGTGACCTGATGATAATCATGTTGCTTTGTGTGTTCTTATATATGGCAAGACACATCTTCCTATGACATTTTAATTCACTGAACAAAACTGGGTGAATATGTTCTACATGTTTCATAACCCCAAATGTGTGTTTCCCTTTGATCTCTTCATACCTCATCACATTTCATGCTATCCTGGCATTTAGATCACCCATCAAAACTTTGATTTTGTCATTTCTGGGTTGATGTAAAGTACTTTGCAGTATCATAAAATTCCTCTTTCACTGATTTATTCTTATCCATATCATGGATCATGTTAACTTTCTTTTTTGTAGTTCTAAATGTTGGTATTATTCTAGAACTCACTGCTTCCCAAACTATTATTGTTTTCTCTGCCTCTGAAGATATAATTAGAGTCACCTCTGCATTGTGAGAAAAATATTTTTCTCTATATAGCCTGGCAAAAACACCATTTCTTCTGTGTTTAGAAGCTTTTTGCTTGTTCCTTCCATCTTGTTTCGCATAATTCCAAAATGCTAATCTTATAATATTTAATTTCCCTAATTTTTCCAAATGCATCCATTCTGGATATTAAAATGTGCTTGTCAATTAGGGAACAGTTTAATTAAAAACAAAAGAGTACAGTAAACAAAGAGAAGTACCACAATAATTTAAAGTTGACATTAGAGACATATTTTACAAATTTCCTACCTGTACTGTTTCTTTTGTTTTCTGTAAAAATGAACCAAACAGAACAAGTAAAAAATCAACAAGATTATTATCTTCATAGAGCAATATATTCATTGCAAGATAAAACAATAAAAACATCACTGATTTAAACTTATTTAGTTTCCAAATATGTCCATCCCCAACCATGTTATATATTTAAAGGTGGATTAATAATATACTACATTTCTAAGAAAAGGCAAAAGATATATGAAAATATAACACTAATCAATCATACAATATGTGTATATCTTCTTCATTAAATAATGTAAAAAAATTAGAAAAGTAAATACATTATCATAATACCTTCTGGGCTATCATTTCTCTTTGATGACTTACTGTCTTCAAATGAATCTTCTCTATTGTTGTCAGTTTCACTGTTTTTGTCATCTTCACTTTCATCAAGACGACTTCCATTCCTCAGTCGACTGTTGACCTGAATGCAATATATAAAAATGTACACAGCCATTAGTAATCAGTATAATAATTGCTCTGTGTTTGAATTTCATCATGTGACCAAATATTGCACAATGTTCTTAAAAAATTAAAAGATGGTAGGAATGAAGCTAACAAAAATAAGATTATAACTAACAAAATCCATATAAACAACCACCATTTACTGACACTATGAATGGAAAGCAGAATAAAGTGGCTTGGTCACAATGATATGGATAATCCTTATGCTGATACAAAGATCATGTACAAGTCCAAGATATATGAGAGGTGGGAGAAATAATCATGAAAAGATGAACCAGAATCAGGCGATATGAATATTGAAGATTGGGGACAGATTGTTGAGGACAGATGTTATTGTGTAGGGGCTGTGTGGTCTCAAGGTATGGTGTCCGCCTCGAGTACCGGAGGTCCGGGGTTCATGCCCTGGTGATACCAGGATTTTTTCACGAGGATTTCTAGTAATAAATTTCCCCTGGTCTCTGGGTAGTGAGATTGGACACCCATGTGTAATGTTGCACACGTAAAAAATCCCTTGGCAGTTGGAAATCGAAAAAGAGTAGCCTAACGGCACTGCTCGGGCAAAATTTCGAGTTAAAAATCTACCCAAAGTATTTTCAGGATCCTCGCCGGTGCTACAGAGTTTGTGCACTGAGATGAGTTTCTCCAGACTCAGATTTGAGTTAGGAGGAAAACGGAGCACTTATGGGTTGCACCCGTGTGCCGTGATGTTGATCCATCGACTAAACTAAACTAAATTAAATTAGATGTTATTGTGTAGCAAGTCCATACTATAACATCGCTCTCTTCACATCCTATCAGAAAGACTCTCAGTCATTGGGAGTGCCACTGACTCATGTGTTTAAACTTTAATGTCTTTTATTGGCCCTTCATTATTAACATATTGACAAGTGTAGTAGTTTAGTAGTTTGCCATTGCCTTTTGAACACTTTTGGGTGCTTAGAATCTTTTATTCCTGGTGTGCCTTGAAGCTTGAAAGCTGGACCAGCTCTTACTTTCAAAGTTGTTGAATAGATCAATCTTACTTCTCATCTATCAAACAGTTATGTGCTCTGTTGAAGGGAAACCCCCTTCCTGTTATTTTGCTCATTGTATTTTAGCTGGCTAGCTAAAGTTTTAGCCAAGGGCTGGTGTTGCCATGCACATGCAGATTTGTGTAGCTCTATGCAAGACAGACAGAAGCAGTTGAATATAGTAGGATCTAGGTCATCCAAAAGGATATGACTGCCTTTCACCATGACAGACTATCCCTTACACACTTCTGCCTTACCACGGGACAGATTTAAGTGTTAACACACTACTAAGTGTTACAGAATACAAACATACTACTAAGTGTTACAGAATACAAACATACTACTAAGTGTTACAGAATACAAACATACTACTAAGTGTTACAGAATACAAACATACAGACAATCTGACACAAAGATTTACACAGTCCTGTGGCTTAGAAAGAGAATCAAATAGTAAACATTAGGTTGACAGAAGAACACAGTGAAAAACTGATTCTGGTACAAATTTTATCATTAATCATTTACCTAGAAAAGAACTATAAAACTACTATTTTTTTCATTTCAAATTAGTCTAATATAAACATGACCACAAACCATAATGGATAAAACATTAAAAAAATTATCTTTTCAACTAATATAAGATTATGTATCCAGGAAGGCTAACCCGGTCAAGAAAGGCCTGGAGAAGTTGGATGTGTCGATGAAAGGTGCAAATATCTTAGCTGTCGTAAACTAACACAATGCAATTACATCTAAAACAACAAATATCAGATAATGAAGAAGATTAATAATAATAAGAAGAAGAAGATTCATCCAAGCAGATGTGTGTACAAAGGGGAACATTGAGAGGTCATACAAAAATGCGATTAATATATCTCAATAGCTTAGTCCCTAACCGCACATGGCTGACAATAGCACAATGGTGACAACCAATATTCTTTGAAAGATGCATCTGCTTATAAACAAGACAACACATCAACAGAGAAGCATAAACAATTTAAAAATTGCAATCTATTAATCATACCTCATCTAAAGCTTTCCTAATTGCATTCTGAGCAGCTTTATCATTCTGGTCTATTGCCAAATCCAAAGCTTGTTTGAATGACGCTGAGGCTGCTTCATACTCTCCACATTTAACTGTTTTCAAACAGAACTACTCAGATGACTCAAATATTACTATGATCAATAAAGTGTGTGAATAGAGAACATAAGGATAACAATATTTTATATTAAGAAATAACATCTCTAAATAATATATATGCAGGAGCTGCAGAAGCACAGTGACTAGAGACATACCTGCCATGCCAGTGGTCATGAGTTTAAATCTACATTGAGGTGGATTAAAAAATGTATCTGGCTACTACATCATCCCCCTGGCCATTGCTGTGGCAAATGGGTTACAAATACAATTCATAATACCATGTTCAAAACACAGCTGCGGACGATTTAACAGTATAAGTGCCGGTCATTCAGAAAGCAATGGCAAACTATTGAACTGACCAAGAAATCAGAAGCAGCCACAAAATGCTGGGGTTGACTGAGATGTCCTGTAAAGGATATGCAACTAACTTTAACTAACATCACCCCTCAAGTGCCTATTGATCTAAATATGGGTATAACACCATATGCACATGCACTTCTGGGTCTAGCACTATATGTCCAATGTACTTGAGTCTAGCACTATATGTCCAATGTACATGGGTCTAGCACTATATGTCCAATGTACATGGGTTTACCATTATATGTCCAATGTACATGGGTTTACCATTATATGTCCAATGTACATGGGTTTACCATTATATGTCCAATGTACATGGGTCTAGCAATATATGTCCAATGTACATGGGTTAACCATTATATGTCCAATGTACATGGGTCTAGCAATATATGTCCAATGTACATGGTTTTACCATTATATGTCCAATGTACATGGGTCTAACACTATATGTCCAATGTACATGGGTTTACCATTATATGTCCAATGTACATGGGTCTAACACTATATGTCCAATGTACATGGGTCTAGCAATATATGTCCAATGTACATGGGTTTACCATTATATGTCCAATGTACATGGGTTTACCATTATATGTCCAATGTACATGGGTCTAGCATTATATGTCCAATGTACATGGGTTTACCATTATATGTCCAATGTACATGGGTTTACCATTATATGTCCAATGTACACGGGTCTAACACTATATGTCCAATGTACATGGGTTTACCATTATATGTCCAATGTACACGGGTCTAACACTATATGTCCAATGTACATGGGTTTACCATTATATGTCCAATGTACACGGGTCTAACACTATATGTCCAATGTACATGGGTTTACCATTATATGTCCAATGTACATGGGTTTACCATTATATGTCCAATGTACATGGGTCTAGCATTATATGTCCAATGTACATGGGTTTACCATTATATGTCCAATGTACATGGGTCTAGCACTATATGTCCAATGTACATGGGTTTACCATTATATGTCCAATGTACATGGGTTTACCATTATATGTCCAATGTACACGGGTCTAACACTATATGTCCAATGTACATGGGTTTACCATTATATGTCCAATGTACACGGGTCTAACACTATATGTCCAATGTACATGGGTTTACCATTATATGTCCAATGTACACGGGTCTAACACTATATGTCCAATGTACATGGGTTTACCATTATATGTCCAATGTACATGGGTTTACCATTATATGTCCAATGTACATGGGTTTACCATTATATGTCCAATGTACATGGGTTTACCATTATATGTCCAATGTACATGGGTTTACCATTATATGTCCAATGTACATGGGTCTAGCAATATATGTCCAATGTACATGGGTTAACCATTATATGTCCAATGTACATGGGTCTAGCAATATATGTCCAATGTACATGGTTTTACCATTATATGTCCAATGTACATGGGTCTAACACTATATGTCCAATGTACATGGGTTTACCATTATATGTCCAATGTACATGGGTCTAACACTATATGTCCAATGTACATGGGTCTAGCAATATATGTCCAATGTACATGGGTTTACCATTATATGTCCAATGTACATGGGTTTACCATTATATGTCCAATGTACATGGGTCTAGCATTATATGTCCAATGTACATGGGTTTACCATTATATGTCCAATGTACATGGGTCTAGCACTATATGTCCAATGTACATGGGTTTACCATTATATGTCCAATGTGCATGGGTCTAACACTATATGTCCAATATACATGGGTCTAGCACTATATGTCCAATGTACATGGGTTTACCATTATATGTCCAATGTACATGGGTCTAACACTATATGTCCAATGTACATGGGTCTAGCACTATATGTCCAATGTACATGGGTCTAACACTATATGTCCAATGTACATGAGTCTAACACTATATGTCCAATGTACATGAGTCTAACACTATATGTCCAATGTACATGAGTCTAGCACTATATGTCCAATGTACATGGGTCTAGCATTATATGTCCAATATACATGGTTTTACCATTATATGTCCAATATACATGGGTCTAGCACTATATGTCCAATGTACATGGGTCTATAACTATATGTCCAATGTACATGGGTCTAACACTATATGTCCAATGTACATGGGTCTAGCATTATATGTCCAATATACATGGTTTTACCATTATATGTCCAATATACATGGGTCTAGCACTATATGTCCAATGTACATGGGTCTAACACTATATGTCCAATGTACATGGGTCTAACACTATATGTCCAATGTACATGGGTCTAGCATTATGTGTCCAATATACATGGTTTTACCATTATATGTCCAATATACATGGGTCTAGCACTATATGTCCAATGTACATGGGTCTAGCACTATATGTCCAATATACATGGGTCTAGCACTATATGTCCAATATACATGGGTCTAGCATTATATGTCCAATATACATGGGTCTAGCATTATATGTCCAATGTACATGGGTTTACCATTATATGTCCAATATACATGGGTCTAGCATTATATGTCCAATGTACATGGGTTTACCATTATATGTCCAATGTACATGGGTCTAGCACTATATGTCCAATATACATGGGTCTAACACTATATGTCCAATATACATGGGTCTAGCATTATATGTCCAATATACATGGGTCTAACACTATATGTCCAATATACATGGGTCTAACACTATATGTCCAATATACATGGGTCTAGCATTATATGTCCAATATACATGGGTCTAACACTATATGTCCAATATACATGGGTTTAGCATTATATGTCCAATATACATGGGTCTAGCATTATATGTCCAATATAAATGGGTCTAGCATTATATGTCCAATATACATGGGTCTAGCATTATATGTCCAATATACATGAGTCTAGCATTATATGTCCAATGTACATGGGTCTAACACTATATGTCCAATGTACATGGGTTTACTATTATATGTCCAATGTACATGGGTTTACTATTATATGTCCAATGTACATGGGTTTACTATTATATGTCCAATGTACATGGGTTTACTATTATATGTCCAATGTACATGAGTCTAACACTATATGTCCAATGTACATGGGTCTAGCATTATATGTCCAATGTACTTGAGTATAGACCTATATGTCCAATGTACTTGAGTCTAGCACTATATGTCCAATGTACTTGAGTATAGACCTATATGTCCAATGTACATGAGTCTAGCACTATATGTCCAATGTACTTGAGTATAGACCTATATGTCCAATGTACATGAGTCTAGCACTATATGTCCAATGTACTTGAGTATAGATCTATATGTCCAATGTACATGGGTCTAGCACTATATGTCCAATGTACATGAGTCTAGCACTATATGCCCAAAGGGTGTCTAAGGGTCCTCTGCTTGCGTTCTTATTTACTAAATAATATACTCTACTTGTCCTTCCTTATAATAGGGAAACAAAACTCGCTTACACTCAGGAAATAAATGACCGTAGACCCCGAGGTAGACCAAGAAGGCGGTGGAGAGATAATATACATACAGACCTACAAGCACTTGGAATCAACGACTGGCAAGAGAAGGTCCACCAGAGAGACGAATGGAGACAGATTGTATTTGCAGCAAAGAACCTCAATGGCTCGGAATGCTGAAGAAGAAGAAGAACTTGTCCTTCCTTAAGTCTTCCAGAGTTAAGCATTTGCTGTTATAAACTAATATCTGTCCAAGGAGTTAAATTAATACCCATATGCAACAGTAGGCGCAACAGAAATAACGCAGCAAAATGTTGACTTGTCACATGTAAAGCAGGAATGTCTGGGACAGAAGAAGACGAGACAGAGTGGAGAAATGTTGACTTGTCACATGTAAAGCAGAAATGTCTGGGACAGAAGAAGACGAGACAGAGTGGAGAAATGTTTACTTGTCACATGTAAAGCAGAAATGTCTGGGACAGAAGAAGATGAGACAGAGTGGAGAAATGTGGACTTGTCACATGTAAAGCAGAAATGTCTGGGACAGAAGAAGACGAGACAGAGTGGAGAAATGTGGACTTGTCACATGTAAAGCAGAAATGTCTGGGACAGAAGAAGACTAGACAGAGTGGAGAAATGTTGACTTGTCACATGTAAAGCAGAAATGTCTGGGACAGAAGAAGACGAGACAGAGTGGAGAAATGTTGACTTGTCACATGTAAAGCAGAAATGTCTGGGACAGAAGAAGACGAGACAGAGTGGAGAAATGTGGACTTGTCACATGTAAAGCAGAAATGTCTGGGACAGAAGAAGACGAGACAGAGTGGAGAAATGTGGACTTGTCACATGTAAAGCAGAAATGTCTGGGACAGAAGAAGATGAGACAGAGTGGAGAAATGTGGACTTGTCACATGTAAAGCAGAAATGTCTGGGACAGAAGAAGATGAGACAGAGTGGAGAAATGTTGACTTGTCACATGTAAAGCAGAAATGTCTGGGACAGAAGAAGACGAGACAGAGTGGAGAAATGTTGACTTGTCACATGTAAAGCAGAAATGTCTGGGACATAAGAAGATGAGACAGAGTGGAGAAATGTTGACTTGTCACATGTAAAGCAGAAATGTCTGGGACAGAAGAAGATGAGACAGAGTGGAGAAATGTTGACTTGTCACATGTAAAGCAGAAATGTCTGGGACAGAAGAAGACGAGACAGAGTGGAGAAATGTTTACTTGTCACATGTAAAGCAGAAATGTCTGGGACAGAAGAAGATGAGACAGAGTGGAGAAATGTTGACAGATGACATAGACTGAACCAAAAGATTGACTTCACTGCACCAGGTTTTATCCCATATGGGTCATCTTTTTCAGTCGAAAATGTCACACAAAGCACTAAGTCTGTAGCTCCGGTAGTTTCTGAGAAAACTGCACTCGTGAACCGAGCTTTCTTATTGTAGAACACTATATACAACAATAAGAAAGAGACAAACAGCTTTCTTTGGTCATTTGATGAGAAGAGAGGCATTGGAGAACATCGTGACAACTGGAAAGATCGAGGGGAAGAGAGGCAGAGGCAGACCAAGAGAAATTATGCTGGATAGTTTGAGACAGTGGAATGGAGGAATATCATCAGCAGAGTTGATCCAGAACACCAAAGACCGAGATCTGTGGATAGCCATGAATGCCTACGATAGCCGGCAGGGCACTTAATGATGATGAACCAAGCACACACCTGGAATCATTCCCAAAACCTTCGGTGCGTGAGACAGGTGGCGTAACCACTTTGCCATGGATGCTTCCAGACGACGTAGACAGAAACAGTTAAATAAACATTACAGTGAAAACTGGGCACCAGATATGACCTTCCATGGTCACACGAAGCTGTAAGCATATATACAGATTTCCAGCTCGGTTAAGGCAATGTTTTCTTGTTATCTATCTAAGGGAAACTCTGTAAACACCTGGCTTTGTTACAGCATAGACAAGTGATCTTAAATTGTCTATCTTTAAATCTTACAGGAATGGGAGGCCAGTGCCTGAGGTGGACATATTTAGCTCCGAGATGTTCAGGGTAAATGAACACTGATATGAGAGGGAGAGAGAGAGAGAGAGAGAGAGAGAGAGAGAGAGAGAGAGAGAGAGAGAGAGAGAGAGAGAGAGAGAGAGAGAGAGAGAGAGAGAGAGAGAGAGAGAGAGAGAGAGTGCATAAGATAGAGTGTGTGAGAGAGAGTTGTGTGAGAGAGAGAATGAGAGAGTGAGAGAGAGAGTGAGAGAAAGAGAGAGAGAGAGAGAGAGAGAGAGAGAGAGAGAGAGAGAGAGAGAGAGAGATTTTCAACATTGCAAAACCTTGCAACATATAAGAATTAAAATCTTAAAGTGATCACCAGCAATTAATAACAATCCTTTTATCAGACATTTTATAGTATTTAACATGAGTGAATACTATAAGATAATTTCACAAAATTTTGCTCAATGTAAAGTCTTGACTAGGGTAAAACATATACAAGTAAGTTTATTTAGTGTCAAAGTTATGTTTATGTGACTATATACCAGATGGGATTGCCACATAAATTACATCAGCTTACCCTCTGATTGGGCTACCAGAACACGTGCATGAAGCTGCCATCCGGGGTCTTCGGCTTCTATTGCTGCTTCCACAGACTTTTCTCCATGCTCCTTTGCATCCTCATATTCACCCAGCTCTAAATGGCACCGACCGATCTCATGAAACAGCCACGTATTTTCTAATGCTGACTTGCTCTTTGGGAGTTTGCTTTTCCAGCTAAGTGTAAGAAACAATCAGTTACATTCAAACTTAGACTTCCAGCTGTAAATGATTACATTTAAATTATCAGTCTTTGAAGTTTCGAAGAGTCTCTATAGTGAAATGATTATGCTGTCAGCTTCGTGCACTGAAGGTCATTGGTTAATTTTTGGATTGCATTAGTGAGATGAGTGAAGCTTTTGGAGACCCTTAGGGGTCATTATTGAAGCTACAGAGTTTGTGCTTTGTGGCATGCTCTCAGCAGCTGCCTCGCCGTTCTGCAGACAGTGGCAGAGACTTGTGGAGTAAAATCAGATGCAATGCAGACCTTTAATCTCAGAAGATTTTCCAGGACATGCCCAAGTGGAGAATAATCACTATGAAAAATTACAAGTGCATTAAGAAAAGAGGTTAAATACACAGCTGAAGTAGTCACAGAGAAGCCACATTTCTTTAGTATGTTTTGACCAAATGCGAAAATTAAGGGAATAAATGACACAATGGTTAGGATTCAAAGACAAGAGGTAATCACATTTCATAAATTGCTTGAGGTTGACAGCATTAAGAGGTTAGCAATAGGTTATGTAAAATAAAAACATAAACTAAAGTGACTACATGTATTGATTGAGAACAAAAATGTAACATTTATATTATAAATTATGGGCATATGAACAGAATAGGTGGAATAAAGAAATTAACCTTATGTAAATAATACTAGGCAAGAGAAGAAGACAAATACAGATAAAAATGTATGTGGAAAACTGAAACAATTGAGCATCTTCATCACGTAGCAGTAAGTTTGCAGAAGATTGTTCTCATCATGCCCGAAACTGAAAAGCCTCGTTATCTCTGATCATTTCTCATGCAACCTCATGTCCAAGATGTCTGCAATATCTTCCAGCTGGTCAATCCCTGCCTCTTAAGTTGAGCAGCAAATAATATTATAAGTAACATCAACTTCATCAACATATCAGATGACAGAAAGGATTGGAGTGTCATAGATGGTATCTTTAGACCAGACGCCTGAAGATGATGATGATGATGATGATGATGATGATGATGATGATGATGATGATGATGAAGGAGAAGAAGAAGAAGAAGAAGAAGAAGAAGAAGAAGAAGAAGAAGAAGAAGAAGAAGAAGAAGAAGAAGAAGAAGAAGAAGAAGAAGAAGAAGAAGAACAACAACAACAACAACAACAACAACAACAACAACAACAACAACAACAACAACAACAACAACAAAGTGAAATATGGGCTATGACTTCAGAAAAATAAAAACATAATCAATTTCCATTCTGTCCTTCAAGGTGTGGCTAGCACGCTGACTGCTGGCCTGGTGGTCGTGTGTTCAAATCCCCATTGTCACAATTGTTTTCTAAATGTACTTGGGCTCCTAGGTTGACCCAGACTAAAGTAAATTCCAGGAAATGTACTGGGAAGTAAAGACAGCCACTGTGATAAAGACCGCACCACCCATCAAGTGCTAAATGGTCTATAGAAATATGGCGCTGGCACCATATACTTAATACTCATTGGAAAATGGTTCTCTTCTTTACTATTTCCTGTTAACTTTTTTGTATTTAAAAATGAACATCTTCTCATAACTAAATAAACTTATCTCAACATGGGTCAAAAGCATATAACTGAATGTAAGAAACACATTGGTATGTACAGTCCTCTTACATGTCTATTGCTTCTCTAAAGTCACCCATCCTTGCATATGTTCGTCCAAGGTTATCTAAAGCTCGAGACTCTGCTTGGTCTAGATTGCTGTTGGGAGGGAAAAAAAGAATATATATATATATATATATATATATATATATATATATATATATATATATATATATATATATATATATATATATATATATATATCCAATTCATTGGCACCTTGCCGTCTTGACAGACGATAGTTTGTGCTCTAAAAAGGCATAATAACTTTTAACTATGGCGGTAGCGAGTGTGACTGATAAGGCCAATTTGCGCTGTAAATGTCCGTTCACAGTGGGTGCATATGAACACGTGGTCATTTCCACCATCATGCACCATCTTACGTCTCAAACGCTTGGTGTGTGACTTTTCTGCAATAATTTTCTCCTTTGACTTTATTCCATTTCTGATATTTGCCCTCCACGCAACACGTTCAGCGGCGACTTGCTCCCAATGTGCATTATCAATGCCTGTATCAATCATGTCCCGCTTACACACATCTTTGTATCGTAGTAGAGGCCGACCCTGAGATCTCTTACCCATCTGTAATTCACCAAAAAAGATATCCTTTGGTATTCTACCATCATCCATCCTCCTAAGATGTCCTATCCATCTAAGTCTACGAAGACTGAGCATGGAATAAACTGTCACACAACCTGATCTTTCCAATACTTCAGTATTTGTGATTTTTTTTTGATATATATGTGTATTTTTTGTGATATATATATGTATATATATATATATATATATATATATATATATATATATATATATATATATATATATATATATATATATATATATATATATATATACTAGCTGACCCCCCGGCCCGGCTTCGCCCAGGCCCTGGAGGGGATCTATCTATCTATCAGTCAGTCTGTCTGCTTGTTTGTCTGTCTGGCTGGCTGACCCGGCCCGGCTTCACCCAGTCCCTGGTGGGGAGCATCTCATTTAATTCATATAAGTAGTCATATAAGCTCTCCCGTTCCCGACTATCTGTCTGTCTGTCTATCTGACCGGGCCCGGCTTCACCCAGTCCCTGGTGGGGAGCATCTAATTTAATTCCTATACGTAGTCATATAAGCTCTCCCGTTCCCGACTATCTGTTTGTCTCTCTGTCCCGGCCCGGCTTCACCCAGTCCCTGGTGGGGAGCATCTAATTTAATTCATATAAGTAGTCATATAAGCTCTCCCGTTCCCGACTGTCTGTATGTCTGTCTGTCTGTCCCGGCCCTGCTTCACCCAGTCCCTGGTGGGGAGCATCTAATTTAATTCATATAAGTAGTCATATAAGCTCTCCCGTTCCCGACTGTCTGTCTGTCTATCTGTCTGACCGGCGTGGTTTCGCCCAGCTTTTGGCGCACAGTAACTTAAAAGAATGTCCTTCCACACACCATTCAATGAAAACTGTAGAAAAAGATGGGTTAAAATGTTATGCATAATGCATTATTTTTATGCCAACTGTAAAAATACCTTAAAGATTATATCATTATTTAATATAACTCATATGCCTAAAAATAACTATAGACAAAGAGTGTAACAATAGTGCAGGAAAGTCCAACAATATGACTATAAAGTATTTAGAAATGTTATTAAAAGTTATGCCCCTTGAAATAACTTTTCTAGAGTGAAGTGCCCCTGCTATATAGACATTATGTAATGAAAATGGAAAAGTAAATGTTATTAAATAAGTCGAAGATTTTACATTAAGAAATTATTATAGTCGGTTGCACAGGAATGAAAGGAAGACGTGTAGAAAATTTCATCTCAATCGGATGTACCGTTATCGAACGCATCCAAATCCACAAACCCACAAACATACAGTCTCTTTTATATATATATATTTGTCTATGTGAGTTCCTGAGAGAGAGAGAGAGAGAGAGAGAGAGAGAGAGAGAGAGAGAGAGAGAGAGAGAGAGAGAGAGAGAGAGGAGAGAGAGAGAGAGAGAGAGAGAGAGAGAGAGAGAGAGAGAGAGAGAGAGAAGAGAGAGAGAGAGAGAGAGAGTTCACATTTTAATCTTTCTCCCCACGACGCTTGACGGCAAAAGTAGAAGATGATGATGATGATGATTATCTTTCTCATTTTCTTATACACAAATGTTCACATCTATCTTTCTGTATGTGTGCCAGATTGTGTAAATGTTGTGCAGGAGATAAAATGAACAGTGAGGTTTCTGTAAAAAAATTAGATCAATAAATATGATTATGGCAGAAATCACAAGTAGGCTACACACATCACATGACTGTTAAAACGTATACAGTAATATATATGGTTATACACAAGACAAAACATTCAGTTTGACACCAAACATTACTACAATAAATATTATCATGAAAAATTAAAACATGATAGTAACATAGATAGTAACGTTATTCTTCAACAAAGATTAACTAGAACTTTTTAGAATCTGAGCATTAGGACTACATCAAGAACAGGTGGACATATATTTAATATCCCACTCCCCAAGCCAGGCAAGCACCATTCAAGACTCAGCAGTTATAGGATTATCACCTAACAGAATACATTTCACAAGGTGTTGAAGAAGATAGTTGCCTTTAAGTTGCAGGAATACTTGAAAAGGAAAAAGTTACTCCCAAGAAGACTGGAGAGTTACTGGCCAGGGAAAGACACCTGATCACATGCAGCAACATTTGCTTTTCATGTTTATGAGTGGTTCTTGAATAGATAGGAAACCATAGCAGCGTCACTGGATCTTGAGGATGCATATAACAGAGCCAGAAATGACTCTTTAATGCACTCTTATGGAGAAGGGTGTTAGTCCATGGGTGGTGAATTGGATAGCAACTACCCTGCACTCTTGTAGGGCTGCTCTCTGCCTAGGTTCATGGACCTTGGAGTCATGCATTATTATAATGGATTACCACAAGGCTCTGCAATCTAACTTGTGCTATTCAATGTATTTGCAAGTGTTGAAGCACCAGGAATTTGAAGAATACTGACATTTGCAGAGGTCTTTGTGTATAGGCAGGGAAGAGATAGGATGTAAATTGCGCTAGAGTTTCAGGAAATAGTAAATAAAGTGTTGTTCAGGGATTATGTGGAAGGAGTTGTTATCAGATCTAAGAAGGGACTTGGTGTACTGAAGACTATGGCAGCGAGAGGTGTGTGTATTCTTAAAAACACTGGGAGGAGAGAAATAGGTCAGAATACCAGAGGAAATGCAAGACCTGTGCAAGGTCATAATCACACTGGATAAGAAGTGTAGGAATTGGTCAGCAGGATGTGTAGAATGGGAGGCACAACAATTGATACATGACAATTCGCACCCAGGTGATGGCTCTGTGGTAAGAGGTAAAAGAAGTGCCTGGGGGTTTATAGCAAAGATTAAAGGACAGTGTGTAATGCAGGAGGGCCTGGCATATGATACCACTAATTCTAGACTGAGAATGGAGATGAAGGTAGTCACTGCGGTGTTGAGCTGCCTGCAGGATAAACAGCACACATTTGTTATTGTAAAAGACTCACAGAGCATGCAGAGTAGGGTGAAGACATGCATGCTGTATGCAAAGTGGCATGCTTCACTTAAAGCATAAAAAATGGGAGCATCCATTGGGTCTTTTCACCTGGACATGCTGGTGTGTTGGGAAATGAGTAGATGGACAAACTGGCTGGATCTGCACCTCTGGGTAGGTTGTTGGTGCACATATATAGTGTGGAAGAACAGACACACCATCATTGCCTGGAGAGAATGGTGCGGCAGGGAGAGACCAGAAGATGTGGCTGTAACTCAGTTCTCCAAGGGAAGGCCAGATGGACACATAATCAGATTGCAACTGGTAACATTAGTATTGGAACTTTATGCTGGTTGCTAAAGATGAGGAATGAGCACGTATGGGAATGTCTTGAGTGCTGTGATCTTAGTTGTTGACTCAACTCAACTAAACAGAACAATTACAAAGGTAGAATACAATTGTGGCTAAATGAAATGACAAAAGTGAAAACAAAACATTTTAAAAGAGTTATCATTATCTGCTTAGAGATAAATAATAATGACAGTAAATAACAACAATTAAAAGAAAGAAATATCCTCTTCCACGTCTCCACCATGTTGTACTGGAGGGGTATTTGTCCCAATTATCCCAAAAGTTATGCCGATTGTAGCGAAGCTACTGCCAAGGTCACACACATTGGTCAAGTCAAGGGATAGGGACCAGACAGAGTGAGACACACAAACCTGCTGCTGTGCAGATGGACTGGAGTTAGTCTAAAGATGGTGAAAGCAAACAAGAAAGAAATGCCTGCCAAAATTGGATGTACTACAAACTTGATGAAACAGTGCAATGTAACTTTATGATGAAACTATAATATAAAAACAAACAACATGAATGTAAATGAAAGAGAAAGGACACTTACTTGTCTCTAGCAATATTAAGATCTTTTGTATGGAACTTAAGTGCCAGTGAAAATTTATTCATTTCCAAGTAGGCATTTCCCATGGAACTATAGAGGCTGGCAATTACATCAGGTTTATTCTTCAATGATCCTTCAGGTAAATCTTCCACTTTTTTCATTGTGTGTTTGCATTTCTCTAAGCTGTCCGAATATCTCCCTTCAGACTGTGCTGAAATGACATAAATGTACATTTTTATCAATCATGCTCTTTTTTATGCTTTGAATGTATTTTTCAAAAACTATCTCACAATTATTTTGTATGAATAAATAGATGTAAGTTCCATACTACTGCTTTCTAAAAAGAAACAAACTACAGTGATGGTAATATGTTTCTACAGGATAAGATGAGGATGATATATCTATTATACTTCAATAATATAAATGTTTAAAATATATATACTAGCTCATGAAACTTTATTAATGCTCATAGCAGCCTGAGCAGATTGATTGTGAATAAATGTTTTTTGTCTATGCATGCAGTTCTGCCTACTATTGTCTTGAATGATACCAAACTTCAGAAGTCTCCAAAATACTAAGTTATAATTTTGTGGCAGCATTATCTGTCCTCATTTATACATGATGTCTCCAGAATTGATGTCCTTGACGTCAACACTTATGCTCATGCTTTCTCAATACCACAAGCCTCCTACATGACCGGGTATTTCAGATTTGAGACATATTTATAAGTTTTAGAATACCATGGACCACGAAGAAGAAAAATACTGACATTTGACAAGATCTGAACATCGAAGAAAACTGGCTCAGAAAGAGCATAATGTTCCGGAATCTGAAATACTTTGGCCATATTATATGTCACTGTGGTTTAGAAACAACAGTAATAGAACTCATTAATCCATGGAAGAAGAGGCAGGGTGTCAGCCAATACAACGAGGGACACAGGACATTAAAGATATCCTGGGCAAGAGAAGCATGAGACAGGAGAACTGTTGGAGGACTAAACAGCTTTCAGACTTTCTGCATGGAATGGTTATGATATATATCACTATGAAATTACCAATTATAAAATCTCTCTCTGCATCTTAATTTTTTCAGAAACATATCTTTTGGCTGTCATGGGAAAATGTCTACACAATGAACAAATTAATTATGATTAATGAAGAGTTGATTAATAGACTCTGTAAACACTAATGAAGTGCTTTGTGCGGCACTTTTGGCGGGTCGCCCTGCGGAAAGAGACAGAGCCATATGGGATAAAACCTGGATCAATGAAGTCTTTCTAGTGACTGCTGATTCCATTGACAATGAACTGTATTTTCCGTGGAGGACTTTTGTGTTGGCATTCTGGTGGTGGCATTATGCACAGTGTATCTGTGTGAGCTATTGGCTTGCCAAGACTCCTGTCTTTTCCACTTTTCACATTAGGCAGTGAGCAGCATTTTGTGTGATATTCACTGGCACAGGAACAGAGCATAATGGGGATGATCCGCTGATGTGAAGTTGGAACCTGCAAATGACTGACTAACTGACACTAATGAAATAATACCTTCAAGTAAATACCTTTATCAATTTCTTCAAATTTGATGAGGACATATCTCATCGGATCACTACCTCTGGGCCCTGCTGAACATTTAGCAGATCGTGCCAGTTTGTCACGCTTGCGAGCATACATGGGTTTTTGTTGACGCCAGAAATCAGACCTGTTACAGAGATATTCTAATCCATCACAAGCTCTCCCCTTGATGTAGTCATCTGTTTTTGAGTTGCTGTTTGACAAACCTAGTACAGATAAACCATTGAATTATGTGATTATTTGGAAAGGATAATTTATTTGGAAAGGATAATTTATTTGGTACAGCTAAGAAGACTATGAAATTTCAAATAATTTTGCAGTATCTGCTTGTAACATATTTCAATGCTATAACCATTTTTATTATGTAATATTTCAAAATGGTTAACAATTTCAAGTCAATCAATTCATAACTCCTAGTGTCTAAAGAATTATAAACATGTGTTCTACATAAACATGATAGACATGGCCATTATCAAAAAGACATACTGATGGCCAAAAAGGCAAGCATATTCCAGTGATTATTTATATACAAAATTTATGACTATGATTAATAAAGTAAACATATATACCAAGTAGCATTATATGCCAGACAATGATACTTAATTTGTACTCTATATCTGGCATACATGACTCATTTTGTGTTAAGACAATTAAACCCCAAAACAGAGCAGTTTTAGACCTAAACTAGTTAAAATCCGTCTAGTACAAACGGAGCACATGTTAATGTTTGTACATTATCGACAGCATCAAAAATCAAAATTTCACTTTCCTGGGTATAGTTTATTTATTTAATTTGAATATTCATGCTTCAGACACAATTATTGACTTTCTTTAATGAAGATAATGAAAGTTTACCTATGTGATTATGGTAAAAGCCTCTTCATGCATAGGTTTTTACATTATGCACAGAACACTTCATGTTTTTCTTCACTATTGAGGTTATTTGCCATTCCATATACACAGACCCACCACCAGATCACTGTGGGATCCGAATAGCTTCTGTTTAGCTTTTTCCTGTCTGGCAAAATCTGTCTATGCAGGTCCCTGTCAGGCTGGCATTCTAGAAGTATCTAAGTAGTGTTCTGATTAGTTCTATACAGACATGTGTCCGAAGCTCTGAGATCATATAGCAGGTCATACACCATGCATTGATTAGTTCTCATAATAAAAAAGATGATTCTTTGCTACACTTAGAATTTGTGGACACCTGGGTAAGTTAACCCGGTCAACAAATTGCCCACAGAAGTCGGATGTGTCAACCGAAAGGCGCAAGCATCGCAGCTTTTCTGTAAACAGGCACAACACAATTACGTCCGAAAAAACACTCCGGATGAACGCAGAAGAAGAAGAATGTGTGGACTGGGCCATGTCTGTTGCTGATGTTTGCATCTGTCTTACTGAACACTTCATCAAAAAATATACAATACCTTGCTGTACACTACTCTAAAAAATAAATACATTACCTTTAAATATGCGTAATCCAGTATAAATTATGCAATAAACAATGAAATATATCATTAAAGGCATTTACAATTCCTGCTTGCTTTTAGACCTTGTCAACAGTATCAAATATTAACTGTTATGTAGCTTGGCTGAAATAGAATCTGGTTGTAATAAAGTGTCAAGTGGTTTTTCTTTCAAAATAACAAAAATGTTTTTTAAAATGTCCTATAGCAAGAACCTGCTGTGGATATGGGAAGTGTGAGGACCGTTACATTTTGTAGGCTTCAGTGCATGTAGGCTTCAGCGCTTGTAGGCTTCAGTGCATTGCACTCCCATAGCGAATGATGAGAACTGACATAAAACCCTTGTTTAGCCACACTCATGCCAGTGTCGGCGCAAGGTCCTAACACTTACACATTGTAGAAGCTTTGAACATGAAAGAATTAACTTACTGTCAAAAATTTTCTCTAAGAATTCCTTGTCCTCATACAATTCTCCTAGAAGTTCTTTTGTTGTTTTTGAGTTAGTGTTGTGCCGTGGACGCTGGCGGTCTTTTTTCTCCTCCTTCTTTTGTAGTTGACTGACTTTCGTGTACCCTCCCTTTTTTTTCTATGAGAAAAAGCAAAATGAGCTATGTTAAAAATGAGACAATGAATTTAAAATTGAAATTATTACTACAAGAAATGACTTTATTGTTTTTACAGCTTGAACAATTACAACATTAAGGTATGTTTAGAACAGTATATCTCAACTTTTAGATTCTGTAATATAATGTCGCACAAAATAATAAAAAAGGTAATTATCAGTGAGCACATCGTGATTGGGAGCCACGGTAGTACAGTGGCTAGAACACCTACCTGCCAGACCAAGGTCATGTACTCATTCCCCCACTGAGGTGGATTTTTACAATTCACCTGGGCTCCACTCAACCCAGCCTAAAATAGTTACCAGAAAATGTAATGAGAAGTCAAGGGGGCCAATGTACATCACCCACCAAGTGTAGAATGGTCTATAAAACTATAGGACTAGTATCATATACCCATTATACCCAGAGATGTGTAAACAGGTCCTTTACTGACCTTTTACTTACATGATCATAAAGTTATACGGCATGTAGATTTTGAATATGTCACTATTCAGTTCCTTTACTGACCTTTTACTTACATGATCACAAAGTTATATGGCATGTAGTTTTTGAATATGTCACTATTTCATTCCTTTACTGACCTTTTACTTATATGATCAAAAAGTTATACGGCATGTAGTTTTTGAATATGTCACTATTCAGTTCCTTTACTGACCTATTACTTACATGATCATAAAGTAGTAGACATGTAGTGTCTGATTATGCCACTATTCCATTCTTTACCTTACCTTTTACTTACAATATTATAATGTTTTTTGGCATGTAGATTCTGAATATGTCACTATTCCATTCCAGATTTGTGATTTGCTTGCAAACATATTCATGGTAATATAATGTTATGGTTGTCCCCTGATTTCCACATCTACATGAGTGGTTTCATGACCACCACTACTTACAGCAATTTCTGGTCGACAAACATGTGAATACACTGTTCTGCCCTGTTGCCAAGCTTCCCATTTATTTTGATGGATATTTGGTCTCATGAATTATGGTGCCTGTCCTCTATATCTAGGAGGTGCATTTGAGAGTTTCACTACACTGAGCTGAAACGATGTTGGCATTTCTCATACTCTCCAATACTTCTGAATGGGGGAGGAGAGGGGTTGGGGGGGGGGGGGAGAATAGACAAACTGACAGATGCAATAGCTTCTATATGCATGCACGTCCCCTCTACATACAAATTTTAAATATTTAGTATTAAACATTTAAAAAATAATCTCTTATAAAAGCTACATTTCTTCAACTGAAATACCACAGATTAATATAAATACCAATTAATTATGTGAAATAAAGCTCATTTTGAAATACAGTAGTGATTAGTTAATAAGTAGATTTCTAGTAAAGTATTTCACAGCAGGTAGTAGTAGTAGTAGGGTGCAATGATCTTTTATAATAGAAGGCTGCACAGTTTCTTCTGTATTACATTGTATCTGTAGAATAATTACTTTACAATGTTTTCTGGGAGCATTCTGTTGCAGTGCCTAACACACTTACCTGCCAGCCTGTTGATCATGTACTTGAATCTCCTTTGGGGTGGGGGTTGTTTTTCAGAGACCTGGCCTCCTAGATCTACCCAGCCTAAAATGGGTATCAGGACATTTTCTCGGATTTAAACAGACCGTGTCACACTGGGTTTTAACGTGTTGGTGCGGGAGCCAGTTGTTCAGAAAGTAATGGCAAACTACTGAATGTAAACTTGCCAAGACATCACCAACAGCAGTGCTGGTGTTGACACAACAATGATGTCCTGTAAATAGGATATGCAAAAAAAAGACAAAAAGTGTGATACTGACCACATCACCCAGCCTAAAATGGGTATCAGGACATTTTCTTGGATTTAAAGGTAACCAGTGTGATATTGACCACATCACCGCTCGAGTGTCAATAGATCTAAAATGTTAGGCTAGCACCATATACCCAACATACCTCATGGCATGGAAAGTGATGCTTTACTTACTTACAATGTTTTCTAATACAACTAAAGTGATGTAGTACCTTACCACACTTATTAGTTAAGAAATGTTTATACATGTACTCTTTTTGCTGTTTCACATATACTGGGTTACATCTATGATTACAGAAGCTCTGTGACTGTTCCATTCATGTAGTAGATCCTTTGCCTAATGTCACTTTCAATGTGACTTGGCCTGTCACAAAGCTTCTAAATTTTTTGTCCTGCCTTGTGTAGTTTCATGTCCAGGGTTTCAGCAATGTCCAGTTTCATTCTTTTTTAGACTGCTAAATTAATTTTCTTGGGATGCATAATGCTGTAGTCTCTCCCATTCATATAAATTGAACAAATTTGGTCTATTTAGTCGCAATGTAGTTAAAACCGCTTGGTTGGTGAATCCTCAAGAAGACTGAATGTTAACTCTAAGTCAGATGCACTGGCATTCAGGTTGACTGAACCATGAAACGGTGTTGCATCTTATTAATATGATACCAAAGAACCATCTCTATAGGGACTGTGTCACAGATCTCTCACTCCCCTCTCCTAGAACTTCGTAACTGCAGAGAAGCTTACTGGGATGTAACCTGGTCATAAGCATACTTCCTGGCTGTGATTAGGGCTACTTTGGTAATGTTTCTTCCACAGGTTTAGGTATTTCATTGTTAACAGACTCCAACCCAATGCCCAGAAGGATGTAATTAAAATAAAATATGATACTATGATGTGTCGGAGCATAGCATAATTATATAACATAACATACTGTTTCTATGTCTGATTAAGATGATAGAAATTTCATTGAACCGCCATGTTTATAACATTTTGTTTTGATTGTGTTGTGACCGGGCATGGTAAATGTCTATATATATATATATATATATATATATATATATATATATATATATATATATATATATATATATGACTGAGTCACATCAGGATGAGAGATCAATCCCTTTCAGTATTTTCCTTTCTAAAACAAGCTTCATGCATGCATTGTTCAGTCAGAAAATGTATAATCTTGCTTCACTTATGGATCTTTATTAAATTATTGAACAGACAATGCCTTTATGAAAATTATCTCTCATCTCATCTCATCTTGTTTCTCTTGTACATAGCGGTGTTGAGGTGAAGTATAAACAGTGGGAGAGTACCCACTTATGTGCTTCATGTATCGATATTGGACTCTGTTATTCCTTGCGTCCATCGTTTACGTGGTCGGCCTCTTCCTCTGCTTCCCTCTGGTTTGTACATCATTGCTTGTTGTGGTATACTGTTAGTTGATAACCTACTTGCATGGCCAAACCATTTGACTTGCTGCCTTCTAATTAAATCTAGTGTAGATACAACCCCCACTTTAGCCCTGATTTCTTAATTTCTGACGTTTTGATGTTTATGAGGGGTCTGCGCTTGATCTCAAGGATGCGTACAATAGAGTTTGATATGATAATTTGATGACCACACTGATGGAGAAGGAGGTCAATTCCTGGTTGGTGAACTGGATAGCAGCCGTCCTGCATTCTCGTAGAGTTGCTCTCCGTCTGGGTGCATGGACCTCAGTGCCACATATTTTAACCCCGGGACTGCCACAGGGATATGCAGTCTCACCGGTGTCTTTAACGTTTATACGAGCAAGATTGCAAACCTAGAAGCACCACGGGTTGGAAGAATACTAACATTTGCAGATGATATTCTTGCATATAGGCAGGGGAGAGATAGGGAGCAAACAGCCCAGGTGTTACAGGCGACAGTAGATAAAGTGATTGATTGTGCACAGAAATTAGTGCTGTCATCCACCCGGAAAAGGCGGCTGTTTTGTGGTGCTCCCTGGACAACAGGATTGTGAGAGCTGATGTCCCAAGCCTCGCGATAGATGGTAGAAATGTCAGCAAAGAGAACAAACTGAAGTATCTGGGGATCACATTTGACAGGAGCCTATCCTTCAAGGACCATGTTGAGACGGTTGTGACAAGATCTCAAAAGGGACTCAGTGCACTTAAAACTATGGCTGCAATGGACACAGAGCAGAGAATGCTTTTCACACTAAACCAGCACTTGATCCTCTCAGTAACTGATTATGGATTAGGACTGCTCACTGTCTCAGAGAGTCAGCTGGTGAAGTTAGAGCGCATACAGAACGAAGCTATGCGGGTCATTCTGGGATGCACTAGAGACACCCCAGTAGTGTGTATGCGTTACATCCTTGGTCTGCTGACTGTTGCTGGTAGGCTCAAGGTGATGCATGCGAAGGCATACCTCAGAGTAGCTGCAGACACAGACCACCCACTGCATGAGGTGCTGGACGCAGTTAAGGGTCAGCGACTGATAAGAGGGAAATCATGGATGGCTCAGGCGGAGGATACGATCAGACAGGTGTGCATCTTGGAGAACATTAGGCGAGGAGAGGAGTGGGTCAGAGTGCCAGCGGAGCAGTCAGACTTGTGCAGAGTTATAATCACACTAAGCCGGGATTGCAGGGAGTGGCCAGCAGGGGCCACGGAAGTGGAAATCCAGCAACTAATTCAGGACAATGCTAACTTGGGTGATGTGATTATCTACACAGATGGTTTGGTGTCAAGAGGTGAGAGAAGTGGCTGGGGATTCATAGCCAAAGCTAATGGTCGACGTTTGGTGCAGGAGAGCCTGGCATATGATACCACAACATCCAGCTTAAGAATGGAGGTGGAGGTAGTCACTGCGGCTCTCCGCTGGATGGAGAATATGACACACACACACACATCGTGATTGTAACTGACTCAGAAAGCATGCTGACGAGGCTGAGGACGGACAGGCTTCGTGCTGAGTGGCTTGCTTCGCTTCGGAGGTGACAAGCATCTCCTGAATCTTTTCTCCGGGGCATGCCGGTGTGCTGGGAAATGAACAGGCGAACAGATTGGCTGGCTCTGCAGAACTTGGTGGAGTATTGATACATGACAAGGCAGACGTGGTTGCGGCCTTGTGGGAGCACATGTACACCTCAGGAGGAGCAAATGGATTACCATGGTCTGGCAAGAATGAGACAGCAAGGAGTGACGAGGGGATCTGGCGGACGATCGATGCTCAGAGGAAAGGCGAGACGGACATATAATCAGATTGCTACTGGTACTATTGGTGTTGGGACTCTTCGCTGGCTGCTGAGGATGGGGACGGAGCACTTATGGGAATGCCCCGAACGCTGTGATGTTGATTCCTAAATCAATCAATCAATCTTCATTTCTGATATTACCTCTTCTTAATACATTAGAGTATTCTTCTCAGAAATCTCATTTCTGTTTGTGATTTTTCTTTTCTCTTTTTCTGTCATTGTCCAGGTTTGGAATTGGTAAAATAGGGTTGGTAAGAAGATTGTGTTGTAAAGTGCTTTCTTAGCAGTTATTGATACATGTTTGTTCTTTAGTATTGGTGTCATTTGTCCAATGAGTTGGTTTGCCTTATTGCATCTATTTTCGATAGATTTCGATAGATCGATTTTTCATTTTATGATATTTTACTTCCTAGGTACTTGAAACTCTTTACTTGTTTCAAGGGATGTTTGTTTAGGTGAATTGTTGTTGCTTTTTCTTCTTTAGTTACAGTCATTACCTCTGTTTTACTTGTGCTAATTTTCATGTTATGTTCTCTACACATTTCATTTAGACTATTCATGTGGTCTTGTAATTCAGCTTCTGATTTTGCTATTAGTGCTTGGTCGTCCGCAAACAGTAGTTCTCTAATGGTTAGATTTGCAGATGGTTCTTCTTCTGTGTTCTCGTCATGCGGTATTCTTGCGGTCTCTGTTTGGCTTGCTTCTTTACATATGTTGTCTACATATGTTATGAACAAGAGAGGTGACAGGACACAACCTTGTCTTACTCCTGATCTTATGGTGAAGGGTTCTGAGTGTCCTCCAGTTGCTCTCACTGTGCATTCACTGTTGTTGTATAAACTTCTACATAGGTTTGTTAGATGTGTACTCACTCCATATGTCAAAGTGAAGAAATTCAACCAAGCGCGGGTAAACGGCGGGAGTAACTATGACTCTCTTAAGGTAGCCAAATGCCTCGTCATCTAATTAGTGATGCGCATCATGAATGGATTAACGAGATTCCCACTGTCCCTATCTACTATCTAGCAAAACCACAGCCAAGGGAACGGGCTTGGTAGAATCAGCGGGGAAAGAAGACCCTGTTGAGCTTGACTCTAGTCCGACTTTGTGAAGACACATGAAGGGTGTAGCATAGGTGGGAGCGCAAGCGCAATTGAAATACCACTACTTTTATCGTTTCTTTACTTATTCAGTCTCTCGGTAGAGATTTGTTCGCAGCAGACGAGCATAATCTCCGGCGGGCCTATTCTCGCCAGTCGCGAGATCCGCACAGTGGAAGGATGGGGGATTTGCTTGCAAATAGACAGGCAATATCTCCTGCGGTAGCTCTGGCGGGCCTATTCCCGCTGGTCGCGGGGTCCGCTTAAAGTCAGGTGGAGAGTCTGACGATAGTGCACGCTTTACACAGGTCCGGACACTTGTGATCGACAGATGTGCGTGCCCTCATGGTCTGGGCTCGTACGAGGCCCTCACCTGTGGGACTTGGCTGAACGCCTCTAAGCCGGGTCCCTTGGGTGTCAGGGTCTGGCCATAACTCGCCACCGGCTCGTGGTGGTGAGGTCTCGGAGGATTGACACTGAGCCGCCAGCGTCTGCAGCCTACCTTGTGCCAGACGTATTGGTTACCCATTCCTCTGGAATACACAAGACTAGGCCGAGAGAGGGGACATGTCGTTTGAGCACCACATGATCCTCTGAAGCTCTGCCCAGGCATTGTGATGGAATATTGGCCACATTCCAACTCACACACTTTGGTCTGTCAAGACTGCAAGGTGCCACTCACTCACTCCATAGTGTTTAAGGATTTCCCACAGCTTGTTTCTATTTACTCTATCAAATGCCTTTTCTTGGTTGACAAAGGCTAAGTAAAGTGTTTCATTGAATTCAATTGATTTTTCTATACGTTGTCTAAGAGTAAAATTATACTTGCATTAAGTCTCCTATTTTTTGTTATGGATAACTAACAACCATGAAACAATGTTTTCAGTAAGGCTGTTTATTCACATACTTCACTGAAAGATTCATTACATATGGGGGGGGGGGGGGGGGGGGGGGGGGGGGGGGGGGGAGGAAAACATATTTCAACCAACTTCACACTAAAAATATAGTTTTCCTTTCTAACATTCTAAACACACTAAATAATTGCCTCATCTCCAGAGAAAAATCAGAAATGAAGGCATTTTATAATACATATAGATTTTACATTACAATAAATTTGAAGTGTTATCTGCCAGTTTTCTGCACTTGTATCTATTACTTTTCTATAGTTTTATCTGTCATGTTTTATCCTAGGACAGACCACATATTTGGCCTATGATCTTACCTATATATTGCAAGTAGCAATTTCAAATATAGCAAGGGTTTGCACTCTACAAGCATTTGGAATAGAAGCATACTTACTATTTGATTTGCCTGTAAACTGGGTTTCTTAACAGGGTGATTAGCAGTTAATGGAATCTATTTACTTACAAAAAGATACTATTAAATTGTAATAAAGAAATACTATTTTTAATTCTTTGGAAAATTAACACTTAGTTTACCGGCTCAAAAACTATACTCTTCTGTGTTATATCTTCTTCTTCTTCTTCTTCTTCAGCGTTCCGAGCCATTGAGGTTCTTTGCTGCAGATACAGTCTGTCTCCATTCGTCTCTCTGGTTGACCTTCTCTTGCCAGTCGTTGATTCCAAGTATGTGTTATATCTGCGATGCGAATTTATATGCCAGGCTGTCTTTCATCATTTTGGAAAAATGTGTGTATTTATAAAAATATGATATTTGTTTTAATGTATGGAAGTAAAAAAACTGTACAGGGCACTTTCATTTGGTTTTGAGTAGTTATAGACTGAAATGCATGCTGTTTCAAGTGACCTTTGTCAGTCTCAGATTTAATCACATTTACTAAGCTAATAACTCAAATATAATTAATATGGGCTTTAACTTTATATAATGATGGTGTCAACCATATGAATTTCTTAACTTTTGTCTATTATCATATAGGAATAAGAAATATCCAGAAGAGACATAAAATATTATATCGATATTCTTTTCTTGTTGTTGTTGCATATCCCTTACAGGACGTTGCAGTCAACACCAGCATCTTTCAGCTGCTGTTGATGTATTAGGCAAGATTACATTCAGCAGTTTGCCATTGCTTTCTGAAGCTGCGTTACTCACAGAGAATATACAGGATTACGGAGACAGACGTTAACCCCTACAGCACTATATTCTAGCTATGCAAAATTAAACAGAGCACTATTAATTACTGGGAGTAGTGGTATCACATTGGCTAGCACTCTTGCCTCTTATCTCTGGTCTTCGTGCATTTGAATCTCCATCAATATGGGTTTTTAAAAATTGACCATGGTTGCCAGCCTAAACTGGCACATTGAAATATCCTGGGAAGTAAAGACAGCCAGTGTGATATTGACCACATCACCTTTTGGGTGCATTTTGGTGTAAAATAGTATGGGGCCTAGCACCATATGCCTAATATACTTCATGGTGTGTCACAAGTGTCAGTTTATGTTTACTTATGTGCCCAGTAAGCCTCTTGGCATGGAAAAGAGTCCTTTACTTACTATTAATTATTGTCTTCTTTAGTTTGTTTATGACTTATATTTTTTTTATAATATTAATAATTATTTTTTTTTAAAACTATCTTGTAAACAATCAATGTCTCTTTCATCTATTTTTTTAAAAATATGTGCACTATTTAAATATAGTGTAATATGATGTGAAAGATTGAACATGTAGAATAAAATCTTGAACACATAAAAAGGTCACAAAACATGGTTTGACACATTTATAACTAGTTTCTCTTTTATTAAAAATAAAACACACCCTTCCCCACCCACCCACACCCACACATACACACACACATATGCATGTGCCAACAAGTGCACACACGCACACACCACTACAATAAATTGACGTAGCAAGTTACTTGTTTTGATTGTTAGAGCATTAGTATTTTTTTAACTGTAAAAAAATTAAAAGCCAGTAACACACGATTACATTCACTTGTTCATAGCAATAGTTAAGCTAGGCATCTAACATTGCAATTAACTTGGCAGTGACGGGTTGTAGGGGGAGACAGATATAATTTAAGAAGATAATGTAATAATATAAGCAATTAAAGCAGTGATTTTCAAAAATTCAAACATTAAAAGAAATCACTGTAGTTCCCTGGTAGATGAGTAACACACTCAGAAATTCTGTGAGTTTTAATGCTACCCCCCTTCCCTCTCAAACCTCACAAAACCGTGAGGCATCACATTGATCTTGAACTAGGAAATCAAGACAGTGTGTGTATGTTTATATGTCTCTGTTTCTGTATTTATGTATGTCTGTGTATGTATACATGCCTGTGTGCATGTATCAGTGTGTATTTATGCCAAACAGAAATCCACATGATCTTATTTTCTTTTACACCCTGCAATAGACGAGATGTCATGAAGAGAGAATAAATAATCACAACTGCACACTAGATTTGGTTACAAAGAAGTTAGTAAACATATCTAGCACAAAATTTTAGAAGCCAAAAAGTATAAATTGAAAGTTATATTTTGTTTGCAAGAACATTCATAAATGTAATAAAAATAACAAGTTATTCAAAGCAAATGTTGTGGCTGCATGTTTGCTTGTTGAGAAACAATACATTACCTTCTGTTTCTGACTCTGAAAATATTCAATTTGCGATAAATAAAACATAAAATAAACAAACATATTAGCAAACAGGCTGAAGGAAGAGAAAAATAAAAGCCACATTACAATGTATATTTGCCATTATATGAAGAGAAATAAGAAATAAAAACGAAGAATTAGTAACAATATTTGCATAATGCAAACCTTCTTAATGCTAAAACAGTAATCTCACATGTTTTTTTTCTTTACTGCAGGAAACATGAAGTGTGCAAAAAGAGATAAAGGATATCTAACACATAAAGCTATTAAAAATAGTCATGTATAAACATCAAGACAACAATAGCTATTTATGAAAAACTACTGAGAATTTTTACAATATTTCAATAATAAAATATGCATTCACAGTCAGGGAAATTGCCTGTAAATAAATCAGTTCTGTATTTCTTTCTGGCCCCTTTGTACGTGCCTGGAGGTGCACTGAAAATATTGTGCTTGCCCCATATTTTCATAAACCAATCAGCACTCCATGAGTTATGTGTTTAACATCACACCTGCCACCTTTAATTCCGAAGACATTTTCTGGTAACCATGTTAGGCTGGGAGGTCAGGTCAATTTTAAACATCTGCTTTGACGTGATTTCCAACCCATGACCATTGGGTCAGCAGACAAGTATACTGACTACTGTGCCTTATAGTTCCCAGCATCAATAAGTGCACACAGAAAAATCTGGCACCATATTCTTGGTAAAACTTCTTTACAAGACTCAGCATCCTAATGTAGTAATTTCTTCATGGTCCACTGGAAAGATCCCCTATCCTCTACTTGTTCCCCTGTCTCACATATTTACATGCCCAGGGTGTTTTCAATGTCCTGTAACTACATGTTGGTTTGTTTGTGCCTCATCTTTCAGAAACCATGCTTTCATACTTTCAATTTCTGTTCTCATTTCTGACATCTCCATTTATTCTCATAGTATGTTTTCCTGTATTTAAGATGTGGTTGTTTAGGGTGAACCTGGTTACTGCCCCCTTCATTTGGTTGATCAGCATCCCAAAGTTATTGTACCATGAAGTAATAGTCTTCTTCTTCTTCTTCTGCGTTCATCCGGATTTTTTTTTCGGATGTGACTGTGTTGTGCCTGTTTACAGCAGAGCTGCGTTCTTGCGCCGTTAGGCCGACACGTCCGACTTCTGCGGGCATTTGTTGACCGGGTTAACCTTCCCAGGGAAGTAATAGTCTAATTCTCACTGGTGTGATGGTTATCTCAGTTCTATCTCTTCCCTCCCTATGCACCAGAAAGTCATCCACAAATACCAGTGTTAGCACCTTCCTTCAAGCTATTGTTTAGTGGTTGCCACTATGTATCATTATCATCATCAAGTGCCTTACCAGCTGGCATGGGTGATCATGCTTCTTCACAAATTGCGATCCCGGCAGCATGTGTTAATTCTCTTCCGCGTCATGAGACAAGGCTGTCAATAAATTTTCTCTCTCCTTCCACAAATATTTCAGGTTGTCACATGTTCCAGTTTTTTTTATTCTCATAATGTGGCCAAAAAACAATGACTGCTTCTTTCTGATGGGTGTGATAAGCTGTCTTTGTGACTCAGCTTCCCTCAAAATGTCCAGATTGCTCATTTTGGCTGCCCAATTAATTTTCAGCATTCTTCTATAAAACCACATCTCCAAGCCTTCCAGTGATTTTTCGTCTGTTTACTAATTAAAATCAGCACAATGTTTTTCTGTAGTGAATTTGAATAATGAAGACACAAACCATAGATTGTACGATTTATTGCCTGGCATATTTTGCTGCATCTCGTCAGGTACTAATTTACTAATTGTCCAGGATTCTTAGTAGTATAATAATATATTAAAACTAGTTCTATGTAACAAGCAAGAACTCTTTTTCTAACTTCCAGTGACAAGGACTTATTTCATTAAAATGTTCTTCATTTGATAGAATGCAGTTTTTCGCTTGTCCTATTCCACCTTGTATACATTAAATAAAAACTGATGTAAAACTATATTCACAGTATGCACTGATGGCATGGAAACATGGGGTGTTACAGCTACCATAAATAAAATTTACCAGTTTCTCAAACACATGTGTGTTTACTTGCTCTAAAGGCTGTGATGCTAGAAATATATAGCCAATAAGCCAGAGAACAATGTCAATAGATAAAACATTAGTACAAGCTATGCCAATAATAAAACATAATAAATCCAACACATTTGCTTATGTACAGCACAAATACTCCATGTAAGAAAAATTCAAAATATATTATGAAATATACTGCAGTCAAGATTAACCGATTCAGTGCTAAAGGATAATATACCGCCAAATATGACCTCCCATTTATACAAAAGAGTAATATGTATTGCCATACTTGGGTCATCATGTTATTTGTTTTGTTTCTTGGTACCTTCCACAATTTTAATGCTCAGTGAATGGAAATTTATATATAATACATGTTCATTTGATTGTGTACCATGTTTAGTCCAAACCTACTGTTTGTTTGGTGCTGAATCAGTTAAAGAATGTATTTTCTAAATTGGCCACATTATATTTACACAATATGTCATGCTGCATATAAAATACCCAGCGTGCATTATGCAGTCAAAAGAAGCCAAAATAATTTAATAATATCACATGAAGTTATCTACAGTTACATCAAAGAAATAAAATAGATAAAATATATGTTATAAAAGAAATACAAAAAGTAAATAAATAAAGAAATGTTATACATAAAAAATTCTTTTTACAACCTCATCTTGTTTGTAGAAGTAAGATAAATCTCCAGATGCTTCAAGCTGTACAGAGTTTGGTGCTAACAGAGAGAAACAAATAACAATAATTTAACATTTTATATGTAGATGTATTAATGAAAATCACTGATGGATTTTTTAAATATGAAGATACTCATCCAAGAGACAAATGAACATTTTAGTGGTGGTACAATTGCCTGTATGGAACAATTTATAGCTGGTAATAAACACAACCAACTGTTAGTAATTGTTTATGGCAACTAATTAATCTTAGCAATTTGATTTACCAATTAAACCTTTGCATTTATAAATTAATAACTGAAGTAATTATCCCTTTTAATGTCGTTATTAATATCACTGTTTTTATTCCCACATATAAAATTAACATTTTTTAAAAGAACTGGAATGTCCAAAGTTGTAGTTTACAATATGAGAAATATACTAACAAACAAACATTATTCTTATCAGCTAAAACAGATAGCCATCAAGTGATAGGTAAATCCTACATGTTATACTGCAGAGAGTCATAGACTATGAATATGCAGTTAGAAGAAAGAATTAACACCATTGACATTTGTATATATAGAAAATCATGGTGAATATCATTAAATTATAACTAAAGAAGTATTAAACAAAAAATGGAGAGAGAATTTAAACACATTTTGGACATATAAAAGACCATAAAAATGCTGCTAAAAACCATACTGGACGGTTCTGTTCTGTTGACACTTGCAAATGTAATTAAATTTCTATGAAAAAATACAACTATATTTTAAGGTTGAGGTAAAAAATAAACTTCTCACTTCCGATGCTATTGCCAATGGCCTCTTCACATTTCTGTATCCCAAGTCTGAACTCTTGAAGTTCTGGCCTTAATTTGTTGCCTCGGTGATAGAAAACCAGAGCACTTTCAAAATCTCCTTTCTGGTATAATGCTTCAGCTTTCATATTTAATGCCTGGGGGAAACAAATGGCTTATTTGTATTTCTATAATGACGAGGAAACAGTTAAATCACCTAATGGCTATTGGAGTACACCAGAAAAGTCACTATGGTAACATTAAAGTAAACAATAGATAAAAATAGTACATAAGTATACCGGGAAGGCTAACCCAGTCAACAAACGCCCGCAGAAGTCGAATGTGTCGGCTGAAAGGTGCAAATATCGCAGCTCTGCTGTAAACTGACACAACGCAACTACGTCAAAAACAAAATAAATAACGGACAAACAAAGAAGTACATATGTATCAACAACTAGCAGAAGTGAAGAAGACATACAAAGATTTAATGATGAAACAGAAATTATCTCTGAAACCAAACTACAAGAAAGGAAATAAAACTACAATGCAAAAGTAGGAAAGGAAAATATGAAAGATGTAGCCGATGACTGCACTTTGGGAATAAGAAATGAAAGCACATAATGGGCAAACATAAGTGGTATCATCATCATCATCATCATCATCTTCCACTTCTGCCGTCAAGCATCGTGGGGAGGAATAATTTGCGCACCAGCGCCCGATGGGCGGAACTGGATAGTGTCATTCCGTGTGACTGTACAATGTCTTTGATGTCTCCAGTCCATTTTCTTCTTGGATGTCCTCTTGGTCTCATCACAGATGATCTTAGATGTAACACCGGTGATGGTAGTTGATGGTGTTGCATTCTAACGACATGGCCAAACCACTTGATCTTCTGTCTTTCAATAAATGTGACACAAGGTGTTGATCCCACTGTCTGTCTGATAACAGCATTTCTTACTCGGTCTCGGATTGTTAAGATGGCAGCTCTCCTCAGGCATCTCATCTCACAGGTGTTGATTTTGCGAGAGTGTGATTTGGATAAAGTCCAAGTTTGAGATTGGTAGCATAGGGTTTGTGTGTGTAAATATGCTGTTTATTATCTGTCGATTTGCGGACATGGGTATATTTGGATGTTTCAGTAAGGGTGATAGTTGATATTTTTTTTTCGGACGTGATTGTGTTGTGCCTGTTTACAGCATGCTGCGTTCTGGCACCATTAGGCAGACACATCCGACTTCTGTGGGCATTTGCTGACCGGGTTAACCTTCCCAGGGAGACATCTGATTTCGATTTCTCTGTCCAATCTGCCATCTTCTGTGATCATACCTCCAAGATATTCGAATTCTTTAACTTGTTTCAGAGTTGTGCTATTTATTTGTATATTTAGTGAACCAGGTGATCTGCTAACTTGCATTACTTCGGTTTTGGCTCTGATTATTGGAAACACCTGTTTTAAACAATACAGGAGATTGCTTTATACATGGAAAATCTCTGATAAGAAAACTTAACCAAATTAACTATATACATATGAATGAGGTCAGCATGGCTGAATGGATAAGAATGCATGTTCTTACACATCCGGCGTGCTGATGCCAAGGTATGGAGTTCAAACTCTACACCGGACAGTTGGACTAAAATGTTGATCTCTCATCCTTGACTTGAGGACGTAAATTACAAGTACATCTGAAGTGGGAGTGGATTCGCCTGATGGCAAGGGACACTGTTAATAGTATGAAAGTAATATACTTGTGATTTTTTAAAATATCCCCATAGGGGAGCTGCTGGAATTGAAAGAGCTACAATGTATGATGTGTAGAAGATGATTATACACCAATGCATCAACATAAATGTTACAAAAACACCACATAAATGATCACCTTTTCATACAAATTGACAAGTGTGACCACAAACAAATATAATGTGGTACATAAATAAGAAGCAATAAAAAGTGTCCATTTCATACTCGGATGTCTCTCTTGCCATCTTCATCTTGTTCCAAAGCAGCATTTGCATCAATCAAAGCTTGCTCTGAATTTCCAAGCATCAAGTAGCATTTTGCTCGAATGACCAAACATGTTTTGTCCCCATTCTTCATCTCAAGAGCCTGCAAAAATAACACTCATTTAGTTTTAATTGAACTAAATATGTGTACATGCCATGAGACTTAATTTGATGTGTGGTAGGTAAAGTAAAAGAAACTTTTGCATGCCTTGAGGAGAATTGGATATTTGATGCCGACCTATATTTTATAGACCAAATGGCACTCATAACAAAAGCTTTCATAGCAGTCGGAAATCTGTGGAAGTCAAAGAAATTAAACCCAGCACCAGACTTAGAATATGTAACTCTAAAGTTAATTGATTAAGTGCCATGGGATGATTAATCATCTTAAGTGACCTACCATATCTGCCAGGGGCTTATATATCGCCGAAATGCTGTCATTGCAAAATGTTGTCTTAATTAAAATATCAATACAGTAGTTTTCCCTAAGCAAACTCTTTTAATGTGATATATAATTACAACATGTCTGCTATCATATTAACAATGTTTAGTCATAACTGTGACACACCCCTATTTCCCAATTTCTACCATCCAATTTTGTTTGGTACTGAATCTATTAAATCAATACTACAGTATGGATCAGAGTGGTATAGGGTAAAGAGAGAGGGATAGTACCTCAAGGTGAGTGGCAGCCAAATCCCAAGAGATAGACCAGGATCCTATTTGGTTCCCATCTCTTTACCTAGCTCATGTATGGCTCCACGAATATCGCTTGTGTACGGCGGTGGCCACACCACAGGCAACAGTCTTGGCTGACTGGCTAAACTACATGAGTGAAGTAGGGGTAATATCCTACTAAGGGAATGTCCCTAGTACACAAAGACTGGGACGATGGAGAAGGCGGATGAATCTAAATAGATCAACGGCTTTGAAAGCGAAACAGCAGAGTGTGTGGCACACATGAGGCATGTTCAGGACATGATAGTGAACATGGCTTGCCATCGTGGAAGAGATTGGGACCTCACCATGTAATATCCCAAAGACAGCAATGGTAATTCAACAACAAGAAAAAAGTGATATGAGTAATTCTTGGCCCCCTGGAGATGAGCCTGTTGTAAATATTCGCAGGGAAGAGACAACTCCTATAGTGAATATGGAAGTGCATAATGACGAATGCATCCAAATTCTTTTGAAAGGCTGCATTCTGACAATACCTACCTGAAAAGTAGAAGGAGAAGTCTGAGAATTGGTACGTGGAACATACGCACGTTATATCAAGCAGGGCAGTTTGATAACCTTATTGCAGAAGCATACAACATGAATTTAGATATCTTAGGCGTATCCGAAACAAGATGGACAGATACAAGTTATATCAGGAGAGAAGATTACGTATTCATTAATCCAGGAGGAGATCATCACGAGAGAGGAGTAGGAATTTTAATAAAACAAGATTTAGAGAAAAATATTAGTGGATTCTGGACTCATAAAGATAGGATGATACTTCTCAAAATTAAGGCAAGACCGTTCAACATAGTAATTCTTCAGATATATGCTCCAACAACTGATTATAGTGATGAATAGCTAGAAGAATACTATGAAGACCTACAACAAACACTGAAAGTTGTAAAATCATCAGAGGTCCTAATTGTCATGGGAGACAAAAGTTGGAAAAAATAAATATAAGCAGATAGTAGGGCAATATGGTATGGGAAACAGAAACGACAGAGGAAACTGGCTGAAACAGTTATGTGAAGAAAACAATCTTATTGTTTACAACACATTTTTCCAGCATAACCCTAGGAAACTGTATACATGGAAAAGTCTTGGAGATAGAACAAGAAATCAAACTGACTACATTATGATTAGAAATAGATTTAAAAACAATGTTAAAAATGCCAAAACATACCCTGGTGCTGATATCAACTTTGACTATAATCCTGTAGTTTTAAATTACAAATAAAACTTAAAAACCCAGGAATAAGGAAATAGATGACACCTCAAGTAGATATATCAGCATTGAAATAACCAGAAATAAGTCAACTATACCTAGTTGAAGTCAAATTAGATATGATGGGCTAATCATTGAAAGTATGGAACAATATCGACGTGAAAATCCTGAGGATAAAATTAATACAAAATGAGAAAGTGTAAAAACCAGTATTCAGATTGCAAATACCACCTTGCCAGTGAAGATTAATAAGAAAAAACAATTATGGATAACTGATGAAATCTTGAGTAAAATGTCTCAAAGAAAGAAAGCAAAGAACACTCCAGAGTATATAGTAATAGATAGAGAAATATGTCACATGTGCAGAGTTGCCAAAGAAGAGTGGCTGCAGAAACACTGCAAAGAAATAGAGGATCTGGAAATAAAACACAACTCGAAAGAATTACATGAACATATAAAAATATTTACAAAGAAGAAAAATAATATAACAGGAAACGGTTGTATCAGAGGAAAAAATTGAGAAATTATAATTAATAACACTGACATAATAAAAAGATGGACAGAGTACACCGAAGATTTATTCTGGGACAACAGGGTCAATAGACCAACATTGTATAATACTCAAGTTGGACCAAAAATATTAATGGCTGAAGTAGAAAAGGCTATTAAAAAGATGAAAGAAGGAAAGGCTGCAGGTCCTGACAAGATAACAACAGAGATGATAAAATCCTTATCCAGCTTTGGCATTGAAACTATCACAGAATTATGTAATGATATATATAATACTGGGTACATCCCCAAGGATTTGAAAACATCCATTTTCATCACACTACCGAAGAAGCCAAGAGCTGTTGAGTGTGAGGATTACAGAACTATTAGCTTAATAAGCCACATAACTAAGATACTACTCAAGGTCATACAAGAAAGAATTCAACATAAAATATATGAGGAAGTAGCTGAAGAACAATTTGGGTTCCGCAAAAACAGCGGCACCAGAGAAGCAATTATCTGTTTGAGGATGTTAATTGAAAAATATATAGAAGTTCAAAAAAGTATATATGTTTGTTTTATAGACTACAAGAAAGCTTTTGATAGAGTACAACATGAACGACTAATTACGTGCCTTCAAGATATAGGAGTAGACGGAAAGGACATCAGACTTATTAGTAACTTGTACTGGGAACAAGTGGCGTCTATTAGATGCGGTAATAACTATTCGTCGCCTATAGAGATAAAAAGAGGAGTACGGCAGGGATGTGTACTGTCCCCAAGCCTCTTCAACCTATACACAGAAAGAATTTTTAAACAAGTTGAAATGCCTGGACTTAACATCAATGGAAGAATCATAAACAATCTTAGATATGCTGACGATACCGTGTTACTAGCAGAAAGTGAGCAAGAGTTGCAAGACCTAGTGGAAGAAGTAAACAGGCACAGTGCAGAATGTGGCTTAGATATTAACATCCAAAAAACAAAAACTATGATAATTAGCAGTGAAAAGGAAAGGTCATCAATGAACATCACAGTAAACTGGGCAGATACTAGAACAAGTAACAAGTTTCTCTTATCTTGGACATATAATAACAGATGATGGCAGAAGTGAAATGGAAATCAAAAAGAGAATAGGAATGGCCAAAAATGCTTTCAACGGCATGAAATCAGTATTAACATCTAGAGAGATTAATAACGCATTAAAAATGAGAATTGTCAAATGCTACGTATATTCAACGCTACTGTATGGCGCGGAAGCCTGGACATTGAACAAGCAACTAGAAAGTCGCATAGAAGCCCTGGAGATGTGGATATACAGACGAATAGGTCTTATTTCATGGAAACAAAAACAATCAAATGCAGAGATCCTAGAAAAACTGGGAATGAAGAGAGAGTTGATGAAAGAAATAAAGAGGAGACAAGTGAAATATTTTGGTACGTTAAAAGACATGATACTCTTATAAAAACCATACTGGAGGGCAAGGTTGAGGGCAAGCGAGCAAGAGGTAGACAACAATACAAGTGGGAGGATAACATCAAGAGATGGACGAGCATCAGCCTGACAGAATGTACAGTCAGGGCAAGAGACAGACAGTGTTGGAGATCCATTGCAGCCAACCTTCATTGCGGAGACGGCACCTGATTGATTGATTGATGGATCAGAAGTATGAATAATTGCAGAAACAATTACTAATACGCTACAAACAGTAATTAAATGCTGCTTGCACAGAATATAAGCTCTAAATTAGTATGACTGAATCACTAATGTGGAACTTAGGGAGGGAACCAGACAGATTCTAATGAATCAAGAAGTGAGAAAAAATTGCTGATGCTGAAAATGACACACAGTGAGAAGACCTGATAATAGTATAACTTTAAAAATCTTTGTTATGAAGCCCACAGGGTAAATGGAATAAAGGAAGACCTAAAATACCAGAAAAATGAGCTGACGAAAGCAGAAGAACCTGAAAAGTGAATTACAGGCAGAGATTAATCATATGGAAGAACATGGAGGAAGCTGTATGAGATAGCAAAAGACAGAACCGCTCCATGGCATTGTGAATAGTGTTTGATCTACCTGCATCATGATTCACATTAAAGTCTCAGCTGAGAGACTTGTGTTAATGATCATGATAAATATTATAGCCCTGTGATCAGCCTAGCTTCTTAAAATAGGCATCTGAGAAGAAAGGGAGCTGATTATCTCCCCTCATAATGTCATCACACAGTAAATCTCAAGTTCTCTTCAAACCTCTACAGCAGTAAGTACTGACTAAGGGACTATGTTACTTGCAGTAAAGGTGTTTTTATACCTTGCATATCCCTCGTCCATAACCATGAAAGGTTATGGGGCAACACTATCAACCCATACACCCACAATACTTTGTATGAGTTGTTTCCACACAGTAACATCTGTCCCTTGCCTGCGTTTCTGTATCTGGCTGGGTTTTTGCATTAATTACAGGATAATATACCTCCAGCATATTTTTCATCTTCTTCTTTTAATTTTTCTTCTAGTGGCTCCAGTAATTAAATCATTTTCATCATCATGATGTGCCCTGTAAAGTGGCGTAGGTGTTCAAGTGTCTCCACAAATCTATGTCCTTGATGTTCTAGATCAACTCTACTGATGATATTCCTGCATGCCTTCATCTAAGTGTATCGGGCATTTTTTTTCTCTCAGCCTAACTCTGCGTCTTCTCCAGTTGATCTTTCCAGTCTCCACAATGTTTCCAGCGCCTCTCTGCTCATTATATAACCATAGAACATTGTCTCTAGTTTTATATAAACTTCTGCTTTCATTCACATTTTCTGGGCAATTGTTGTTAGTTAATCTGGCAGTCCAAGGTGTAAACTAGTTTACATTAACGAAACAAATCAACAGTATGAGTATCATTAACAATAACTGATGGTCAGCATGGTTGAATGGATACGAGCGCTCGTTCTTAAACATCTGGTGTGTTGATGCCAAGGTAGGGGGTTGACTTCTTGTCCTTGACTTGGGGACATAAATTACAAGCACCTCTGAAGTTGGAGTGGGATCACCTAATGATGAGGGACACTGATAATACTAATACTAGGGACAGCTAATCCACACGCAAAATTCATTGCATTGCTACTAGAAGCAATGTATATGGACTATGCTTGAGTTCAAAGCAAGCAAGAAAAAATAAATTCACATGACATTCATTAACTGACATTACCATCAGTTTGTGGTCATGTATTGTGTACAATACTGCAATTTAAATGTGAAAAAACAAGGCTTATTAAAATTCAAAACAATGCTTTCCCGTAGTGAATTTGAATAACAAAGACACAAACAATAGATTGCACAATTTATTGCCTGGCATATTTCGCTGCATCTCATCAGGTACGAACTGCAGAAATCACACAACATACAAGGCCGGCTTATGCAGGTTGATCACTATGGCTTCAGCAAACCTTAACAACCGACTACTCTGTGTGTTGAACAACACACGGAAGGCACTGTCTCTTTCAACCACATGGCCACTCTCGAGCATGTGTCTCACAATCAATGAAGCAGGACTGTTCTGGTGTGTTGGCCTGCCTAGGCTACCGTCTTGTGTGTGTAGTATCTTGTCCACCCAGTTCGGAATGTGTTCCAACACCCTGTTATGCAACTGTCGCTCTGTTCTACCTATGTAGATGGCCTCGCACCTGCATGTAAATTGGTAAATACAATTTGATTTGATGTACAAAGCTACAGGTTCTTTAACTGCTGGGATGGGGATTGGTGTGGTTCTGTACCTGATAACCGGAGTTGCAGCACAGAATATTCGCCCGACTGCTGTGATGAGCCGGTCCTGCAAACGTTGCATTACGTCATCTCCTCGGTAGGTTAACTGGAATGGTTAACCTGAATGGGTACTCCACAGGATTTATAAAGCGCCACTGCCAACAGCCCAAACCTAAACCAGAAGAAACTACAGTCCCTAAACTCAAGGCAGGCCGACACACCGGAACAGTCCTGCTTCATTGATCGCGAGACACGTGCTTGAGAATGGCCATGTGGTTGAAAGAGACAGTGCCTTCCATGTGTTGTTCAACACACAGAGTAGTCGGTTGTTAAGGTTTGCTGAAGCCATAGTGATCAACCTGCATAAGCCGGCCTTGTGCAAACAGAAAGACATGTTAGTCAGTTTAAAATTACCATGGTAGACTATCGACATTACTGTGCGAATATGTGTATATTTCAGATTGAAGGATTTATCTAGTTATTTCACTTTATGTTGTGTGATTTCTGCAGTATGTACCTGACGAGATGCAGCGAAATATGCCAGGCAATAAATCGTGCAATCTCTTGTTTGTGTCTTCGCTTATTAAAATTTATAGGATAAGAACACAATTTCACAATGCAGAGTCAGCATTGCAGGCCATAAAGCAAAATAATACCTTAGTGAAGCTGTCAATAGCTTTCGAATATTGCTGAACGTGAACAAAATGTTCTCCTTCATCCCGAAGTGTTTCAAATGTTCCTACAGTCCCTTGTTCCTCTACAGTTGCTGCATCGCTGCCGCTGTCTTTTCTTCCTCGCCCTTTTGGCATATTCATTGATGAATGAAGAATATTAGAATATACGATGTGAACAATGTATTCCTGAAATGTACACTTGAAAGTTAAAGTGGCTCAATATTCTTAGAGTTATACTTCTAGTTATAATGTGCAGCTATGCTATAGTTTAAATCAAGCACCTGCTGGTCACTGTTGTCATGGTAACACAGTGTTTATCTGGAGCAGGTTTACGTTCGTATGTGTGGTTTCCATAAATCTGTACCAATTTGAATATTTTAATTGTTTACTATTTGTTTCTTTATATATACATAGTTACATAAATAATTTACCAATTGCTTCTCTAATTAATATCAAATTGTCTAGTTTTCGTCGAAACTAAAAATAAACAACTGAATTTATTTTGTTTTGTTTCGGCGAGTTTACGGTGTTGTGGAGAAAGTGAAAGGGTACACGTCACTATCAGTTATCTATCACAGTTGTTGTGACTTGAACATTTTCCTTTATTATAATCTCTGCGAAATAGACAAATAATAAGACATATATATTTCGATTTGGTATACACATTTCTATAGATGTAATAATATTCAAACACCACTCTGCTAGTTCCAAATGTACAGAGATGCAGTTAATTCCAAGGTGTTCAAAACAGAGTTGTCACCGGGCTAAGGCGTTCTTAACAACAGATTTCAGAAATAAATTATAATGCATTAAAAGATAATAGAAGTGGCAGAACAGTTTTATACACATAAGACTAAGATAAGAGTAAAGACCTTGTTTCCCAAATAAATGTAACATATGTCTTATTGTATTTCACATTTCTGAAAGTAGTATTAAGAATTGAATAACGACGTAATCAATTTTTATTTACTCTAGTACTCTAGTCTTCGCTGGCTGTTGGACGAGGGGACGGAGCATGTATGGTATGGGAATGTCCTGAGTGCAGTGTTGTCGGTTCTTAACTAAACTCAACTCACCTATTATCTATAACATTATTAATATTATTACTAATACATGACTAACTATATGCCTTGCTGGCAAATATGAAGACTGGCATGCTTCGTGCTGTAACTGTAAGTTTGCATTGATGATTCAGAGGTCATGGATTGTGAGCTATCTGGATTTTTTTTCTCCAGGACTCTGATGTGGTTGGAAATGAATGGATTGACTGGTGCCACATCATTAAGGGGTGATTTGATGCATGATAAGGCAGATGTGGTGAAGGCCCTCTGGGAGTATGTGATTAATGCAAAAGAACAAATAAAGCTATCATGGTCTAGTGAGAATGCAGCAGCAGGGGTGGCCAGAGGATCTGGTCAACAGTCGTTTCTCAAAGGTAAAGCAAGACAGACATATAATCAGATTGTAACTGGGCACCATTAGTTTTGGAACTCTACGCTGGCTGTTGAAGATGAGGACTGAGCGCTTATACTATAGGAATACCCCAAGAGTAATTAATCGGCTCTTGACTCAACTTAACTCAACTCAGATATTGCAATTGTGTTGTATACAGTGCTAGGCTTTCAAATATTCTAGCCCATGGCATAATGAGTTTCCTTCTGCCACCATTCCTTCCCAGACAATTCCCAGAAATGTCTGAAAGTTTTCTGGAGGCAGGGTTTATCATGTCACTGCTAGGGATTGGACCTAGATCTTTGTTTTGGCAGGCAGGTGAACTGACTGCTATACCACTGTATGCAAACAATTAACACAGCCTAAATTACTAACCTTAGTGTATTTATTTGATAAAAGTGTTCAATTCAGTTTAGGATACAGCTAAAGTTCACAATGGCGTGGATGAGAACTTTAATTAATAATGAACATGAACAGAATGAGGCTTTTGAGACGGTGGAGAAAAGGCCACCTTCAAACTTGACTGAGTTTCTAAAGGCTGAAGGATTGGTTAGTATCTGTAATGTTGTAATGTTTTCTATATTATATTTTTATGTGCATTTGAGCACAATGTTTCTGCTGGGATTATTTCAGTTTAGCTCTTGTAGTCCCTTTACAATTATTATGTTACAACAAATTGAGTCAAAAGGTTTCAAAGTTAAAAACTATCTAAGACTGAAAGAGTTAAAGTACTCATAGTAATGACAGAAATATTTTGTAAATACCTAGGACATGGGACCCACAATAACATTGCTGGTAGAATACTTGCCCACAGGCCCATTGGTCATATGTTTGAATTAACATCATGGCATATTTTTAAAATTTACCTGAGCTTTCAGGTCGACCTAATCAAAAATGGTTTCCAGGAAGTAAAGGCAGCCAGCAGGATATTAGCCACAGCACTCTCCGGGTGGCAAGTGGTCAAATATAGGGCTAGCACCATATGTCCATTATGTCTCAAGGCACGTAAAAAGAGTCCCAATACTTTATATTGTACTTACATGTGATATATAGAGTAACAATAATGATGGGAGCTGAAGGAATGTAACACATTCAAAGTAATTTTCATTAACACATTCAAAGTAATTTTCATGCTTAGCAGTAACTGATCATCAAATGGTGTTGTGCTTGGTGTGAAGATTTGTTTGTTTGTGATTTCTTGGCAAGTTTATGTTCAGTAGTTTGCCATTGCTTTCTGAATGGCATGCACTCATACCATTGTATGAAAACCAACACAAGGTGGTCTGCTGCCAAATCGTCTGCAGCTGTGTTTCGAGGAGGATTACAAATTGACTTAATAACCCCTTCGCCACAGAGCCGGTTGAGGTATGGAGGTTGTTAATTAAAATATAGTTTAAATGCATACTGATATTCATTTAAAAATGCAATACAACCAGCCAAAGAATGTCTTTTTCAAGTCTTGTTTAACGTTTTTTTCTCACAATTATTTAGTGAATTTTCAGTTTATAATTGTGCAGGGAGTGGCCAGCAGGGGCCACGGAAGTGGAAATCCAGCAACTAATTCAGGATAATGCTCGCCCAGGTGATGTGATTATCTACACAGATGGTTCGGTGTTGAGAGGTAGTAGAAGTGCCTGGGGTTTCTTGGCAAAGGCTAATAGTCGACGTTTGGTGCAGGAGAGCCTGGCATATGATACCACAACATCTAGCTTAAGAATGGAGGTGGAGGCAGTCAGTGCAACTTTCCGCTGGATGGAAAATACGATACACATACACATCGTGATTGTAATTGACTTAGAAAGCATGCTGAGTAGTGTGAGGACTGGCAAGCTTCGTGCCGAGTGGCTTGCTTCGCTTCGGAAGTCACGGGTGGCAAGCGTCGTCTGGATATTTTCTCTGGGGCATGCTGGTGTGTTGGGGAATGAACAGGCAGACAGATTAGCTGGTCTGCAAAACTTGGTGGAGTATTGATGCATGATAAGGCAGACGTGGTTGCGGCCTTGTGGGAGCACATGTACACCTCGGAGGAGCAAATGGATCACCATGGTCTGGCAAGAATGCTACAGTGTGGAGTGATGAGGAGATTTGGTTGATGCTTGATGCTTAGAGGAAAGGCGAGACACACATATAATCAGATTGCTACTGGTACTATTGGGGTTGGAACTCTTCGCTGGCTTTTGAGGATAAGGACGGGTCGATTATGGGAATGCTCCAAATGCTGTGATGTCGGTTCCTAAATCAATCAATCAATCAGTTTATAATGTTGAGTTATTTTTTTGTGCATAACCTATTTTACAGGACATCTCTGTAAACACCAGAATTTTACTGCTTTTGTTGATGTCTTGGCAAGTTTACATTCAATAGTTTGCCATTGCTTTCTGAACAACTCGCTCCCATACCAACATGTTAAAACCCAGCGCAAAGGGGTCTGCTGCCAAATCGGTCGCAGCTGTGTTTCAAACATGGGTAAGCGGCCTTTTGAATTGCGTCTATAAACCCTTAGCCATGGAGACCAGCGTAGGATAATTACTTGTGCAAAATAAATTTATCTATTTTATTTTAGATTAATTGTTCAGCTTAGAGTAAACTGTCTATATAGTATATTCTTCCATTTGTAGTAAACATTCAGCATTGAAATCAAACAGTTAATATATGTAGTCAGTTTTTTTTATATATTGGTTACATAGACAAGATTTTATTTCAAAGATGATACATACTGAATTGTTTAGTTACTGTAAACTATGAGACTAGGGATATAAATCTTTTTTATAATATAAAAGTGCAACATATAATCAAAAGAACAATCTAAAGTTAAAATTGGTAGAACAAAATACTGTGAATTAGTTTGTTTGAGAAGAACGTTGAAAATATAAACAGACAAGAAAACAAACACGGAGGTGTTAAGAGCTGCAGATGTTAGAAGATGACTCATCAAAACCTTAAGAGACAGACAAGTGAACTATATAGAGCATGCCGATGGAAGAGGTGAGGTAGAGTTGTTAGCATTATGTGGGGGGGGGGGGGGGGGGGGGGGGGGGGGGAAATACTAGGCAAGAGAACGAACTTTATTTTCACAGGGTCACAAAATGGGCATGCAGGCCTGTCTTATTCAGATTCAGACACAAAAAATGAATGCAGAATGCTTAAACAGCTGGTCAACAACTTATAATATAAACAACACCAACTTCATCAAAATATGAAATAATGCAAAGGATTGGAGAGAAGTGATTGCTAATGTCTGCTCCAGACTAGGTATGCGAGCAAGAAGAAGAGGAAGTTTGTGTGCTTCATCACTACTTGTATTTTAAAATAAGTTTGTTGTCAGTCTTAAGCTCAACACTTCAATCTTCAATGCAAAAAAGCTCTTAGTTTCTTCTTCTTCCTTGTACACATTTAGACATCAACCTGAGTGAAATACTAGGCAAGAGAACGAACTTTATTTTCACAGGGTCACAAAATGGGCATGCAGGCCTGTCTTATTCAGATTCAGACACAAAAAAATGAATGCAGAATGCTTAAACAGCTGGTCAACAACTTATAATATAAACAACACCAACTTCATCAAAATATGAAATAATGCAAAGGATTGGAGAGAAGTGATTGCTAATGTCTGCTCCAGACTAGGTATGCGAGCAAGAAGAAGAGGAAGTTTGTGTGCTTCATCACTACTTGTATTTTAAAATAAGTTTGTTGTCAGTCTTAAGCTCAACACTTCAATCTTCAATGCAAAAAAGCTCTTAGTTTCTTCTTCTTCCTTGTACACATTTAGACATCAACCTGAGTATGTTTCAAGAAAGCAGTGAAGAAACTACTGATTATATAACGCAATATGAATCCTAGTTCATGATAAATCTCCAATAATTTAATCCCACATCTGTTGAGCTGCTTTTGAATGAGTTTATAATTATTGTTTGTTTCCAGTGTTTAATTCTGAGTTTACCTATCAAAAACCAGTTTTTTTACAAGCTGTATTTTTAGAATTTAAGTGTCAATTCTAGTCGTAATTATTATGAGTAATTTGAAGTTTTTGCGTTAGACTAAATTAAAATAGAAAATGTCATCGCATTTCAACACACATATTACCAGAAGTAACTTATAGAAATGCTGGAATGAAATACAAGCCATACATTTACTTAACCTTAACTATTAGAGTCTCAACTATTGGAGTTACTCTAAATAGAGTGATAAATTTGGGGGAAATTTTGTTGCCGCTTCAAAGGGCACTTGATATACAAATAATTAATACAGTGGCTGTCATGTATTATTGCTGACATAATTTGTTTGTATGTTACAGGATGATTGGCCATTTCCCATGAGCTTTGAAAACCCCTTAGATGTTCATTCAGATGGTCTTTTAATGAGCACGCAAGAAGACATTATTGCAATACTGAAAGAAGCAGCTCGTATCCTTTACTAAATAAACATTCCTGATTTCTAGTCTCAGGAGAGTGTGCTAAATTGAAGCCACACAATTATGCATTGAACATAGTGCCTTTCACACCATTGTGTACTGCAGAGAGACAAGTAAACGTACCCTTTGTCATCTGCAGAGGGGATCATAAGCAGATCTGTATTTGTTAGAAATATCAGGGCATGTTATGCTGGCCGAGTGGCTAGAATGTCAGATTCTCCTTTGGGAGACCCGGGTTCGAATCCTTGGTAAGGTGTGGATATTTTGTCAGGGGCAAAAAGAAAACCCTAACCTGCATTGTTCACGATGACTGCACTAACCAAGCGGCCTTAATTCCTCAGGCTCAAGACCCACCTGCCATACACCGCAAGATACTATAATGGCAGTAAATGACAGTTACGGCAGTTGACAGTCATGTCAACATCAAGTAGGTTAACTGCAATCTTATGAGTTGGCAATTTCTATTACAGACATTAGCGGAAGTTAAGGCCTTGTGGTGAGTTTAATGCTTGCATTTTACTGCCAGGAAGGGTAGTTGACTGGTATAGTTTTCAACTGTGATATTGGTCAGGAGTTTCCTGGATGAATAAGCAGCCGTTGACCAGATGGAGTTGCATGACCAAGTAGAATGGGGTGGGGTAGCAGTTGGTGTTACTACCTGATGTACTGAAATACCCCATATGTCCTATAATGGGAACATTGTGTGAGCATTACCCAGTTTAAGCTCAGCTATGAGGAAAAGATGTTGTGGTAAATAAACCAAACTAATTTTTACAATTTACCACCTATCAAGATTGATCATATAGGTGATAGACTGGAGGGAAATGTGGAGACTGAAAGATTAATCTGTGTGTAATGAAGATAGTTATTAAAAACTAAAAACAAAATAGTTGATTTTTCTTGACAGTTAATCAGCACTACGACTTGACAAGTTTGATGACACGGAGAAAAAACTGTCTGACCTGGAATGTTCAACTGAGGATTTATGCTAATATGCTTGCCACAGATGAGAAGAGCTTTGTTGATCAACATTTCCATTCACCAAGAAGTATTTTAATTTAATTATTCCCTAATAGAAAAAGAAAGCTGCAATAAATCATCTTATGCCATTGCTGGTGTCTTTTATGTGGGATTTATTGGTGGATTTTAGTGTATACGCTCAAAAACCACATCTCACATACATACTTATACATAATACACACATACATACATACATACATACGTGCATGCGTGCGTTCGTTCGTTCGTGCAGGCAGACAGACAGACATGTAACTCATGTAACTTATGTAACTCATACTGATACAAAAAAGGGAATACATTGAATGGCTCATCAATCAATGCAACACGTCATACTTTTATAATAAAAACAAAATGAGTATCTTCAGTGGAAGCATAAAACCTTTCTTAATTTTATATTTCAACATAGAACATACCTGGAAATAATTAGTCAACTATGTTAACTATAAGTGTTGCACTGGCTGGAGAACAAACAGCACACATGTCATGATTGTAACAGACTCAGAATGTATGATGAGAGAGGTGAAGACAGGCATGCTTCAGACAGTGGCATGCTTCAATTCAAAAATCAAAAATTGAGATCATCTGTTGGATTTTCCCCCCAGGACATGCTGGTGTGATGGGACATGAGCAGGTGGACAGATTGGCTGGGTCTGCACCGCTCGATGGGGTATTAGTGCATGATAAGGCAGACATGGTCGGGGCCTTTAGAATCGTGTTTATAGTTCAGAAGATCAGACAGATCATCACGACTTGGAGAGAATGTCGCTGCAGGGACTGACCAGAAGATCTGGTTGACACTCAGGACTCCAGGAGGAAAGGACAGATAGATATTGTAATCAGACTGCAATTGGTACCATTAGCACTGGGACTACTTCGCTGGTTGTTACATATGAGGACAGAGCATGTATGGGAATGTCCTGATTGTTGTGGCCTCGGTTCTTGACTCAACTTAATTATAAGCAGCAAAAGAAATTCACATTGAAAGAATAGAAGTTGGAAATACTAAAACTGAGCTAGTAGAAGAGGTCATTTAAGTTAAGAATCAATAACTTTATTAGCATGATTGAAGAAGATTGGTTGATGTCATTAGCTGATAACTACCAAACAGAATTAAAAAGTACAACAGATTTGTATTGCTAATGTCTTAGTTAATATATTAGCATATTTAAGATATTTTTCCACTCCGTGTGTTGATTTTATTGTACTTTAATGTAACTGTAATTTTTTTTTAATTAAAAAATATTACTGTTCTCTATTGTTCTAAAATACTTGTTCAATGCAACTGCTTTATTGTTGTTTTTATTTTCCAGTAAATTTTAAATGCATTTTCATATTAGCACTTTTTAATATGTGTTTCAATACTACATTTTTTCACAGTTTTTGTGACAGAATTATCAGAGCACGATAATCAAGAACTCATCAAAGATTCTCAAGGAAGCAAACATGTAATCTTTTGTGCATATCAAAATGATGTAGTTAGGAATCATTTGTAAAAATTAAAAAAAAGATAAATATAAATATATTTGTTATCTTGCCTAAATAACACCCAGACAAAAAAGTAACATTTTACACAATAAATGTCAGTTAAAATTCAGGCTACTTAACAAATGTAATTGGCCCAGATTTTAATGTTTTCCTCATTTTGAAGGCAGTATTTGTAAAATCCAGTTTAAAGATAAAAAAGAAAAGTTTAACAAAACAATTATGGTTTCTTTATTAAAAATACATACTGTTTTATTTATCTAAAGATATATAATTATTCATATATTTTCACAGCTTCTGTTGTTAAGTTGCACTGCATGTCAGTGGAATGCTAATTTGAACAGAGATGCTGAATCATTTCTCTTTTAAAATCTTTTATTTTAAATCATTTACCACAAATTATTATTATCTGTAGGATTTTGCAGATATTCTACTGCAGACTAAGAAAAGAAGTCTAGACTACTTGAAGTTTCCAGGCTTTAAACTTGGAGAGTTTATTGCACTTCCGGCTAAGCTTGAGGCCCCACTAATCCTGCAACAAGTCTCAAAGACTCAACGCTTTAAGGTGAGTGTTAATATAGGGATAATAAGTAGAGTTTATTGCTGTATATATATATATATATATATATATATATATATATCTATATATATATATATATATATATATATATATATATATATATATATACGAGGGCGAGTCAATAAGTAAGTCACACAGCTCTGTGGGATGTCAGGTAAATGTAGTTAGAGTTTTCTACAGGTGTCATTAGGTGACAGCAACATCAAACTTTATATTTCCATTTGTCAGGTGGCGCTAGGTGTCTCATGCACATACACAGTGCATAAACAAAGTGGCGACTGTACTTACGGAGTATACAACCAATGAGCAACGTGCTGTTGTGTGATGTGGGCAAAAGGACTGCCTGCAAAGAACATTCATAAGGAAATGCTTCCTGTTTATGCTGACAAATGTTTATCCCGTAAAGCAGTGCATAGCTGGGTAGAAAAATTTTCTCAAGGACGCGAATGACACCAAAGTTTAATGTGAAGTGAAAACGTGGTTTAGAAAACAGAGCACACAGTTCTATGCAGCAGTTTGGGAGGACTGATAAAACGATGGGATAAGTGCATCAATGTTGGTGGAAATTATGTTGAGAAATAAAGGGACAATGTATGTATAAAAATAAACTGGTTTCAAGTTGTTATCATATTTAATTATTGTTCTTCAGCCATTTGTGACTTACTTAACGTCCCCTCGTATTATTATTATGTGTACTCTGCTTTCCTGAGGATATTCATAATGTCAGTCTAGTTCATTTATTGTCCACTCCCCTACAGCAACCAAGCCTGCAAGCCTCAACGACCATTGGGTTTTGTTGTTTGCATTCTCTGTCCAGTCTGATGCAGACTGAAAAAATACTTTCAGGTTATATGACCTTTACTGAACACACCTGTTGAATAATGCCTTTGACCTAACTCATCCAAAAGTTTCCTCTGTTTAACCTCCATCTTTGTCTCCAAATCTCATTGTACAGTGAGTGCTGTTTAATATCTGAAGTCAACAGTAAATAAGAAGGCTGGGCCTCTAAGAACCTAAAACACTAAGGACAATTTATTTTAAATATCAGAAGGAAGAAATCAACATTGTTTAAGCGTATTATTAACAGGAAGTCACAATAGCATAGCAGCACACTTGAAGGCATGCTTGCCTGCCTGCCTGCCTGCCCACCCAGCGGAAGGGAGTCTGTGGCAAAGTGGTTAAGCTGTCTGACTCAGGCTCTGAAGGTCATGGGTTCGATTTTGGGCCGCGCCCTTCGGTGCATGAGTGATTTTTTTCGAAGACATCTGGGGGTCATCGCTTGAGCTATGCTTTGTGTGATGCTTTCCACACTGCAGAAAGAGACTGCCATATGGGATAAAGACCTGGCGCAATGAAGTCGACCCTGTCAACTTTTAGGAAACTTTCTGTTTCTTCCAGCCGACCCAGCGGTCATATTTTTGAATCCCCCTCAAGGCAGGGAGTTGTTACCAATTCACCTGGGCTCCCAAGTTGACTCAGCCATAAAACCCATACCAAGAAATGCTCTTGGAAGCAATGGCAGCCAACTTGATAATTAACCATAAAATCCACTGACTGCTGATTGGTCCATTCAAATATGGAGCTAGCACCACTTGCCCAGTATGCCTCAAGGTGTAGAGCAGGGTCCTTGACATTTATATCATCAATACAGCAAATCCATTATGTGGAAAGTCCAAATCGAAAGCTCGCTGTGTGGGCTTCATAAAAGGTGGAAAAGTGTCCTAGTGGCATGAAATGGAATATTGCTTGGATAGCAAATCCATTACGTGGAAAGTCCGAATCAAAAGACCACTGTGTGGGCTTCATAAAAGGTGGAAAAGTGTCCTAGTGGCACGAAATGGAATATTGCTTGGCTAGCAAATCCATTACATGGAAAGTCCGAATCAAAAGCTCACTGTGTGGATGTCATCTGCAGACTGCATACTTCTGGTTTCCGGAAGAACAGCCTATGGTGAACGGAAGGCCCAATATACGGAAGTGAGGCTAAGCAGCCATGTGCAGGACGTGACGATTCCTTGGGTGAGCCCAGTACCAGAGCGCTATGTATCGGCTCTGCAAGTATGGAAGCCTCCTTGGATGGCGGGGAATGCCCATGGTCTGCCCCTGCCTTCCCTTGAGGGCTGACCAGGATCTTTGGCTGTTCTATATGGACCAGCTGGGATGGGGGATAACACCACAACAGTGAGAGTCAAACGTCCTAAGAAACCCCCGGGAAGGTTAACCCGGTCAACAAATGCCCGCAGAAGTCGGATGTGTCGGCCTAACGGCGCAAGAACGCAGCTCTGCTGTAAACAGGCACAACGCAATCACATCCGAAAAAAAAACTCCGGATGAACGAAGAAGAAGAAGAAGATATCATCAATACTTACAGGAGGCTGCTGTTTGTTAGAGGTTGTGTGAGACATGGATTGCTAAATTATTACAAGATTATGTTGGTCCAATAAATCTGATTATCTGGCAGAGCAAAGGAAGTAACATTGCTGGAAAATAATATGTCTCTTGTATTTTGGTATTTTATTCATTGGTTATATTTAACTACATTGTTTTAAATTTGCTGGCAAGTTCTGTAATTCAGTTTCTGTTATATTTTACATCAGTAAGTTTACTTACATTTTACGCTTATATTTGTCTCTTTCACAAGTAGCCTGGATTTAGAAAATTCTGGAAAATGATATTTCTATCAGAGGCTTCAGCAGCAGTGTTGCAGGATTCATTTTGGTGGATTTTTTTGGATAAATTTAACAAGGAGGTAATGTTTGTATTATTGTTATTCATTTACAGTTTCTAATAAATATTGTGTAAATGTGAAGTGTGTTGTAGTTAATAAAGCAGTGTTGTTATAAGCCAACCCTTACATTCACCTAAGCTTGACGTCATCCACAATGCATTTACACTTCAGATATATCATAAATGTCGCTTACAAGTCGACAGGGTCTACTTCATTGCACTGTGTTTTATCCCATAGCCTAAGGCTCGGTCTCTTTCCGCAGTGCAGAAAGCGTCGCACAAAGCACAAACTCTGTGCACTCCACAGGAGTCTCCGAAAAATTTCACTCATGAACCAAAGGACGCGGCCCGGAATTGAACCCATAACCTTCGGAGCCCGAGTCAAATGGCTTGACCACTTCGCCACGGAGTACAGGTTATTTGTGTTTATCTTTCTTTGTTCTTGATGATTTATGAATTCTTAAATGCGCTTGTATGGATTTAACATGACATAGGTATCTCATTCCTGCAACCCTGAACCCAGTGTCATGGTGTAAACATCAGAAATCAGTCCTCCACCACTCTCGTTCCTCACAACACGTACAAGTGTGGAAATACTACATCCTGTTCACTCTTTAATGTTTTTATTACAGAATTGTCTTTGTCTTCCTCGTCTCTGTTTACTGTCAACTATTCCTGGAAGGAGTACCGCTGAGAGAGTGTCATAATGGTTGACATGCACAAACCAGGCAAGCTTTTGACAGTTTGCCACTGACAGGGGCTGTTACTTTGTATCTAACATAGGTATCTGTTTTATACTTTTTTACCCTATGCACTGCGCTGTCATTAAGAGGTTATGACCGCAGTTCACAATCCTGCATACCACGTTCAAAACAGCTGTGGGCGATTTGGAAGCAGGCCGCCTTGTGATGGTTTTCATGCAATGGTATGAGTACAGGTCGTTCACACAGCAATGACAAACTACTGAACATAAACTTGCCAAGAAATCAAACAGCCAAAAAATGCTGGAGTTGAGTGCAATGTCATGTAAAAGTATATGCAACTAACTTAACCCTATGCACAGAATTTTCCTAAAGCATTTACATTACTAGGAGCCATGGTAGTCTTGTGGCTAGCATACCCACCTGCCAACCTATTGGTTATGTGTTTGAATCCTCTCTGAGACAGATTCTTTGTTCAGTAACTCAGCTCTCAGGTTGACCCAGGGTAAAGTGCGTACCAAGAAATATCCTGGGAAGTAATGATGGTTGGTGTAATACTGATCTCATTACCCAATGAGTGCTGATCTGTCAAATGAAAATGGATCCTTTATCAAAATTTTACTTTATTGCTGAATTTACTTTTGATCATAGCACTTCAATAGACATGCGCTTGCTTGGCGGTATCCATTTCTTCTCCACATCTCCTAGCAAGTACATTTAATTGTAAGTAAAGGTAAAGGACCATTTTCCACACCTTGAAGTGTACTAGGTACATGGTAAGTAATGTAAATAATGGACCATTTTCCACACCATGAGGTGTACTGCGTACATGGTAAGCAAAGTAAAGTAATGGACCATTTTCCACACCCTGAGGTGTACTGGGTACATGGTAAGCAAAGTAAAAAATGGCCCATTTTCCACATCTTGAGGTGTACTGGGTACATGGTAAGTAAAGTAAATAATGGATCATTTTCCACATCTTGAGGTGTACTGGGTACATGGTAAGAAAAGTAAAGTAATGGACAGTGTTCCACACCCTGAGGTGTACTGGGTACATGGTAAGTAAAGTAAATAATGGATCATTTTCCACATCTTGAGGCGTACTGGGTACATGGTAAGAAAAGTAAAGTAATGGACAGTGTTCCACACCCTGAGGTGTACTGGGTACATGGTAAGTAAAGTAAATAATGGATCATTTTCCACATCTTGAGGTGTACTGGGTACATGGTAAGTAAAGTAAATAATGGCTCATTTTCCACATCTTGAGGTGTACTGCGTACAAGCTAAGTAAAGTAAATAATGGATCATTTTCCACATCTTGAGGTGTACTGGGTACATGGTAAGTAAAGTAAATAATGGATCATTTTCCACATCTTGAGGTGTACTGCGTACATGGTAAGTAAAGTAAATAATGGATCATTTTCCACATCTTGAGGTGTACTGCGTACATGGTAAGTAAAGTAAATAATGGATCATTTTCCACACCCTGAGGTGTAATGGGTACATGGTAAGTAAAGTAAATAATGGCTCATTTTCCACATCTTGAGGTGTACTGGGTACATGGTAAGTAAAGTAAATAATGGATCATTTTCCACATCTTGAGGTGTACTGGGTACATGGTAAGTAAAGTAAATAATGGATCATTTTCCACATCTTGAGGTGTACTGCGTACATGGTAAGTAAAGTAAATAATGGATCATTTTCCACATCTTGAGGTGTACTGCGTACATGGTAAGTAAAGTAAATAATGGATCATTTTCCACATCTTGAGGTGTACTGCGTACATGGTAAGTAAAGTAAATAATGGATCATTTTCCACATCTTGAGGTGTACTGGGTACATGGTAAGTAAAGTAAATAATGGATCATTTTCCACATCTTGAGGTGTACTGCGTACATGGTAAGTAAAGTAAATAATGGATCATTTTCCACATCTTGAGGTGTACTGCGTACATGGTAAGTAAAGTAAATAATGGATCATTTTCCACACCCTGAGGTGTAATGGGTACATGGTAAGTAAAGTAAATAATGGCTCATTTTCCACATCTTGAGGTGTACTGGGTACATGGTAAGTAAAGTAAATAATGGATCATTTTCCACATCTTGAGGTGTACTGGGTACATGGTAAGTAAAGTAAATAATGGATCATTTTCCACATCTTGAGGTGTACTGCGTACATGGTAAGTAAAGTAAATAATGGATCATTTTCCACATCTTGAGGTGTACTGCGTACATGGTAAGTAAAGTAAATAATGGATCATTTTCCACATCTTGAGGTGTACTGCATACATGGTAAGTAAAGTAAATAATGGATCATTTTCCACATCTTGAGGTGTACTGGGTACATGGTAAGTAAAGTAAATAATGGCTCATTTTCCACATCTTGATGTGTACTGGGTACATGGTAAGTAAAGTAAATAATGGATCATTTTCACATCTTGAGGTGTACTGCGTACATGGTAAGTAAAGTAAATAATGGATCATTTTCCACATCTTGAGGTGTACTGGGTACATGGTAAGTAAACTAAATAATGGATCATTTTCCACATCTTGAGGTGTACTGCGTACATGGTAAGTAAAGTAAATAATGGCTCATTTTCCACATCTTGAGGTGTACTGCGTACATGGTAAGTAAAGTAAATAATGGATCATTTTCCACATCTTGAGGTGTACTGGGTACATGGTAAGTAAAGTAAATAATGGATCATTTTCCACACCTTGAGGTGTACTGTGTACATGGTAAGTAACGTAAATAATGGATCATTTTCCACATCTTGAGGTGTACTGGGTACATGGTAAGTAAAGTAAATAATGGATCATTTTCCACATCTTGAGGTGTACTGGGTACATGGTAAGTAAAGTAAATAATGGATCATTTTCCACATCTTGAGGTGTACTGTGTACATGGTAAGTAAAGTGAAAAATGGCCCATTTTCCACATCTTGAGGTGTACTGTGTACATGGTAAGTAAAGTAAATAATGGATCATTTTCCACATCTTGAGGTGTACTGGGTACATGGTAAGTAAAGTAAATAATGTATCATTTTCCACATCTTGAGGTGTACTGGGTACATGGTAAGTAAAGTAAATAATGGCTCATTTTCCACATCTTGAGGTGTACTGGGTACATGGTAAGTAAAGTAAATAATGGCTCATTTTCCACATCTTGAGGTGTACTGCGTACAAGGTAAGTAAAGTAAATAATGGATCATTTTCCACATCTTGAAGTGTACTGGGTACATGGTATAAGTAAAGTAAATAATGTCTCATTTTCCACATCTTGAGGTGTACTGGGTACATGGTATAAGTAAAGTAAATAATGGCTCATTTTCCACATCTTGAGGTGTACTACGTACACGGTAAGTAAAGTAAATAATGGATCATTGTCCACATCTTGAAGTGTACTGGGTACATGGTATAAGTAAAGTAAATAATGGCTCATTTTCCACATCTTGAGGTGTACTGGGTACATGGTAAGTAAAGTAAATAATGGCTCATTTTCCACATCTTGAGGTGTACTGCGTACAAGCTAAGTAAAGTAAATAATGGATCATTTTCCACATCTTGAGGTGTACTGGGTACATGGTAAGTAAAGTAAATAATGGATCATTTTCCACATCTTGAGGTGTACTGCGTACATGGTAAGTAAAGTAAATAATGGATCATTTTCCACATCTTGAGGTGTACTGCGTACATGGTAAGTAAAGTAAATAATGGATCATTTTCCACACCCTGAGGTGTAATGGGTACATGGTAAGTAAAGTAAATAATGGCTCATTTTCCACATCTTGAGGTGTACTGGGTACATGGTAAGTAAAGTAAATAATGGATCATTTTCCACATCTTGAGGTGTACTGGGTACATGGTAAGTAAAGTAAATAATGGATCATTTTCCACATCTTGAGGTGTACTGCGTACATGGTAAGTAAAGTAAATAATGGATCATTTTCCACATCTTGAGGTGTACTGCGTACATGGTAAGTAAAGTAAATAATGGATCATTTTCCACATCTTGAGGTGTACTGCGTACATGGTAAGTAAAGTAAATAATGGATCATTTTCCACATCTTGAGGTGTACTGGGTACATGGTAAGTAAAGTAAATAATGGCTCATTTTCCACATCTTGATGTGTACTGGGTACATGGTAAGTAAAGTAAATAATGGATCATTTTCCACATCTTGAGGTGTACTGCGTACATGGTAAGTAAAGTAAATAATGGATCATTTTCCACATCTTGAGGTGTACTGGGTACATGGTAAGTAAACTAAATAATGGATCATTTTCCACATCTTGAGGTGTACTGGGTACATGGTAAGTAAAGTAAATAATGGCTCATTTTCCACATCTTGAGGTGTACTGCGTACATGGTAAGTAAAGTAAATAATGGATCATTTTCCACATCTTGAGGTGTACTGGGTACATGGTAAGTAAAGTAAATAATGGATCATTTTCCACACCTTGAGGTGTACTGTGTACATGGTAAGTAACGTAAATAATGGATCATTTTCCACATCTTGAGGTGTACTGGGTACATGGTAAGTAAAGTAAATAATGGATCATTTTCCACATCTTGAGGTGTATTGGGTACATGGTAAGTAAAGTAAATAATGGATTATTTTCCACATCTTGAGGTGTATTGGGTACATGGTAAGTAAAGTAAATAATGGCTCATTTTCCACATCTTGAGGTGTACTGTGTACATGGTAAGTAAAGTAAATAATGGCCCATTTTCCACATCTTGAGGTGTACTGGGTACATGGTAAGAAAAGTAAAGTAATGGACAGTGTTCCACACCTTGAGGTGTACTGTGTACATGGTAAGTAAAGTAAATAATGGATCATTTTCCACATCTTGAGGTGTACTGGGTACATGGTAAGTAAAGTAAATAATGGATCATTTTCCACATCTTGAGGTGTACTGGGTACATGGTAAGTAAAGTAAATAATGGATCATTTTCCACATCTTGAGGTGTATTGGGTACATGGTAAGTAAAGTAAATAATGGATCATTTTCCACATCTTGAGGTGTACTGTGTACATGGTAAGTAAAGTAAAAAATGGCCCATTTTCCACATCTTGAGGTGTACTGTGTACATGGTAAGTAAAGTAAATAATGGATCATTTTCCACATCTTGAGGTGTACTGGGTACATGGTAAGTAAAGTAAATAATGTATCATTTTCCACATCTTGAGGTGTACTGGGTACATGGTAAGTAAAGTAAATAATGGCTCATTTTCCACATCTTGAGGTGTACTGGGTACATGGTAAGTAAAGTAAATAATGGCTCATTTTCCACATCTTGAGGTGTACTGCGTACAAGGTAAGTAAAGTAAATAATGGATCATTTTCCACATCTTGAAGTGTACTGGGTACATGGTATAAGTAAAGTAAATAATGGCTCATTTTCCACATCTTGAGGTGTACTGGGTACATGGTATAAGTAAAGTAAATAATGGCTCATTTTCCACATCTTGAGGTGTACTGCGTACAAGGTAAGTAAAGTAAATAATGGATCATTGTCCACATCTTGAAGTGTACTGGGTACATGGTATAAGTAAAGTAAATAATGGCTCATTTTCCACATCTTGAGGTGTACTGGGTACATGGTAAGTAAAGTAAATAATGGCTCATTTTCCACATCTTGAGGTGTACTGCGTACAAGGTAAGTAAAGTAAATAATGGCTCATTTTCCACACCCTGAGGAGTACTGTGTACATGGTAAGTAAAGTAAATAATGGCTCATTTTCCACATCTTGAAGTGTACTGCGTACATGGTAAGTAAAGTAAATAATGGATCATTTTCCACATCTTGATGTGTACTGCGTACATGGTAAGTAAAGTAAATAATGGCCCATTTTCCACACCCTGAGGTGTACTGTGTACATGGTAAGTAAAGTAAAAAATGGCCCATTTTCCACATCTTGAGGTGTACTGCGTACATGGTAAGTAAAGTAAATAATGGATCATTTTCTACATCTTGAAGTGTACTGGGTACATGGTATAAGTAAAGTAAATAATGGATCATTTTCCACATCTTGAGGCGTACTGGGTATGTGGGACTAGACCCATATCTGTATAGGCCAATCAGCAATTGATGAGTGATGGGGGTCAGTAGCAAGCTTGCTGCCTTTACTTCCCAGAATATTTCCTGATACCTGATATTGATCACATCACTCACTGAGTCCTGATATTGATCACATCACCCATTTAGTGCCAGCTGGTGTATAAAAAGTGAGGTTAGCCATATTACCATATTACCCAATGCACCTCATGAAGAGTTCTTTACTTTTTACCCATTCTTCCGGTACAATGGCAACAAGATGAAGCGTTACTTTTCGGAGGGACGCAATTTAGTGTTTTTCATTGGATTTCGTGTGATTTCCTTTGGATTCCCTGTGAATAGTGTTTCCCTGTGAATTAGGTGATGTTATATAGTGTTCCTTTTATTGGAAGTTTTCAAAAGAAGCCACGGAAGGCAGGTGGTGGATGTAATTTTGAGGGCAGCTGACAGATATTTGTGGGTCATGGCCTCGATTTACACAACGGCAGGCAAAGGAACTCATCTTGAGTCAATGGCTGCGGTCTCCGACCAGTAAGGTCACTGCCATAGAGGAAAGCAACGGCAAACTACCTCTTTAAAAGTGCCTAGTATATCATGATTCGCTTAAAGACCGATCATCGCAAGACAAGGACAGAGACGTTAAAATTAGCAACTTGAAACATTAGGACGTTAAACAACGACAGAAAATTAGAGAACATAAAACAAGAAATTGAAAGGGAAAAAATTAATATTTTAGGTATGTGCGAAACGAGATGGACAGGAGCAGGCATCAAGATAGAGGAAGATTTCAAGATTATTTATTCTGGAGGTGAAGATCGTCATAGGGGAGTGGCAATTATTCTGGACCGGAAAACATCAAAATCTATTCAAGGATATTGGGCCGTGTCGGACAGAGTTCTACTAGTTAAATTAAGTGGCAGACCTTTTAGCATAAATATTATTCAAGTATATGCCCCAAAAGGAGAATCCAGTGAAGATAGTGTAGAAGAATTTTATAATGACATAGAGTCTGCCTTAAAGAAATGTAAAAATTCAGAAATAAACATCATAATAGGGGACTTCAATGCAAAAGTAGGAAATCAAGGAGATAGATACACAGTAGGAAACTATGGTTTAGGAGAGAGAAATGAAAGAGGATACAGACTCGTAGAGTGGGCAAAAGAACAGGAAATGATTGTAGGAAACACCTGGTTCAAACAACACCCTAGAAGATTATGGACATGGAGGAGTCCTGATAGCAGGATTAGAAACCAGATTGACTACATTCTGATTAGCAGAAGATTTAGAAACGCATTAACAATAGCAAAAACAGTTCCCAGTGCTGATTGTTATAGTGACCACAGATTACTCACAGGAACATTGAGGATAAAGTTGAAGAAAGTCAAGTATATAACAGGAAACACTAAATATGATTTGTGTACATTGAGTAATGACAAGGAAATACAAAACAAATTCAACATAGAAGTACAGAACAGATTTGAAATTTTGTCTGATCTAGAGATCCTATTCCAGGATGTGGATGATCAATGGGAAACGTTGAAGAATTCAATCAATGTGGCTGCAGAAACAACTATTCCAAAATTAAAGAAGGTGGGTCGTAAGAAATTGATGACTGAAGAAATTTTACACCTCATGGAAACAAGAAGACTCAACAAAAATAATTCTGTCAATTATGAAGAAATTCACAGACAAGTCAGAACATTATGTAAGGAGGCAAAAGAAGCATGGCTTGGGGAAAAGTGTTTATAAATTGAAAGCCAACACAACAGTCAAAATACCAAATTAGTGCACAAAAGAATTCAGGAACTTACTAATAAAAGAACAAGTACATCAACAGGGTGTCTAACAACTGAAGATGGCAAAATCATAATAGAAAAAGACCAGATTCTACAGGTATGGACAGATTATGTGAAACACCTTTATGATGATAACAGAGAAGAACAGTAAGATATTAGATTTAATAATGAAGGACCGCCAATTTTGGAGATGGAGGTTCGAAATGTTCTTAAGCATATGAAAGCTGGCAAGGCCCCCGGTGCAGATAACATCACATCAGAAATGATTAAAGCTTTAGAAAAATTTGGACTAGATCAAGTCACCAGACTGCTGAACACATTATATGATACAGGAGATATACCTCCTGAATTATGTAACTCTATATTTATTGCAATCCCAAGGAAATCAGGAACCTTGGAATGTGATCAACATAGAACAATTAGTATAATGAGTCACATCACAAAGATTTTGCTAAGAATTATCATGCAAAGAATGAGGAAGAAGATACAACCTGAAATAGGGGAAGAACAATGCGGGTTTGTAGAAGGAAAGGGTACAGTAAATGCTGTGTATATGCTGCGAACAGTTATTGAACGTGCTATAGAAGTAAACAAGGATATATATCTTTGCTTTATTGACTATACAAAGGCTTTTGATAGCATTAGACATGTCAGCATAGTGGATATGCTTGCAGATCTACAAATTGATGGGAAAGACATTAGACTTATAAAAAACATATATTGGAAACAACAAGCTGCAATAAGGATTGATAATGAAGTGGGACAGTATCAGCCAATTAAGAGAGGTGTTAGGCAGGGATGTGTGATGTCTCCAGATCTTTTTTCCCTGTACAGTGAAAATATTTTCAGAAATGTAGAGGATATAAATGGAATCAGCATTGGAGGACGAAACATCAATAACATTAGATATGCAGATGATACAGTATTAATTGCAGACAATGCGCAGGACCTGCAACAATTAGTAGATGCGGTTGTTGTACACAGTGAGCAACTGGGGTTAGAATTAAATTGTAAAAAGACTCAGGTTATGGTCCTCAGTAGGAAGGAAGAAGTGCCACAATGTAATATACAAGTAAATGGAAATATTCTTCAACAAGTGAATCGGTACAATTATCATGGAGCAGTTATAACATCTGATGGGAGATGCCTTGAAGAGATTAGAACAAGAATCGCCATGGCGAAAGTAGCCTTTAGCAAGATGAAAAACATTCTGACCAATAAAAAGATGTCAATTGAAATGAGAAAAAGAGTGTTGAGGGGATACATAGAGCCTGTTCTTTTGTATGGATGTGAAACTTGGACAATGAGCAGTCAAGCTGAAAAGCATCTGATGGCTGCAGAAATGTGGTTTCTGAGGAAAATGCAAAGAATACCATGGACAGACAGAAAAACCAATGACCAAGTACTACAGGAGACAAATGAACATCGTAAACTGATTAGAGAAATTAGACGTAGACAGTCAAAATTTTTTGGACATGTTATGAGAAGAAATGGATTAGAGAACTTAGTGACAACTGGCAAGATCGAGGGGAACAGACCAAGAGGAAGACCGAGAGGAAAATACCTGGATGGCTTGGCCACATTGCATGGACGAGACAGGAACACTGAGCTGATACACGACACTGGTGATCGAGTGAAATGGCGAGTCATGACCGCCCACGCTTTCCGGCATGGCACATGATTGATTGATTAATTAGCCTATGGCAATCTATCAGCCCAGGTCAGTTTGTAAACAAATCATCGCCTTGATGGGGATCTGAAAACATGAGGGAGATGTGCTAGCCACTGTACTATTGTCATTTCCACATATGACTAAAAACAAATAAATTGTTCTGAAACATTTTCCTGCTATGAGTCTGTGATGTGATAGTTAAAAGTTAGTTGCATATCCTTTACAGAACGTCACAATCAACCCTAGCAAATTTTGCTGTGTATGTTTGCCATTCCTTTCTGAATGACCAGCACCCACACCATTTTATTTTTTTTAAATCCAATGCAATGCAGTCTGCTGTGATAGTGCCATAGCATTTTGTAGGCCCGAGAGCTAGGAGGAATAGGTGGCCAATTTTTCACTCATTTGGTAAGTGATGCTGTACCTGGGGGAAATCTATTTTAAGATGACAGAAGCTCATCTCTCACCTCTTTTCCTGTCAGTTTTAAACTGTTGCTGCAGGAAGACCAGAAGCTGAACTTTTAGTGGCAGAGGCTATTGTTTTGCACATGTTATAGAAGTATTAGACTGACTGTTGGTAGCTTGTCCTAAATTCCACCTCTGGCTATGACAACAGTTTGCCATCATTTGGTACACCTGGTCTAAATAAATATTTAACTTGTAATATGTTTTTCTTTGTGCTTTCAATTGCACATAACAGACCTATGAATAATGATTGATTTAACTATTACAGTTAACATCATTGAATGTGTTGATATACTGTGTAATATTTGAAAAAGCAAGGTAATATCTTCATCATCATCATCAAGTGCCTTGCCGGCTGGCGTAGGCGTTCATGGCTCTCCATAGATCTCGGTCTTTGGTTTTCTGGATCAACTCTGCTGCTGATATTCCTCCATGCCACCGTCTCAATCCATCCAGCATCACTTCTCTTGGTCTACCTCTGCCTCTCTTCCCCTCGATCTTTCCAGTTGTTACGATGTTCTCCAATGCCTCTCTTCTCATCACATGACCGAGGAAAGCTGTTTGTCTCTGTCTTATTGTTGTATATAATGTTCTAGTTTCATTAGCCTGTTTCAGGCAGTCGTCGTTAGTTACTCTGGCAGTCCAAGGAATTCGCAACATTCGTCTCAGGAACCACATCTCTGTTGCTTCTAATTTCTTCTTAATTTGTTCATTTACATTCCAAGATTCACTGCCATACAGCAAAACTGGTTCTACATAGCATTTCAGCACTCTCTTTCTTACATTCAGTGACAGTGACTTATTGCATAAGATACTCTTCATTTTATGAAATGCGGCTTTTGCCTGCCCTATTCTGCTCCTAATCTCTGTTGTACATCTTCCATCTGATGTTATAAATGCCCCTAGGTATCTAAAATTATCAACTTGGTTAAGGATTTTCCCTTCTATTTCTATGTCACATTTTGGTGTCACCATTTTCTTTGATATTACCATTGTTACTGTTTTCTTGATATTCAAGTTGAGTCCTTTCCTTGCACTCTCTGTTACTACAACGTCTAATAATTGTTGTAGGTCTGTTGAATTATCCGCCACCAATACTGTGTCATCTGCATAGCGTATATTATTTATATTATAACCTCCAACTAGTATTCCTGGCATCTCTTTGATCTCTCTCATTATTACTTCGCTATACAGGGAGAAAAGATCTGGTGACAAGACACACCCTTGTCGTACTCCTAGCTTTATCTGTTCGTAACTACCCTCTTTATTTCCCATTTTAATTGCTGCTACTTGGTTCCAGTAAATATTCTTTATTATTCTTAAATCTTTTCCATCAGTGTTGATATCTTCCAACATTTTAATCAGTTCATCATGTTTTACTTTATCAAATGCCTTAGTATAATCTATGAAGCACAAATATATGTCCCTCTGTTTCTCTATTGACCTTTCTATTAGTGTCCGCAATGTATAAATTGCATTGTTTGTGCCCTTTCCTTCCACAAATCCATACTGTTCTTCACTAATTTCCATTTTTATTTTCTTTTTGGTTCTTCTCATTATGATTCTGAGTAGAAGCTTAGTGATATGGTTTATAAGGTTAATTGTACGAAAATCTTCACAATCAATTGCTCCTGGTCTTTTTGGTATAGCTATAAATACAGATTTCAGCATATCACTGGGTAAATATCCACTGCTGTAAATATCATTCAACATTTTGGTTAATATATCTACTCCAAATTCTCCCAATACTTCTAATTCTTCTATTGTGATTTCATCTGGCCCAGCTGTTTTTCCTTTCTTCATACGTTTCATAGCGTCAGCGACTTCTTCTTTCAGAATAGGTGGACCTTCTAAGTTACTATCTTCTGTTAATTCTGCCCTTTCTCCTTCATATAATTCTCTTATATACTCATTCCACCTCTTCATTATAGCATCTTCCTCTAATATTATCTTTCCTGTTTTTGATTTCAAACACCCTGTATTTATTCTTATTTTTTTTCCTGTAAGCTCACTGATTTGTCTGTGCATATTTTTTGTATCTTTAATGGAATTTAATTCAATTTTTTTGCATTGCTCGTTTAACCAACTTTCTTTAGCCTTCCCACATTTATCTTTTATTTCTTTATTTATCTTAGCGTATTCTTGTTTGTCATTTTTATACTGTTTTCTTTTGTCCATCAGGTTTAAGATATCTTCATTCATCCATTTTTTCTTAGCTATTTTGCCTCTCTCTGGTAATACTTCTTTGCTAGTTTGATGAATGGAGTCCCTTAACATTTCCCATTGTTCATCTATACTCTGTATTTTAGTTATTGCATTGTACCTATTTTTCACAGTCACTCTGTATTGTTCTTGCATTTCTTTATCTATTTTTAGAACCTCTTTATTAAGTCTCATGTTCTTAACCATTTTTTTCCCTCTCTTTAATCTTACTTTTATTTGTCCACATAGTGGTACATGATCACTATTACAGTCAGCACCAGGCATTGTCTTTACATTAATTAAAGCATTTCTAAATCTTTTATTAATTAGTATGTAGTCAATTTGGTTGCGTATTTTCTTATCAGGGCTTATCCATGTGTACAGTCGTCTTTTATGGTGTTTAAACCATGTGTTTCCAATTATCATATCATTGATATTTGCCCATTCTATTAGCTTTTCCCCTCTTTCATTTCTTGTACCTAAACCATAATTCCCCACTACATCCTCCATTTTTCCCTTTCCTACTTTTGCATTAAAATCACCAAGTATTATCTTTATTTCTTGTGATCCAATTTGAGCCATCGCCATTTCTATTTCGTCGTAAAAGTGTTGTATTTCTTCATCACTACTGCTTGCTGTTGGTGCATATACTTGTATAATATTTATGTCTATTGGTTTGCCTTTGATTTTTACCATAATAACTCTATCTGAAATACACCAGTATCCATTAATTGACTTGGCTGTTTTTTCGTCTAATATTATTCCTACACCTTTTTCATGTGTATCCCCTCCAGAATAAATTATTGTGTGATTGTCAGCTATAATTTTGCCCGATCCCTTCCATCTCATCTCACTAACGCCTAGTATATTCATTTTCATGCTATCCATCTCTCTTAGAACATTGGTCAACTTTCCTAGCTCATTTAATGTCCTAACATTCCATGTTCCTACTCTAAATTTATTTATTTTAGTTAAGATTTTGCCATCAGTAGCTGGATGACGGTCTGGTGTCACCTGTGGCTCATGACTGTCCCTACCGGACGAGGATGCCCTAAGACAGCCATTAACGTCCTTCACTAACTTTGATTTATGTTTTGCCATGAAGTCTTGGGAAGATAATGTGGTGGTTTCCCCTTGCCTTCCACATTCACATGGTGGTCTTTTTACCTCTGCTTTTGACAGCCATTTCCGACTGCAAGGACAAGTGAGTGCCCTGCTCTGCTCAGCTGCAGAGTTGTCCACTTATTCCGGTGGATACTCGGTCCCCAGAGCTGTGTTAGCCACACCGTAGTGTGTTTCCATCCTCTACCGCGTGGAGGTGCAGTTGGGATTTTCCCTTCATAAAGTTATGGTCTCTGACCAAAACTCTCCAGTACTTTTAGAGGTAATATCTTAGTGTGGGTTTTTGTGCTTCTCTGCAGAATTTGGCCCTTGGTGTTCTGGATCAATTCTGTTGATGACATTCCTCCTTGCTACTTTCCAATTCCATCCAGTATCACTTTCTCAGTCTGCCCCTGCCTTTTCTACCACTGATTTTTCCAGTCACCACAATATTTTTAAATGCCTCTTTTTTCATTACATTATCAAGCACTGTTTGTGTAAATAGCATTGCATTGTTTTGTCAAGCCTGTGGCTCAGTACTTCTGACTTCATCAAGCATTTTATGGGGTTTGTATTCCCCAGCCTTTGACTGTCCCCAGTCTACTTAAAGGCAGTTGATTTGTGCCTCTCTTTGTCTGGTTCCTACCCCTTTACTTGTCCAACATGGGAGAGTGTACCAGTAGCTGTGCTACAATTGGAATATCTCTTGGGGTATTGGAACACACATGCCCCTCTACCACTTCAAGATGGAGATACAACAGAGGCGGAACACTATCTGTTTCCTACTTATATTTGAAATATGTTATACTGTCATTAGCCATTTTCCCAGGCACTATTTAGTTACTGTGACTATTTATTTATTATATCATATGTCACGCAGAGAAGTCCTGCAATCATGTTCCTCCGCACATATTTGTCCTTTGCATATACACCGTTTGCTTTCTATGGAAGGAGACTCACTTCTTGTATATCACTCACTGCGTTCTCAGAATGAAGTGACATCTGTTCTAAATAATAATAAAAGCAAAAAGTCCATTTTGAAATATTACAACAAGAAAAAATATGTTTTACCTTAAATTAATATCTATCCAGAACTTTTGTATAACACCTGACAAGACTGATGGCAAAATTATTTGAGCTGTCAGCAAAACTGGTAAAAATCACATCTCCTGTTGTAGTGTTGGAAGGAGTAACAAAACGCCAACTGCATAAAACGTTGTTTATTTGTCAAGGTTTACAAGCCGCGTCCTTTCAGCTGGTTTCTTAGATGTTAACTGCCTATAACAACATAATACGTCACGATTGAGCATCTCCCCCCCCTTTCAGTCTCAATGCTCAATCGTGCTGTATCGGAGTTTTCCAATAGACCCCAATTATACCTACACTGTTACACCTCCCCATGTTACTTAAAGAATTTTCCTTTTAAAGGAAAAATCTTTACTCCTAATCCCCATACTCTATTCCCTACTTGTCTTTTAACCTTCGCCAATACATCTTTTACTCTTCTCCCAGTACTACGGTCTGTCTATAACCTCCCCATATACTTCTTCTTCGCTTTTTATTTATATAATACTACGGTTAATCCAAGCAGTCCTTCTTTCCTTTTTCTATTTCCCCAACATTATATAATCAACCCACTTCTTCTTCGTTCTTGGTCCTTCAACCAAACATAACATATTTACATATAACATTTCAAATTCAGTTTATAATACATCATAACACCATAACACGTTTTCTTAAATACTCCTTCTCCACTTCAATAAGCAATCTGCTTTCCACTTCAAACGCTGACACCAACTCCTCCTTATTCTTATCACCAATACTACTAATTCCCCACTTTCAACTAACCTGAAATCACTTTCATACGATAGGAAGATAAAGAATCGGTGGCCACCGGAATATTTAAAAAGAAGAAATAGAACTCTTTCAAAAAAACAACATTCACCTAAATCCCACACCCCTTTACACCCCCATGTTTCTTGAGAATTTATGCAATAAATTCTAAACCACTATATCTCCAGTACCACTCATTATGGTAACAGTTTACGCTGCTATCTACAGCATCAATTACCAACCATCATCCAAAAATATTCTTCACTTCTAAGTGTCTGTATAACATACACTACCTACCCTCAACCTTACATTGTAATGTAAACCATAAAACACATCCTAAAGACACAATTAAAAAGGTCTATTACCCCTTAAGACCTCCTCCAACACAACACCTCACATAACCTCATCACCTCGTATAAGTAATCTTCTCCGTAACTCTGACAGCTAATATTCCTACACCATTTGGGAATTAGTTTCTTGTCTATAGCTGAAGAAGTTGACATGGTACTACCTCTATTTACAACCATACTAACACTTTTCTTCATTGACTTCCTTTCGTCCTTGGCCCTTGTCTGTCCATCTTTCCTAACTTCCACCTTGTCTCTCTTAGTCAAATGAGTAGGTTTTGATTGAGTCTCTATTACATCCGTTTGAGTTCCCTTTGTCATCTTGCTGACTGATTGTACCTGAGTCTGCGTACTACTTTCTATCGTATTACCTGCTTGTGTCTGCGTTCCTCTATTTCTTTTCTTTACTAACACCGTCGTCTTCTTTTCCTGTCCATTTGTCACACTCGCAAGCATTTTAGGATTTGTCTGTATTTTATTTACAGGTTCAACTCTGTCTCTTACACCTGATTTTAGATATTGTCTTTGTCTTTTTTCAAACCATTCATCACGTTTTTTCCTAGCGCTTACAGTATAGGATGGCCAACTCCTATAACAGTCTTTCTCATGCCCATTTCTGTATCTCTGCTCATTATACCAGCTCTTGACCTTAGTCATCTTTGGATTTTCATAAATACTTCTATACTGCCCTCTATTTTCATTAACCAGTGGCTGTCCTTGGTTATTCTTGTTGTTCCTTTTTATCTCATTACCTCCTCTTACATTACTCTGTAACCAGTGTACAAAACATTCTACCTCGCTGACTGCCTCCTTTAACTCTCCTAACCATGCGGTCACGCGTCCTAAGTTTCTGCTCAGGTACATTTTTACTCTTTATGCTATCTCAGCCGAAATAATTCTCAACTGTGTCGTGATGAATCTGCTCTGCTAAAATATTCCTAAACAGAGCTAAACCTGTGCTAGGGTGTCCTGTTCCGTCATGCTGAAAATACTGCAAGAAAGCAAGCAAAGAACAAAAAAAAATACACAATTTCAAATTATTTGCTTCTAAAATCTGGTTAATTAATTACCTTATTTATGAATCACCTAAATTTACTAATTTACAACACATAATTCCCCCAGTTCATAAACTGTTCCATTAGTTATTTAGTTCCAGAATCGCACAAATTTCCCTTGGTTAATCCCTAAAGAGCACAAGTTGTAATCAGCATCAATATTCTGTCAACGTAGAGGGAGGAAAAAACCCTGTCTTCAATAAGTCCTGTTTGAAACCAAAAAGTTCGCTATAAATCCTCATACCTGTTTCTAATAATATAATAATGTTTTAGACTCTGCTCTAACCAAGAATTTATGGCACATCACCGGAGTTACACAGTTACCTTCTTTTATTAGCTGATGGATCTAGTTCCACTAACCAGAGTTCGCATCAAGTGAAACCTAGTCTCGAGTTCAAGTGGCGGAGTCCAGAAGCTCAGGTGGCGGAGTTCTCTTCCCTCAGGTAAATTTTGTAGCTGCCAGATACTCTTCCTGGTTGGGTCACGTCTCATGGGATGCCTGGATAGATTTCAACCCCTGGTTGGGTCACGTCTCATGGGATGCCTGGATAGATTTCAACCCCTGGTTGGGTCCCTTCCTTGACTCTGAGTGAAGTACATCATCGGCGTCTTGATAGGGGTCGTAGTAATGACGTGGCCCCAAAAATTTATCACAGTTAACCGAAGCCCAGTGATATTTATGTGTTCAAAAAACCCAATCACGAAATTACAAGGCTTTGTCCATTATTACTTGAGCCTAGAAGAGTTCTTGACTTATTTTTCTTCTTTTGTCCGACAGGTTCAGCTTGAAATTCTGGTTTTCTCAAAGTTCTAGGACAGGATGGCTCTTCTCAAAAAAACGATAAGTTTCATGCAACAGTCATGAGAAGCCCCTTGTTATTGATAACTTTCAGTGGCTGGCGCTTTAAAATAGAAGCCCTTTCTTTTGAAACTCCAGAGTTCAGATTTCGGCTCCGGAAAACCTTGAAGGCTGAAGTTCAGTTAACGGCCATTATCAATCCTGGTCACGGCACCATAATTACTCCTGTTGTAGTGTTGGAAGGAGTAACAAAACGCCAACTGCATAAAACGTTGTTTATTTGTCAAGGTTTACAAGCCGCGTCCTTTCAGCTGGTTTCTTAGATGTTAACTGCCTATAACAACATAATACGTCACGATTGAGCATCTCCCCCCCCTTTCAGTCTCAATGCTCAATCGTGCTGTATCGGAGTTTTCCAATAGACCCCAATTATACCTACACTGTTACAATATGAGCATCCTTTAGGAACATATTTAACAATTAAAAGATACAGTAACAAGTTAAATCAAATTATTCATACTATGAATAGTTTAGACATTGCATACTTCTTCTGTTGGCTGGATTGTCAATTACTTTTTTAACATTGTCTCCCAGGGTGGCAGTGAAAAGGACAAGGACTCATTATTTGACAGAATTGCTGACAGTTACACAGCTTTGTTTACCAGTATAAATCCAGATGTCAAGGACAAGATCCTACCTGTATGTTAATTTCATCTAACTTTTCTTACAATAAAATGTTCTGTACATTTGTAATAATTAACATAAGATATCTTTCAGAACAATGATCAGTACATCTCAAATAAAACTGTTGCTTCTTTTTGTTGTTCTTTATTCTTTCAAGGAAAATGTATCTGTCCTAGCTATATGCTCTCTAATTCTAAAGTCATAAGTCTGACTTGGAACTGTTTTCCTTTAATAGTTTTTCCAGGGCAGTGGCCTACTATTTATGATTTCCAACTGCAGTGGGATGTTAAATGTGCACAACTTGCACATGGTACCTCCTCTTTTTACCCCTAACTAAAAGCACAAGCTATCAAGTCTCTATTACCCAGGAAATCAGGGATGGCATCCAATACCTCTAGAGACCATCTCATCTCATCATGTTCCTCTTGTACCTTGCGGTGTCGAGGTGAAGTATAAGGGGCGTTCATTTGAAATCCATTCGTGCCGCACCGCGCATAATTGCATATGTTGAATATGATCATGTTGTCATAGTCATGTGATAAGTACTGACCAATAATTAAAAGAGCATGTGCTTATCATCCCATGATGCATAGGTTCTGTTTCTGACCTTTGAGAAAATGGCTGGGTTGATCCAAAATCTGTCCAAAGAAGCTAAAAGAGTGGTGATTCAGTTTCTTTCATTTGAAGATTGATTGATTGATTGATTTAGAAACCGACATCACAGCATTTGGGGCATTCCCATAAGCACTCCGTCCCCATCCTCAGCAGCCAGTGAAGAGTTCCAACACCAATAGTTCCTGTAGCAATCTGATTATATGTCCATCTCACCTTTCCTCTGAGCATCGAGCATCGGCCAGATCCCCTCGTCACTCCTTGCTGCCTCATTCTTGCCAGACTATGGTGATCCATTTGCTCCTCCAAGGTGTACACGTGCTCACACAAGGCCGCAACCACGTCTGCCTTGTCATGCATCAATACTCCACCAAGTTTTGTTGAGCCAGCCAATCTATCCACCTGTTCATTCCCCAGCACACCGGCATGTCCCGGAGAAAAGATTCAGGTGATGCTTGCCACCCATGACCTCCCAAGCGAAGCAAGCCACTCTGCACGAAGCCTACCTGTCCTCACCCTCCTCAGCATGCTTTCTGAGTCAGTTACAATCACGAATGTGTGTATGTATCGTGTTCTCCATCCAGCGGAAAGCTGCACTGACCGCCTCCACCTCCATTCTTAAGCTAGATGTTGTGGTATCATACGCCAGGCTCTCCTGCACCAAACGTCAACCATTAGCTTTTGCTAAGAATCCCCAGGCACTTCTCCTACCTCTCAACACCGAACCATCTGTGTAGATAATCACATCACCCGGGCGAGCATTATCCTGAATTAGTTGCTGGATTTCCACTTCCGTGGCCCCTGCTGGCCACTCCCTGCACTCCCGGCTCAATGTGATTATAACTCTGCACAAGTCTGACTGCTCCGCTGGCACTCTGACCCACTCCTCTCCTCGCCTAATGTTCTCCAAGATGCACACCTGTCTGATCGTATCCTCCGCCTGAGCCATCCATGATTTCCCTCTTATCAGTCTCTGACCCTTAACTGCGTCCAGCGCCTCATGCAACGGGTGATCTGTGTCTGCAGCTACTCTGAGGTATGCCTTCGCCTGCATCACCTTGTGCCTACCAGCAACAGTCGGCAGACCAAGGATGTAACGCATACACACTACTGGGGTGTCTCTAGTGCATCCCAGAATGACCCGCATAGCTTCGTTCTGTATGCGCTCTAATTTCACCAGCTGACTCTTTGAGACAGTGAGCAGTCCTAGTCCATAATCAATCGCTGAGAGGATCAAGTGCTGGTATAGTGTGAAGAGCATTCTCTGCTCTGTGTTCATTGCAGCCATAGTTTTAAGTGCATTGAGTCCCTTTTGAGATCCTTGTCACAACCGTCTCCACACGGTCCTTGAAGGACAGGCTCTTGTCAAATGTGATTCCCAGGTACTTCAGTTTGTTCTCTCTGTTGATGCTTCTACCATCTATCGTGAGGCTTGGGACCTCAGCTCTCACAATCCTGTTGTCCAGAGAGCACCACAAAGCAGCCACCTTTTCTGGGTGGATGACAGTACTCATTTCAGTGCAACTGTCAATCACTTTGTCTAATGTCGCCTGTAGCTCCTGGGATGTTTGTACCCTATCTCTCCCCTGCCTATATGCAAGAATATCATCTGCAAATGTTAGTATCCTTCCAACCCCTGGTGCTTCTAGGTTTGCAATCTTGCTCATATACACGTTAAAGAGCACCAGTGAGATTGCATCCCTGTGGCAGTCCCGGGGTTAAAATATGTGGCTCTGAGGTCCATGCACCCAGACGGAGAGCAACCCAATGAGAATGCAGGACGGCTGCTATCCAGTTCACCAACCAGGGATTGACCCCCTTCTCCATCAGTGTGGTCATCAAAATATAGCGAACTCTATTGTACGCATTTATTTGAAGGATGTCGACCAGTGGACATTCATCGAAGAATGCAGGCAGGTAACGGTAACAAATGTGTGTCGAAGACAACAGTGACAGACTGGGCACGAATGTTTCGTTAAGGATATCAGTTCATGACAGATCTTCGTCGACCGGATCAAGCGCATATTGTTTCAAAAGAAAAAACCATCGCCAAATTTTATGCAGCAGTACAGATGAACCGTTGTCAAAGCATGCGTTCGCTAGCAAAAGAATTTGATGTGTCAATTGGGACCTTTCAATATGTCATTCGTAAGAAACTGCAATATCGGAAGGTGTGTTCACAGTGGGCACCAAGGATGTTAACCGACCACCAAAAAGAGGAATGCATGGGATGGTGTTTGAACCACTTGCTGCGTTACAGAGTGGAGGCTGATGCATTTCTCTTCCGCATAGTAGCAGGCGATGAATCATGGTGTCACCACTTTGAGCTGAGCAGCAAAAGAGAAAGCAAGCAATGGAAGCATGTTGGATCACCAAAAGCCAAAATAAAAAGCTACAGGTTTCCCCTGGTAAGGTTATGCTGAGCGCATTTTTTGACCATGAAGGACTATTGTTGGCAGACTTTAAAGAACCTGGTGTCAACATCAACTCTACCCACTACTTGCAAACACTAGACAAGCTGCAAAAATCCATCAAGAATTAACGACATGCTTTATCGTGGTGTGATTTTGTTGCACGATAATGCTCGTCCGCATGTCGCAAAGATTGTACAGGAAGCATTAGCAAGGAAGAAGTGGGAAATTCTGCTGATTTGTCACCATGTGATTTTCATTTGTTCGGACCTCTAAAAAAAGCTCTCAAGGGGCAATGATTTCACACAGATGCAGACGTTATGAACGCGGTAAACACTTGGTTCATTGAGCAACCACGATCCTTTTTTGCGGACAGCATGTGCCGCCTACCTAAGCAATGGGATGCTTGCCTGAATGCCTGTGGCGACTTCTTCTGACCAACCCATGGTGCATAATTCATTCAAAATGAATGCTTTGTTTAATTCTACCAAACCTATTAATGTTTCTTTCTTGCTTTTGTAATAAAGCCATTGGAACAGATTTCAAATGAACGTCCCTAATATAAACAGCGGGAGAGTGCCCACTTATGGGCTTCTTGTGTCCATATTCCCATGGACTCAGTTATTTCCTACGTCCATCGTTTACATGGTCAGCCTCTTCCTCTGCTTCCCTCTGGTCTGTACATCATTGAATGTTGTGGTATACTGTTAGTTGGTAAATTACTTGCATGGCCAAAACCATTTGACTTGCTGCCTTCTAATAAAATCTAGCGCTGCTATAACCCCCACTTTAGTCCTGATTTCTTCATTTCTGATCTTATCTCTTCTTGATACATTGAGTATTCTTCTCAGGAATCGCATTTCTGTTGTTGTGATTTTTCTTTTCTCTTTTTCTGTCATTGTCAAGGTTTGGCATCGGTAACATAGAGTTGGTAGGAAGATTGTGTTGTAAAGTGCTTTCTTAGTAGTTATTGATACATCTTTGTTCTTTAGTATTGGTGCCATTTGTCCAGTGAGTTGATTTGCCTTATTGCATCTATTTTCAATCTCATCTTCTGATTTGCCATTTGATAATATTATACTTCCTATGTACTTGAAACTCTTTACTTGTTTCAAGGGATGTTCATTTAGGTGAATCGTTGTTGTTTTTTTCTTTTTTAGTTACAGTCATTACCTCTGTTTTATTTGTGCTAATTTTCATGTTATATTCCCCACACATTTCATTTAGACTATTCATGTGGTCTTGTAATTCAGCTTCTGATTTTGCTATTAGTGCTTGGTCGTCCGCAAACAGGAGTTCTCTAATGGTTAGATTTGCAGATGGGTCTTCTTCCGTGTTCTCGTCATGCGGTGTTCTTGCGGTCTCTGTTTGTCTGGTTTCTTCACATATGTTGTCTATATATGTTATGAACAAGAGAGGGGACAGGACACAACCTTGTCGTACTCCAGATCTTATTGTGAAGGATTCTGAGTGTCCTCCAGTTGCTCTCACTATGCATTCACTGTTGTTGTATAAGCTTCTACATAGGTTTGTTAGATGTGTACTCGCTCCATATTGTTTAATGATTTCCCACAGCTTACTTCTATCTACTCTATCAAATGCCTTTTTTTTGGTCGACAAAGGCTAAGCAGAGTGTTTCATTCTAGAGACCAATGGTTTTTATTTTTAAAATCCTCCTGCATCTGCCAGGATTTAACCCAGTAGCTTCTGTGTAGAGGCAGACAGCAAATTCTTTTAGTTATGTCTTCCTATAGTTTATCAGCTGAAACAAGAAAGCTTTTTCTTGGTACAGAAAGAAAATGTGTTAGAAAAATATGTAGCCAAGTCAGTAAAACTTTAATAACAGTTTCTTTCCAATCATCATCCTGTTGCTTGTCCCCTGCAGAACTGTGTCCCCGTAACAATCTTTCGGAATGTCTTTCTACCATAAGTCATATTTTGCTGTCATGTGTAAATTATGTCACATTCTGAATCCATTTTCATTGTGGCCTTACTCTTGTATGCTTCCCTGGCATACCTCCCTCCAAAATTATCTTTGCCAGGCATTTCTATCTTTTCACATGCTCAAAATATTTTCACCTTCCTCAGTTTTATTTGTCTTAACCAGTCTTCTTCAGTATTGAGTTCTTGTTGGATAGATCTGTTTGTTCTCTTTTTCATCTTATGAATATATGTTGGTTCTTCTTTTTCTTCTTCTTCTGCATGCATCCAGGGTTTTTTCCCACACATGATTGTGTTGTGCCTGTTTATAGCAGAGATGCATTCTTGCGCTGTTAGGCTGACACATCTGACTTCTGCGGGGATTTGTTGACCGGGTTAACCTTCTTGGTTATGTTTAATACTGTTCCCTAACACTTATATTCAAAGGTGCATATTTGATTTTTGGCTGATTTATTAAGTGTTTTTCCCAATACTGCAGTTGTATCCAGATTGCCTTTCACAAGCGTTGTACTGCACATTTAGAGAAGCATTTCCAGAATCAGTGGGCAGATTTAATGAAGACTTCAAGCATTATTTGGTCAACTTGATTTATGAATGGACTACTGGTAAGAAAAACATCTAGGCAGCCTAGCTGTTAGATCACTTGTTTATTGTGAATTGAGTATGAAATTGTGTTCTGCTGCAGAAGGGAAAGATAACAAGTATAGGCAGGGGATAGAATAGTGATATAGAATGGAAATATTTTTGGCACTTATGGAATGACCTATACTCAGTCCAGTCAGCTAATGTGTATTTTTTATTTTGAACATAGTATTATCCTTACAATGAACATGATCATCATGTGCCATGACAATAAGTATAGGTAATGATTCACCATCCCACACAGTCACCAGATTCCCAGATCAGGTTTATGTTCTTATCCTTATTACGCCTTACTTCCAAGCCATCCATGTATTTATCTCTTTGTATTTCCCTTGCTCTTTATCCATCGGTTTTACCTGTTGTCACTAGGCTTTCAAGTTTATTTCTCGTCAAATATGGTCCCAAAATTTGTGACTGTCAATGTCTAATTTCTCCAATGAATTTATGGTTTTCATCTATTTTCTTGAAGGACTGTTTTTCTGTCTAGCCATTGTATTCTTCGCATATTTCTCTGAAACCATATTTCTAATGCACAACAGGTGTGAAATATTACTGTCTGATTTCAGGATGTAGTGAAGTAATGGATTTTTTATGAATGCAAAAATTGTGATTATGAATCAGTGGTAAATTATATCAGAAAAACTTAAGCGCAGTAGATGTTTGTATATAGTCAATTCTGTAGATGGATTATGTCTTCTAGGAAAAAAGATGACTGCAAGTATAAGAAACATTGACAGGACTATACATAAATGTAAACAATAAAAACAGTATGACAAATAGTAGAAAGGTAACCCATTATAGGGTGTTACTTAAAAAATAAGAATGAGTGATAAAGATATTGGAAAGAAAATACAAGGTAATTTAGTTAAGTAGTAACATTTCATAGCATTTCATGATACAGGGAGATGTGGTAGCTAGCATCCTTGCCTGCTGGCCCATTGGTCATGAGTTTGAATCCCTATCAAGACATAGTTTTAAAATTGAGCTGGGCTCTCAGCTCAACTCAGCCTAAAATGGGCACCAGGAAATGTCCTGAATATAAAGACGACCATAATGATATCGATCACTCGACCACATCACCCATCAAATGTTTATTGATCTAACAATATGGGGATAGCACCATATACCCAATACTCACGATGGCATGAAAAGGGTTCCTTTACTTACTTACTTTAAATAATTACATCACAGATAAGGTGCAGTTCTAACAGTAATGGATTAGGGATGATATAGTAATTAATGCAACTGCTGGAGTAAAATATGATTCCCAGTAGGAACAACATATGAAAGGACATGACACATCATCAAACTATGTGGATAATACACATACACACCTTGGTCTATTTTGAAAAAAAAAAAGTAAAAGTAAGAGTCCCCTTTACATGTACACGTACAATCTTAATTTAGGCAAGACAACTTTCAGAACATTTACATCAAATTTATATCTTCACTTTTTTTAAAGTTCTGTCTTTATAGGCTTCATTTGGGAAATCACTGATATGTTGGTTATATTTATACACACACACAATACAAATATTATTGTCTATAACTTGTGGTGCCAGCTCCATGGCCGAGGGGTTAGCAGCTTTCTCCGTTAACCCCGAATACTCTCGTGGTTGACGTGAGCGCATGAGAATTAGAAGTAGTTCGAGTCACGCCAGTGACTTATGAGAGTTTGGAGCCAGTTGCTCAGAAAGTCGTGGCATGCTGATGAGCGTAATCTAACCTAGGAATCAACATACAGCTGAAAGATGCTGGTGTTGACAGCAATATCCTGAAACAGGATGGAGAATGCGGGTGGGGGGGGGGGAATAACTTGTGGTGACACTTGAGGATGATGAAAGCTGACATTTTGTAGCTTCTTATGTGCCTCAACATGCATGTGGGAATGGTGAGAAAACTCTTATCGCGTACTTATCAACCAACTTATCAGTATCAGATCCCTACTTAGAATGAACAAGCAGGCAAAAATATAATGTGAATAATAAAAGGTTCAGGTAACCTTACCTAAACATAAAAAGAATGATTTTTCCAAAAATGTATCAACAAACGTAAACCATGAAAACAGTTTTCATGACTTAATTTTGCAATTTGTTGTGCTAGTTATCTTTTTAAAGTTTAAAACCTGCTGCAAACAAGTCATAAATATTTGCCCCATCATCAGGTATACATCCCCTACCTGGATTGTGGAAAACATGGAATGAGGAAAGTCTAAAGCTAGCACAGAGGTCCAAAGATCATGATACAACTAAAATTCTACTAGAAGCTGCCGCAGTCAATGAGAAAGGCATGTCTGATATTTACCACTTCCTATATGAACGTTCATGTTATATCTACCCATTGTACATGTATTAGCTACTTTAATACTTTTCATGTACTAATCCTCTCCTACTTTGCTGGATTTTGTTATGTCCGTTTCCTCTAACCACCAAGACATTTCACTACCCACACATAATTTCACACTGTCTTTCTCTGTATTCTAGCTGCTATTTGATTTTGTCCTTTTTTCTCTAAGAAATAACTATTGCTCAGCTAAGTACTTTACATTTCATTTAATTCTACTGGTTTAATGTGCGCATGTTTATATAATATTAATATGCCTTAATTTAGTTATTTAACATTTATTAACTGGTGCCTGCACAGCATAAGACAAACATCATAGGGCAGAATGACTCATTTAAACAAAGAAGTCATAAACGTTAGGTCACTGCATCGTGTCATGTGAATACTGCAGTTATATATCAGTTGACATGAATAATTAAATCGTATAGTTGTATTTTGACTTAAATGCGTAACACGCATAGTCACCAATACTGTGTGAATAATAATAACCCCCCTCACCCCCCCCCCCCCCCCCCCCCCTTCCAGGTCCAGAACCTAATGTGGGTATGTGAAGTGTTAAGATCATCACAATTTGTAGGCCTGGGTGCTTTGAGGAATAAGTGATCAATCTTTCCCTCCTACAACGAACGTCAGTTGCAGGTGTCAAACCCTTGTCCAACCATGTTCAAGCCATTGTCAGCATAATTTCCTAATCCTACACCAAGCAACTGCTCTACTGTGTGAATGTGGAGCATTAATTATGTTTTGCTGTTGTTTATGGCTTCCTTGTTAAATTCATTAAGGGAATACATTGCTTAAAATCACAAACACAAAGATCATGGAGAAAACTAAATAACTTCAGCAAATGAAGAGGTGTAGAAAAGATGTTGGCTATAGATAGGACACACGCTGAGAAAACCTGATAATAGTATAGATAAAAAGTCCTTTCTCTAGAACACACAAAGCAAAAGATATAAAGGAAAAGTTAAAAATATATGGAGAAGAGAGAGACAGAGATTAATATTATGGATGGGACATGAGGGGAACTGCAGAAAAAGAAAAGTTAGGAAAGGAGAAAGTGTGTGTGACGCCTACAAGCTGATATTACAGTTTTTACATTGAATGTCACAAAATAAATTGCCTTTTCACCCCTCCACCCATTCATGTTGTTTTACACCGTTTTTTTTAATACCCATATTTAAATGTTTGTTTTCCAGTTGAGTTCAGCCTTGATGTAGATGCTTGCACACAGGTTATTGAAAAACTCGGAACAACTGATTGTGATTTATCTCAAGGACTTATCAGCAGAAATAATACAAAAAGTCCTGGGGGTAAATTCCATGCAGTTAAAACTGAGGTACAGCTATCATTAATGTTACTGTCATTGTCATTCTTCACTCAGTTTAGTTTTATTAAATGTATAATAATTACAATTATTATTTCTTTGGCCATCTTCAAATTATCTTGCTATTTATTTACATTACTTGTTTATCTGTTTATACAGCCACAGGAAATTGTGCCCAGGTTTTTCTCATCATCAGTATATTTCCTTATTTGGTTTACCTAATAGAACTTAATGTGAACCAAGAGGTTAAGAAAAAAGACCCTGTCACTAGATAGGACATACGCTAATAAAACTTGAGAATTGTATAACTAGGAAAACCTTTTGCTGGAATTCACAGAGGAAAAGAAACAGACGAAGACCTAAAAACACATGGAGAAACAGAAATTAATAATATGGGGAGGACATTGACGAAGCTGCATGGGATAACTAAGGAAAGGAAGGCTTCGAGTTGAAGGCCAACCCAATGGGGGATAAAGTGTGAAAGAAGAAGAATAATATAACTTGTAAAGTTTGATTTTGTAGACAACTGTTGACCTTATTTGAAAATGAATTTTCTAAAATTATGAAGTTGCTTTATTTAAATACTAAATACTTTCTTTAAAACAACATGAGAGAAAATTGGCTGAACGGATGGGCAAAGAGATGGGCAGAATTCTTTTAACTGAAATGTCCAAATCAAAAGCAATAACAACATCAATGGCCTTCATAGTTAATGGAATCCTCAAAATAAAGTCAAATTTAACATTTTAAAGTCTTTTTTTTCCAGTCACACCAGCTTGGGCCAGGTGCAGAGTTTGAGAGAGTAAAATTCAATATTTCTGGTCGAAGTCCACTGATTGCTCATTATCTGTACAAAGAACATCATAGAACTGACAAACAGACTGGTGTAAAAGTCAGAAGAACTGAAATAATGAAGCTTCCATATCCTTAATGTAAATCTTCTATAAGAAGTTAGGTTAGCTGATTATATTAAAATTGTGTCTAGTTCAGTTGATTATATTATATATAATTGTGTCTAGTTCAGTTGATTATATTATAATTGTATCTAGTTCAGTTTATATTATAACTGTGTCTTGTTCAGTTGATTATATTATAATTGTATCTAGTTCAGTTTATTATATTATAATTGCATCTAGATCAGTTGATTATATTATAATTTTATCTAGTTCAGTTTATATTATAACTGTATCTAGTTCAGTTGATTATATTATAATTGTATTTAGTTCAGTTGATTATATTATAATTGTATCTAGTTCAGTTTATTATATTATAACTGTCTAGTTCAGTTGATTATATTATAATTGTATCTAGTTCACTTGATTATATCATAATTGTATCTAGTTCAGTTGATTTTTTTATAATTGTATCTAGTTCAGTTTATATTATAATTGTATCTAGTTCAGTTTATATTATAATTGTATCTAGTTCACTTGATTATATTATAATTGTGTCTAGTTCGGTTGGTTACATTATAATTGTGTCTAGCTCAATTGATTATATTATAACTATGTAAAAAGTATAAGAAACTGGAGGCAATAGAGATGTGGATTTTTAGAAGAACACTGAGAATAGTGTGGACAAAGATGAACACTTGAGTATGCCGTGGGGCCCAAATTTTAAGGTACTGAGAGTAGCAGATGTTACTAGATCATTTATCAAAACTATATGGAAAAGACAAATGAAATGTATATGACATATCAGCAGAAGATGTGGAATAAACAAATTAACCTTTTGTAGACAAAATACTTGGCAAGAAAGGCAGAAGACAGAAATGTGTTTGTGTGTGTGTGTGGAAAACCTAAACAGCCAGTCAGCAAATAATAATGTAAGCAACAGCAACTTCATCAAAATATCAGATACCTGAGAGCCATTATAATAAATGTGTGCTTGAGACCAGGCACTTGAAGAAGAATTAGAAGGAGGAGGAGGATAGGAAGAAGAAAAAGAGGAATAGGAGATGTCTTTAAAAAGGGTATTTGCATATCATTTACATGACATCAGTCAACCTCAGCATTGTTTGACTGTCATTTCTTGGAAAGTTTACATTCAGTAGTTTGCCATAGCTTTCTGGGTGACTGGCTTTCATATAAAACCAGTGCAAGGTGGTCTGCTTCCACATAGCCCACAGTTGTGTTTTGAACAAATTATTCGGGATTGTGAATTGCATCCATAACCCCTTTGCCACAGCAAAAAAGATGTCTAAAAACATTAAAGGATACAGTTTCCATACTAATGTGGGATAGTAAAGATATATTACTGGACTCATATTTTCTTTACAGAAGAGCACTAACTGGGTAATATTTTCACTATAATCTCAGCTGCCGTACCTCCCAGAAAATATTCTGGTATCTAATTTATGAGGCTAAATCAACATTGGAGCCATATTGACTCTCCCAAAAAAATCACACTGTAAAGAGGATTTGAATCTACAACCATTGTGCCAATAGGTGGGTGCACTAGCCATTATGTTACTTTAGTTCTCATTATAATTGTGTAATCAGTTAATATTCCCAGAGAAGCTAGCAAGTATTGTAATTGTATAAAACATTATATTCTGTGAGAAGCTAGTTTGCCCTCGTGTTACCAGGGTCCATATGGGAAGCAGCTAATAGTAACACTGTAACCTGTCATGCATGTCATAAAAGGTGACATAGGAAGGCTGGTGTAAGACTGGTTACCTTATCCCAAAGAAAATTTTTAACTTCAAAATCCAACCAATCATAGGCAAGCTTAAACAGGGCTTGGAGTGAGTTGGTTGATGGCCTAGGCTCTGCTAGGAGATGAAAGGCAGAAGAAGAAGAAAAACAACGACATATGCATATATACATTTTATAGCGTTTTAAAGGACCCTTGTACACACCTTAAGGCACTTTGAGCAAATGGTGTTAGACCCAAAGTTTATAGACCAATGGACACTCAGTGGGAGACATGGTCAGTATCACACTGATCGCCTTTACTTCCCAAGAAATGTCCCGGCACCCATGTAAGGCTGGGTCAACTTGGGAGCCCAGGTCAAGTTTTAAAATCTACCCGATGTAGATTTGAACCTGTGACCACAAGGCAGGTATATAGCCACTGTCCTACTGCAGCTTCCCATCAGAGTTAAAATAAGACCTTAATATCTCTACATCACAGAGTAGAAGTGGAAAGATGACTTCATGAATAAAATAATATAATAACATTTAGATTATTTAGGTAAATTATCAATGTAAAATAACAGTTTTAAAGGAATAATACATAAAATTACATTTGGTTTAGTTTTAAAACAAGGTGTTCATAATGTTAACATTGTGATTTTTGATGCCTGCAACTTTGATTACCTTAACAATGCCACTCCAGATGGTACTACATATCAAGAATTCTTAGCCAGCACAATGGAAAGGTCTGAGTATTTAAGCAAAACATATGCAAGGTATGAATGCACGAAAAGTGTTTTATTTTTGTGTGTAGTTTCTGTTACAAACAATGGTGACTTAGCAGCTTGTTTTTTTTTTTAATTTATTTTTATTATGAAATTAACATTTTACTAAAGGTAAACATGGGCTTCAAATACATAATGAGTGTAAGATTAGACTTAATTAATAATACAGTCATGTCATATCCAGTTACTCTGTCCAAAGACTGATATGTCAGACCCCCATTTCAAATTTCTGACATGCCTAATAACTAATTATTATGAAATGATTTTACCTTCCACATCCATATGGGTAGTTCGTGACCTCCACCTTTGTCAGAAATTTCTGGTTGTCAGGACATAGTAATGTCCTATCTGCTCAGATGCAGAATTGTCCACGTATTCTCATGGATACTCTGTCCTATGAAATATGTTTATCGGGCTCTTGTGTGTTGCCCAAGCACTAGAAATTGTGGTTGGGAGTTTCCTTTCATTACAGTGGAACCACATTGTATGTGAATTAAAATTACTTAGTTTCAAGTAAATGCGATTGTCTTTCAAGAAAACGATAGTAAACAAATATGGAAAATATGCACTTTAAATTTTATGACTTCCAAAGTGACATTAAAAAATATTGCATCTCTCTGTACAATCATGGTATTTCACCATTATTAATACATTAACCTTTACCAAGGCTGCAATAGATGAATTAAAGCTTGAAACAGTACTATGGTAGTGAGAGAAACGGAAGGAGTGAGAAAGATAGAGAAAAAGAGAGAGAGATAGAGAGTACTGTTTTTATTATATTTTAAAGTACTTTTATCATTATAGAATTTTACTTTAAGAATTTTTCTTATAGTATTTATTTACCTTAATAGGAAGACATGTGTGATAGGTATTAACAGTTTGTATATATTTCTATATACAAGGGGTGCACTATTATACTCAATTTTCAGTGTTCATGAATGGTCTTGAAATGTACTGGATATTTGAAAGAGAGAATTAATGAATAAATACCTTTAGGTTAAAGATTACATTTTAAGCTACTGGTACTGACTTATTAAAAAAAAATTTCTGTCCTAAATAATATTCAAGAGTCTGTGAGAAGACATCTGCTGAGATTCTTGATATAAAGCGGCAGCAGAGAGCCACAAATAAAGAAATAAACAAACTGAGGAAAGCATTGACTGCCGCAAAAAATGCACAAGAGAGATCTCTAGCCATAGAAGCAGTTGTGGAATATAAGGTAATTTAGGAGCTGATTTATGCCATCGGTTTTACTGAACATTTGTGTTATCAATTATTATAAATCTATCAACTGTAACCTATTCTTCCTTCACTGAACATGTTCTAAAGCTCAAACAGAAACAACACTTTGTACCCATATTTCTTTGGTGCTAAACAGAGAATCTCATCTGATATTTTTCCTTTTTCAAATTGTCTTTTTTGTGTTTTGTCATTAACTTGTTTTTCTAGTTTTTACAAACAAATAGTTTTTACATAAATTATTATTTTTTTAAAGACAGTATGAAGAGAATGATGATTGGTTTTTGATGTCTTGTCAGGTGGTCAGATGCAGAAAAGTTTTCAGTTAAGGTTTTGATGAATATTATTTGATTGCCAGTTAATTATTTCTTGTTATTCTTCTTTCCTCTTTCAAGGGGAGAGCATCACATATAGTTATACACCCTGAAATCAGTGTGTAATGTCAAGACTAGCCTGTGTGCACAATTTGTGACCCTTTGAAGATTTAAAATTAGTTCGTTTGTGTGTCCATCTTCAGCTACCACTTCTGTAAGGTTTGTTTCCTCTACAGAAATTTCATCCAAGGTAATAGGCTCTACTTACTGATAGATAAGTTTTCTTTTCCCACTAAATTTTGCCAGGGGAACAGCCCCATAGCCTACTCTGTGATTTCCAACTGTCATGGCATTTTTGACGAGCAGAACTTGCGCACAGAACATCCTGTTTTTCACTCTTATCCAAGAAGGCTAGGTACCTGATCTCTCTATCAGAAAGCAACAGTGAACTACTGAACTTTGCCTAGTAAATCACACACTGCCAAAAAATGCTGGGGTTGATTGTGACCTTCTGTAAAGGATATGTAACTAACTTAAACATCATTACACAGCTGTCTTGCTCTATTAGTTTTTCTTATTTTGAAAAGTTCTTTTCATTCAGTTGCAGAAATATACTGCTATCTAACCTTTATTTCCCTTCACTGATCAGTATCAGCTGTCACGGGACTACTTTAACTCTAATTCACCCGGGAAGGTTAACCCAGTCAACAAATGCCCACAGAAGTCGGATGTGTTGGCCGAAAGCCTCAAGTATCGCAGCTCTGCTGTAAACAAGCACAACACAGTCACGTCCGAAAAAACTCTCCAGATGAATGCAGAAGAAGAAGAATACTCTAATTCTACATTTAAAAGTAACGTTGGAAATATTAAATGCTTAATTTTATATGTAGAGCCCTGTTTTGTTAAATATTTCCCTGCAAATTTTCACACAGGAAGGTACACAGAAAGGAATACCCTTGTCAGAACATCAGTCACCGATATCAGATGTTGATGAATCAGAAAGTTGTGATGAAGAAAGTCTAAACTTAAACCAGAATGGAAAAATTCCTGAAGGACAAGATGAATAAGAATATTAGTCAACATATTTTCCATCTGTATATTTTTGCTGTTGAGAGACAAGAGAACAAGTTCCTGATTTTTATAACACTTCTTCTTTTTATTTTGCTCGTTATCCCCCATTTGGATATAGTTCTTCAATCAAATCATGCCAAGCCGACCTTTCTTTTGCTATTTCCTGCAGCTTCCTCCATGTTCTCCCCTTATATTTCAATCGTCTAGGTCTCACACTATTTCATTCTCTTTGTGGGTTCCAGACAATGGGTTTAGTTATACTATCCACAAGTTTTCTCAGTGTCTGTCCTATCCAGCTCCAGCATCTTTTCCTTACCTCTTGATTCACTGGAATGTTTTTCGTTCTCTCCATGAGTTGCACACTGGTGGCTGTCATATCACTTTAGTCCCACTATTCTACAAAGGCACCATTTAATGAATATTTGTAGTTTATTAGTAATTCTTTTAGTTGTTCTTCTTGTTTTCTGATCCATATTGAGCATCAATTTAACATTGGAGTACAGTATTCTAAGTTTTTTGCTAAGTTATTTCCTTTGACTTCCACAAATTTCCTAATGCTATGTAAGCTCCTTTTGCCTTTTGTATTCTTATTCTAATATTTCTGTCTGTTCCCCACCCTTATCCACGTTGCTACCCAATTAAGTGTATGATTCTACCCCTCCAGTGAGGATTCACCAAGGAAGTTCAGGTTGTTATTTGCTTGGTTTAATTTTTTTTTTTTTTGGGGGGGGGGGGGGGGGGGCCTCGCTAACTTTGAACTCAAGCGTAATCCCTACACACTACTTCTAGTAGTGCTGGACTGAATTTTGCGTGTGGATTAGCTTTCCCTATTAACAGTGTCCCTCACCATCAGGTGAATCCACTCTGACTTCAGAGGTACTTGTAATTTACGTCTCCAAGTCAAGGACAACTAGGTTAACACTTTAGTCCATCTGTGTGATGTAGGGGTTTAACCCCTTACCTCGGCATCAGCACACCGAAATGTTTAAGAACACATGTTCTTTTCCATTCGGCCATGCTGACCTATCGCTTGGTTTAATTTAATTGTTTTTGTCTTTCCTGTATGAATTTTTAAACCTAATTGTTGTTTTCTCTGATCAAGTTAGGTTAGTTAATCTTGCATCTGATTATGTGTGTGTGACAGGAGAGCAGTGTCGTTGGTGAAGACCACATCGTCAAGTTGCTTTGTCAAAGTCCACTGAATTCCATTTCTAATGGTAGTTATTATTGTCATAATAAACCAGTCTGCAGTCAGTAAGAATAATAATGGTGACAAAAGGTATCCCTGTCACACTCCAAATGTATCAGTTAATTTTCCTCCTGAAGAACTCTACATTTCATATCTTTGTATGTTGCCTTTATTAAGTTAATGATCGTCTGTAAAATTCCATAGTGCTATATAACCACTGTCAGAGGTAGTCTACAAATCCAAAATGGAGTGGCAAATGCAGCTCAATACTTTGCTCTATTATTATGCATAATGTGACCATCTTGTCAGTGCAAGATCTATTTCATTGGAAGTCTGTCTGTTCATCCCTTAGTTTTTTGTTAGTGGCATCTCTTAATCTCTCCAGAATTATTCTACTTAATATTATCCCAGGAACTGACAATAAAATTATTTTCCTATAATTTTTACACTCCTACAGGTCCCTTTTTTAGAAAAAAGTAGAAACAATTTGCCAGGTATCCTTCTCTGCTGCTATTTCTTCGATCTCCTAGACTCTAAATAATTTGTGCAGCAGTTCAGTTCAACATAGCTACTATGTTGGCTTTAATAACTTCTGCTGGTATATCATCTAGACCAGCAGCCTTCCCATCTTTCAGTAGCTTGATATCTTTTCTGATTTTCCTCTTTAGATGATTTTTCACACTTGATATCCAGCTCCACTTCTGTCTGCTTGATATCAGGAGGGTTATTTGGGACTGGTCTATTCAGAAGTTCATCAAAGTATTCAACCCATATGTTCATTTAATCTTTAATATTGGTGAGAACTTTCTCACTTGGTTGACTATACTTTTGTACCAATTTCCTTGTGATACTGTAAAGGTATCTGATGTTTCTTTTACTGCTGCTGCTGCTTCTGCCTCTCTTGCTTTTATCCGCCCTTATTCACTTCCTAACTTACCTTTGAAGTCGGAGTGGGTTTGCCTTATGGCGAGGGACACTGTTAATAGGGAAAGCTAATCCAGACACAAAATTCAGTCCATCACTACTATAAATAATGTGTATGGACTATGCTTGAGTTCAAAGTGCGCGAGCGCAATATTAAAAAACAATTTAAAAAACTTCCTAACTTCTGTATTAGCTTCTGTGTATTTTTAATGAGCTCTGACTTTAGTTGCTCTGGTTTTAATATTATTTAAAACTACTTAATTATTGTTCCTTTCTTGTAATGTTTTAAGGGTTGTAGGTGCTATCCATGCTTTACGTTTAGTTTCCTTTTTTCCAAGAATTTTTACACATTGTTCAGTTCAGATGTTTTCAACCTGTACTCTTCCAGTAGTCTTCCGTACTCATTTCACTCACTAACTGTTGCAGTAACTGTGACCATAAATTATTGCTTAGTTTCTTGAATTCTGACTATGTTTATAAGAAGTTATACATCTCTTAAGATTAAACTTAATTTTACTTATCCGCATTTTGTGCTCTGAATCTGCATCAGTGCTTATAAAAACTTTTACATATTGGAGAGATAATCTAAATTTTGTGATAATATTGATGTGATCAATTTGATTTCCTGTACTGCAGATTTTTTATACCCAGGTTACTTTCTGTATTTTTATTTTTATGTGGAAAATACTTCTTCCTATAACATAGTGATTTCAAGTGGAAAAAGTGAAGAACAATTTTACACGCATTGGGGTGTTCTGGTTATATGATGCTAGCCTCATATGTGTATGTACTGTTTGGCATTCAGTTTGTGATGACATTTCCATGACATTTTCTGGTACCCATTTCTGGCTGGATCGACCTAGGAACCAAAGTCAATTTAACAAATCTGCCTAGATGGGGATTTGACTGCATGACCACTAAGCTGGTGGCAAACATGCTAATTACTATGCTACACAACAACAAAAAATCACATCTTGTCCTGATGTGAGTTAGCCTCTTGCAGTACCTAGATAATGGCTTTCATAGTCATCCATGAAATTCTGAGCAGTCTAAAATAAAAATACATCTGCTACCTCAAGTTTCTTTCTACTTTTCTTGTTCACTGTCTGTTATTCACAGGCACAGAGTAGTATGTGTAGTATATAATTTCCTAAATTTCATTTTCTGCCTTTCCTGTGCAGGGATATGTTACACAGAATGTTATTTGTTTGAAGGAACACTACCTTTACTTAGATTATTCTGCTTGTCATTCCTGTGCCACTTTCCTCCACATACCAACAACAAAACACTACCCATTCAACCTCAGGATGGTTATCTATTTGGCATGAGCTGAAAAGTTACTGTCTTCAGAAAATAAGAATTATATTGACTTCAAAAGGAAATGGTAATACAAAATAATTGAGACAAAAAGGTTAGGTGAGATTGTGTACAAAACAATATATGCAAACTGGTATATAATTTACCCCATACAGATGTGAGGTCAAGTGAATAAAATCTGCAGCTACGCACACAAATTTCATTAACGAGTGAATTAGTTTCTTCTTCTTCTGCTGCATTCATCCTAAGTGTTTTTTTGTGTGGACATAGTTGTGTTGTGCCTGTTTTACAGCTGAGCTGTATTTGCACCTTTAGGTCGACACATCTGACTTCTGTGGGCATTTTTTGACCTGGTTAACCTTCCCGGGAGTAATTCTTTGTAAGGGCAGCAATAATAACCATGTGTATATATATATATATATATATATATATATATATATATATATATATATATATATATATATATATATATATATATATATATATAAAAGCACATAAGCACACACACAATCATACATGCACGCACACACACACACATAGAGAGAGAGAGGCAGGCAGGCAGGCAGGCAGAAGAGATATTAGAAATGAAATGATAACAGAACATGAATATAATACCATGCATACAGCAGCTAAGGAACTGTATATAAAGGGTACACAATTTCAGCATTTAGTGAAGCTGTGTGGTAGTGACACAGTTTGGAAAAAATAATATATATTGATAACACACACACATAGCAAAGGTGTGACTATTGTGTTAGATTGTGGTATAGATAAAAGTATTAATTCCTGCTGGATGAACATAGCTCATAGTCGTATTTAAGTGGCTTAACTACCAGCCATATTTATCTTTTCTGGACATCCATGTATTATACTTTTATTACACACCCAAAATATTTCATTTTCCTTAATTTTAATTCATCTTAATAACCAATTTTCTTAAATACTGAGTTTTTATTTCATATATTTCTTTGTTTTCTTTTTTCGTCCAATGAATATGTAATACTCTTCTGTAACACATACTTTCAAAGATGAGTTTGTGCCTTTCAGCTGATTTATTAAATGCTCAAGCTTCATACACAGGAAATACACATACCCTTAGCATTCTGACTTGTGTTTATTTCAGTCTGTAGAGAATTTAATTACTTTAGTTTGCCAGACCTGAATGAATGCTGAAGGGTTCTTATATAACACTTTCAACTGCTCTTATAACTCTGTTGTTTGTATTCTACTCTGATTCTGCACATAACAGGAAGCATTACAGGTATGATGAGAAATGTGCCTGAATAATGTCATACATTGTAGGTGTGGTTAACAAATGACCTTGAGAAATGAATATTCACTGGTAGTAAACAAAGGAACTAATTTCTAGGGTATTGTGCTCAATTACTGTAAATTAAAACAAAGAATAAATAAACACATACATGAGTGAAAAAAAGGTTGTATTTCAGAAAATGAAAAGTATCTTGTGCGTTAAATCACTGTCATTTATTGAATGTGAGAGAGAGAGAGAGAGAGAGAGAGAGAGAAGAGAGAGAGAGCACTGAGATGTTATATAGAACCCATTCTGTTGTATGATGGTCAATCATGGAACATGAATGAACAAATTAGGAAGAGTTCGGAGGCAACAGAGATGTGGCTTCTGAAACGTGTTTTGTCATTACCTTGGACTGCCAGGCTAACTAACAAAGATTGCCTGGAAAAGGCTACATAAATTAGAACATTATATACTCGTATATGAAGAAGTCTTGTATTCTTTGATCTTGTAATAAGAAGAGTGCCATTAAAAATTGTGTCAACCAGAAAGATCACTGGTAGAGGCTTGGAAGAATACCATCAACAGAATTAATGCAGAATACTACTAGATACTAAGATCCGTGGAGATGCATGAATGCCCACACTAGTTGGTATGGCACATGGTGTTGATGATTGTGAAGGAAAAGTGGGAAAGAAATGATATCAACATAGAAAAGAAAAGCAGACAGACATGCAATCATCTGAGGTATGACTGAACTATTCAAATGTACACAAACACCACATAGTAAAAAAGACAAGCAAGTTAGATGCATGCTCAACCACATCATGGATTGGCTGTTCGTGACTTTACAGAGAAGTTTACATTTAGTAGGTTGCCAGTGCTTTCTGAATGGTTGTCGCTAATACCATTGTGAAAATCAACACAAAACAATGGAGGTCAGCATGGCCGAATGGATAAGAGAGCCCGTTCTTAAACATCCGGTGTGCTGCTGCCGAGGTAGCGAGTTCAACCCCCACACCGGTCAGTTGGACTAAAATGTTAGTTTCTCGTCCTTGACTTTGTGTCGTACATTACAAGTACCTCTGAAATAGGAGTGGATTCACCTGAGGGTGAGGGACTCTGGTAATAGGGAAGAAAGCTAATCCATTCGCAAAAATCAGCCCAGTGCTACAAGAATTAGTTTGTATGGACTACGCGCCATTGATTATGTTCAAAGCAAACAAACGCTAAAAATAAAAAAGAAGAAGAAGAAAACGCGCAAAATAGTCTGCTTCCAAATCGCCTGTGGCTGACTACGAACCCGGTGTGTCGGGATTGGAAAACTGCGTTCACTACATCTAAGTCACAAGCGCCGACAGACAGAAAACATTGGAGCTGAATATGTTGATTCGCTAACATAAAATTATGGTACAACGAAAGACAGACAGAAAGCACCTTTAAAAAAAAAAACATTATTCTGGCAAGATGTGGGGATATTATTATTAATAGCTACAGACACACGCATATGAGTGTGTCGCTTCAAAACCACGTGGCAAAAGAACAGCTATGTTGAAGTAGAAATATGAAGATAAAACGTCGAAAGCGTGAATATGCGAGAGGGTCCTTCTGTTGTAAACATCACGACACAGACCACATAAACAGTACATATATGTAGTAAAATTCTGACTACACTCCCGTGTCGAAATCACTTCCTTGTTGGAATCTGTTACATACTGTCTTCCTCTACTGATGTCCTTTATCCCCCACACTTTCTCAACCAACTCACACCAAGCCTTCATGGTTGTTATGATTTTGCAGTTCCTCTTCAACCCTTCTTAATCGCCTCCTGCGTTATGCATTCTGTAGAGCACACGTGTCAAACATAAGGTCCGAGGGCCACATCCGGCCCGCCGTAAAATAATATCAGGCCCGAGAGGTCTCAACCGACGTACAAATATATTCGGCCCAAGAAAGAATTTTAGCCCCACACATATTCGACTCGACGCGCTATCGAGATCAAGTCGCCTTATCGGATAACACAGAGCCAGTGAACTCCACACAGGAGGAAACAACAGCAAAATCTGAGGACTTCACCGGCAGAATACTGCTCAAACAGACAAGCGTGGGAGAAGCTAAACTGTCGGCGATACCAACAGACAAGATAATCAGTCTGCTGGAAAATGAGCTGGGAGGACACAGCATCAACCAGCTGCGCAAGACACATGAGGGAGTAGTGGTCTCCCTCAACAAAAACCCAAAGACCACAGTACTAATGAAGAAGATAACACAAGAAGAGAAAGCCACCATACAGCTTCACCACGGCATGCTATTAGAAGCCGCCCGACACAGCATAATGAAACGATGGGTCATTAAACGAGTCAAGACCCATCTCACAAACGACCAGATCAGGGAGATGCTGACAAGGGAGAACAAGAAACTCAAGATCACCAGTGCTGAGAGGATCATCGGAAATAACAACATCCCCTCCACAGTCGTCATAGTAACATCGGAGGACCGAGTGATCCCTCAATACATATTATTCTCAAGTCAAGAGAGACCAAGTTCCAGAGCACTACATACCGAGAGTGCTGCAGTGCTCTAAGTGCCAGAAGTTTTGGCACACTCGTGCCACCTGCAAGAGTGAGGTTGAAGTTTGAAGATATTGCTCTGGACCTCATCCATACAGTCAGTGCCAGCATGCAAAGATCGACAAGGACTTCAGGAGGCCTAACACTAACAGAAAATGCGTCAACTGCCTCGGCAACCACGGCGCCAGGTACCTCGGCTGCCCCTGCCACCAAGACAGCAAGGAAGCCATGATGATCGCCATTAAGACTAAACTGCCCTACTAAAGAAGCTAGGAGGCAGTACGAGGCTACCAATCGACTCACAAAAAGAGACAAAGCGCAACAGGAAGGCCAACTGAAGGACCTGAGATCAAAGTTCAAAAACATGGAGGAAGAAAAAGACAAAACGCAAGAAACACAGATAACGGCCGGTCAGCGCATCCTGGACGAACTGAAGCAAGTCCAGCAGAAGATTGAGCAAGATGTCGCTCGGATGGCTGCTATAAAGACTGAGAATGAAGACCAGCTAGCAAAAACACAAGATATGAAAGCCTTACACGAACCAGAAGATGCAGAGGATTGACGTTATCGCTCATCACCAAGATCCGACTGGCGAACATCGAGAAGATTCGAAGGCAACCAACGACGGGGAAATAGGAGGAACACCAGGAGAGACGACAACTGTTAAAGCTCCCTGAAGCAAACAGCACCATAAGACGGGGTGGGACCACAATTACTCCGGGCCTCAACAAGTGCGCGACTCTACCCAGACATGAAAAATCTCATCAAGAAAGTAACGAACGCAATCAACCCATCAAATGCCGGGAAGCTGACAACAAGCAGCCCAAAATACGAAAGACAAACTACAAGATACACCATCAACATCCCTACATAGTAAAGTCGAAAACTCGACGGCTGAAAGGGGGTACTTGTACCAAAAAAGAGAAGCGAGAATTTTAGGCAAAATTATTTTTTATGGTCGCGATATAAAGTAGAAATCAAATTCCCCAATTAGCAGCCTTCCGAATGAGTTGATGGAAAAGACTTTAGACTTGTAAAAAACATATATTGGAAACAACAAACTGCCATCAGAATGAATAACAATGTAGGTCAATATCAGCCTATTAAAAGAGGTGTGAGACAGAGATGTGTAATGTCTCCAGATCTTTTTTCCCTGTACAGTGAAAATATTTTCAGAAATATAGAAGATATGGAAGGCATCAAGATTGGGGGATGATACATCAATAACATTAGATATGCAGATGATACAGTCTTGATTGCAGACAATGAACAGGACCTGCAAAATTTAGTAGATGCGGTTGTTGCACATAGTGAACAACTAGGGTTAGAACTGAATATTAAGAAGACACAGATTATGGTCGTCACTGGGAAGAGGGAAATACCACAATGTGATATACAAGTAAATGGGCATATTCATAAGCAAGTGAATCGATAAAGTTATCTCGGCACAGTCATAACATCTGATGGGAGCCTTGAAGAGATTAGAACAAGAATTGCCATTGCGAAGGTAGCCTTTTGCAAGATGAAAAACATACTGACCAGCAAAAAGATATCAATTGAAACGAGAAAAAAGAGTGTTGAGATGCTACATAGAACCTATCAACTCATCAAATGCCGGGAAGCTGACAACACGTATGGATGTGAAACGTGGACAATAAGCAGTCAAGCTGAAAAACAGCTAATGGCTGTGGAAATGTGGTTTCTGAGGAAGATGCAAAGAATACCATGGACAGACAGAAAAACCAATGAACAAGTCCTTCAAGAAACAAATGAAGATCGTAATCTGATTACTGATTAGAGACATTAGATGTAGACAGTCAAAATATTTCGGGCATGTTATGAGAAGAAATGAATTGGAGAACTTGGTGACGACTGGCAAGATCGAAGGGAAGAGACCAAGGGGAAGACCGGGAAGTAAATACCTGGATGGCTTGGCCACGTGGCATGGTCGAGACAGGAACACAGAGCTGATCCACGACTCTGGTGGTCGAGTGAGATGGCAGAACATGACCGCCCACGCTTATCGGCATGGCACATGATGGATGGATGGAATGATAGGCTACCTGAAAACGTTCTCACTTCGAACAGAATAAGCGAAAATAAAAGTTGTGTAGTGAGTTAGTGTTCGTCGTTATAGTTACCTAGCAACGCTCAGATGCTCGTTTTGGATTGGCGCATAAAAAATGAAAGCAGTGTACTGCCCGGGTATTAATCACCTCTTCCCGCTACGGCTAACCTGATATCAACCAAGAAAAAAAAAAAGTGTCTGTCGGTAGAAGCAAAATCTTTTAAAATCAAAGCTAGCCTTTAAAATGGCCAAGAGAAAAGTCGATTCTGAAAACAGAGCCTTCCAAAGCCGCTGGGGAGCTGAATATATGTTTACTGATATTGGCGGTAAACCCGTGTGTCTAATTTGTGGAGATAATGTGGCTGTGATCAGTTTAGTTTAGTTTAATCGTTGGCTCAACATCACGGCACATGGTTTAACCCATAAGTGCTCCGTTTTTCTCCTAACTCAAACCTGAGTCTAGAGAAACTCAGCTCGGTGCACGAACTCCGTTGCATCGGCGAGGATCCTGAAATACTTTGGGTAGATTTTTAACTCGAAATTTTGCCCGGGCAGCGCCGTTAGGCTACTCTTTTTCGATTTCCAACTGCCAAGGGATTTTTTTACGTGCGCAACAATACACACGGGCGTCCGATCTCACTACCCAGAGACCAGGGGAAATTTTACTGGAAGTCCAGGTGGATTTTTTAAATAAATCCCGGTCCTGACCGGGGCCTGAACCCGGGACCTCCAGCACTCGAGGCGGACACTATACCTCGAGACCACGTTACCCCCCTAACGGAACGGGCTGTGATCAAAGAATATAAACTGAGGCGGCACTACGCGACTAAACATCAAGACAAGTTAAACAGCCTGAATGCAGAGCAGAAGCTACAGAATGTAGAAGAGTTGAAGAGGCATCTACCATCAGAGCAGATGTTTTTCACCAAAGCAAAATCACAAACTGGTGCTTGCTGCTTGCTTTGCTTGAGACGAATGGCCCAGTTCAACCCTCGACTATATCAAATTGGTTGTAATTGGGGCCTTTATAGTGTATCTAAGACTTTTTCTTTCGAAAATATAGATGCGTATATCTGCTTCCTTGAAAGAGTTGACTTGCTGCAGTTGTGTTCGTTTCGTCCTTGTGCTTTTACATGTCTGGACAGATTCGCGCACTTTTTGAGGCTTGGAGTTGTTGTGTGCTCACCCCGCCTTATGGGGCTGTGATCAAAGAATATAAACTGAGGCGGCACTACGCGACTAAACATCAAGACAAGTTAAACAGCCTGAATGCAGAGCAGAAGCTACAGAATGTAGAAGAGTTGAAGAGGCATCTACCATCAGAGCAGATGTTTTTCACCAAAGCAAAATCACAAACTGGTGCTTGCTGCTTGCTTTGCTTGAGACGAATGGCCCAGTTCAACCCTCGACTATATCAAATTGGTTGTAATTGGGGGCCTTTATAGTGTATCTAAGACTTTTTCTTTCCTTGAAAGAGTTGACTTGCTGCAGTTGTGTTCGTTTCGTCCTTGTGCTTTTACATGTCTGGACAGATTCGCGCACTTTTTGAGGCTTGGAGTTGTTGTGTGCTCACCCCGCCTTATGGTGCTGTTTTCTTCAGGGAGTTTTACCAGTTGTCGTCTCTCCTGGTGTTCCTCCTATTTCGCCGTCTTGAGTTGTCTTCGAATCTTCTCGGTGTTCGCCAGTCCGATCTTGGTGGTGAGCGATATCGTTCTTCATCTGTTGCTTCTTCTTCTGTCTGTGCTCTTGCATCTTCTGGTTCGGGTGCTTCTGTCTCGGTCTTGAGCAGGTCTATTATCGTTTGTAGAGTTCCTTCTGTCTTGTCTCTCGCTTGGTGTATTTTGGATAGCATTTCTTCAGTATCAGCCTTTATAGCAGCCATCCGAGCAACATCCTGCTCAATCTTCTGCTGGACTTGCTTCAGTTCGTCCAGGATGCGCTGGTTGGCCGCTATCTGTGTTTCTTGCGTCTTATCTTTTTCTTCCCCCACGCTTGATAATCTTTCTTCTGTCTCAGCCTGTATAGTAGCCATTCGAGCGACATACTGCTCAATCTTCTGCTGGACTTGCTTCAGTTCGTCCAGGATGCGCTGACCGGCCGTTATCTGTGTCTCTTGCGTCTTGTCTTTTTCTTCCTCCATGTTTTTGAACTTTGATCTCAGGTCCTTCAGTTGGCCTTCCAGTTGCGCTTTGTCTCTTTTTGTGAGTCGATTGGTGGCCTCGTACTGCCTCCTAGCTTCTTTGTAGGGCAGATTAGTTTTGATGGCGATCTTCATGGCTTCCTTACTGTCTTGGTAGCAGGGGCAGCCGAGGTACCTGACGCCGTGGTTGCCGAGGCAGTTGGCGCATTTTCTGTTAGTGTTAGGCCTCCTGAAGTCCTTGTCGATCTGTGCATGCTGGCACTGATTGTATGGATGAGGTCCAGAGCAGTATCTGCATACCCCTACCTCACTCTTGCAAGTGTCACGGGAGTGCCAAAACTTCTGGCACTTAGAGCACTGCAGCACTCTCGGTATGTAGTGCTCTGGAACTTGGTCTATCTTGTCCCATCTGATGAATTGAGGGGTCACTCGGTCCTCCGATGTTACTATGACGACTGTGGAGGGGATGTTATTCTTTCCGATGATCCTCTCAGCGTTGGTGATCTTGAGTTTCTTGTTCTCCCTTGTCAGCATCTCCCTGATCTGGTCGTTAGTGAGATGGGTCTTGACTCGTTTAATGACCCATCATTTACTTGTACGGTGCCGGGTGGTTTCCAATAAGATGCCGTGATGAAGCTCGATGTTGGCCTTCTCTCCTTGTGCGATTTTCTGCATAAGTGCTGTGGTCTTTGGGTTTTTGCTGATGGAGGCCACTACTCCATCAGGTGTCTTGCGTGGCTGGTAGATGCTGTTTCTTCCCAGCACGTTTTCCAACAGACTGATTATCTTGTCTGTTGGTAGCGTCGACAGTCTGGCTTCTCCCACGCTTGTCTGTTTTAGCAGTAATTTGCCAGTGAAGTCATCAGTTGTTGTGGTTTCCTCCGATATGTAGATCTTTGGTAACCTGGGCTGCTTCGTCTTCTTTGTGCTTTTGAAAACTTCACGGCTGCTGCAGGCTTCAGTTAAGTTGTAGTCTCTGACGTCGTATGAGCGACGGGAACGGATTCATCTGGTGTAGGAGTGGTAGCTTCCTTTAATGTTTTTTTTTTTTTTTAGATTCTGGCGTTGTGCTGCGGCTAGCAGAAACATTTTCTTCTTGCATCATCTTGATAGTCTTGGCGGCTTCCACGCTATTCATTTTGAACGTCGTGTGTCTAGTGGAGTTTTTCTTGCAACGTGCCATTTTCTAACACACTTGTTCTCGATAGCGCGACGAGGAGTGATTCGAGCGAGCTGGAGAATAATATGACAATGAATGAACTGATGCTGCAATCAAAACAAGTTTTATTGTCAGAGGAGATCGCAAATCAGGCCGACCTTTTACAGAAGGCGAGTTTCTGAAGCGCTGCGTGATGAAAATGTGTGACTTATTGTGTTCAGACAAAAAGCAGATGTTTGCAAAGGTAATTCCTAGCAGAAATACGGTTGTTGATGGGGTTTGTGAGATGGCCACTGATGTGAAAACACACCTGATCGAAAAAGGCTTTGTTGCATTCTCCCTTGCTGTCGATGAAAGTAATGACACGACTGACACTGCACAGCTCGCCATCTTCATCCGTGGAGTGGACTCCCGTTTTTTATGTCACAGAAGAAATATCGGACATGAAATCCATGCATGGGACAACGACAGGAAAAGACATTTTTGACAACGCGTGTCAAAGTTTAACCAACACTAACCTGCCTTGGGACAAACTCGTTGGACTGACAACAGTTGGAGCACCGGCGATGTGTGGCGAAAAAAAGTGGACTAGTTGCAAGGATGCGGTTAAATATGCAGGAGAACTGTACTGGTGAACTGATAACATATCACTGCATCATACACCTAGGATCGCTGTGTGTTAAAGTCCTCAACATGAAAGATGTAATGAGCATTGTAACACACACCGTCAAAGGGGCCAAAGGTTTAAATCACCGCCAATTTCAGTCTTTTTTTTGCGGGAAATGGAGTCGGCGTTCAGTGACATGCCTTATCATACAGAGGTGCGGTGGCTAAGTCGGGGAAAAGTTCTCAGTAGATTTTTCCAGCTGATCGAGGATATCTGTCAATTCATGGACAGTAAAGGAAAAGATTCCACAGTTTTTCGGGATAAAAAGTTGAAATGTGAGTTGGCGTTTCTGTCTGATATAACCACTCATCTCAACGACTTGAACCTGCAGCTCCAGGGACGGGATCACATTATCACTGATATGCATGATGCAGTGAAGGCATTTCAAGTTAAGCTGCGCGTATGGGAGACGCAAATGCACCAATTCAGCCTGTCTCCATTTTCTTGTTGCCAAGCAATGTTAAACCAAGCCAACGCTATGGTGTTTCCCAATACACACTTTGCTGAAAAACTTAGCTTATTTCGCGCCGAGTTCGCTCGGCTCTTTAGTGACTTTGAAGCACAGAAAAGTAATTTCAAGCTGTTTCGTAATCCATTTGCCATAGATGTGGAAACTGCACCTGTAAATTTGCAGATGGAGTTAATAGAGCTGCAGTGTAATGGGACACTAAAGGCAAAGTACGACACTGTGGAGCCTGCACAGTTCACTCGTTTCATTCCTGAAGAGATGCCCCGGCTTCGTCTACATGCGGCTCGAACTTTGAGCATGTTTGGTAACACATATCTGTGTGAACAGCTGTTTTCTGTGATGAAGATTAACAAAACATCACAGAGGAGTCGTCTCACTGTCGAACACTTGCAGTCCATCGTGACAATCTCAATGACACAAAACATTACTCCCAACATAAATGAACCAAGAAAAGTTGCCAAACATCGTACTCTGACAAACTGACATGAGAGTGAAAATGTGTATGCCAATGATGTTTTATTATTAAAACTTTTTTTTTCTGTTTTAATTTATATTAATGTTTTTAAAAAAAAGGTATAATTTTCGGTTTATTGAATGTTGATCCTGTCCGGCCCGCAACCTTACGCGTGATTTGAGTTTTGGCCCGCTGAGCGATTGAGTTTGACACCCCTGCTGTAGAGCATACATGTTAAATGTACCTAGGACTGTCTATCATTTCATTACTCATCGTTGCAATGGCGAAGATGAAGGCGAAGTGAATTAGAGCTGCGGCCTCCTCCTCTGGTGCGAATGTTTCATGCATAAACCCATGAAAAACTAAGTAGTAAGAGCAATAAAAATTACACCAGTTCACGCAGAGAATGGGATCAGTGTACTGTGCTGCAGTTAATATTGCACTCGAAAACCAATGTGCCAGTAGTGGGTGTCAATCTCAATCCCTGGTAGCCACGGGATGTTTGTTTCAATTAGTGCGGCTTTAGCGTCAATACAGTCTTATCAAAAGGGTTCTTAGGTTGAGGAAAAGTACAAGCTGGCGGTGTAATTCTAATAACAGTACATGTGTGTACCGTTCGTTCACCACCGATAAGCGCCCACTGCCATAACTTAAAAGTTGCATGTCTTCTGCAGAACGTTGCAACCAACCCCAGCGTGTATTCATATTGGCTGTTTGTGATTTACTAGGCAATTTGATGTTCTTTGCATTGTTTTTTTTTTTTAACAAGAAGTCAACATGAAAGTCGTGTGGCCACAGCTTACATAGAGAAAGAGTTTGACTTGCTCCAGCTTTAAAAATGGGTATAGGAGCGATTCCTGTGAAAATAACAAAAAAATCGGCTAGGGAATGAGCTGTTCACCTCTTCTAATAAACCCGTGACCTAGTATATACGATGTTAGTCAGTCATCTTTCTTTCACCAAAACTGCAGGAACGTCATGAGCTTGAAGCAACTGTTGTTGTTACTGTAATTATAAGCGTCGGGGTCTGAGTGCGACAGAAAGAGAGAAAGAAGAATCCCCTATAAGAAGTGTCTGTTTGCCGTACTGAAAAGCTGATGTGGTAGGGCCAGGCTGAGGACTGGCTAAGACTGCTTTGCACTTTCATGCAGGAATTCAGAATAGTTAGTAGTCTAGTGAACGGTGAGGGGATGGGCCATGGTCTTTACCATCAGGTCGGTATGAAAGCGTGCTATCCATTGAGCTACGCTGCTGCCGTCTTTACTATTACTGGTTACTTTAGTCCGTTAGTTAGACTATATTATTTACAGTACATCGAGAATAATCCTTCCCACTGTGAGATTACTGACAAAGTATCGTCTACCGGTTATCGGTCCCAGTCTGAGATTACTGATTAGTATTGTCTACTGCTTATAATTGAATTATTTACTTTTATCATCATCATCATCATCATCATCATCATCATCATCATCATCAAGTGCCTTCTCAGCTGGCGTAGGCGTTCATGTCTCTCCACAGATCTCGATCTTTGGTGTACTGGATTAACTCTGTTGATATTCCCCCATGCCACTGTCTCAGTCCATCCAGCATCATGTCACTTGGCCTGTCCCTGCCTGTCTTCCTCTTTATCTTTCCAGTAATCGCGATGTTCTCCAATGCCTCTCTTCTCACCACATGACCAAAGAAAGATGCTTGTCTCATTCTTATTGTTGTATATAATGTTCTAGTTTTATTAGCATCTTTCAGGCAGTCGTTGTTAGTTATTCTGGCAGTCCAAGGAATTCGCAACATTCGTCTCATGAACCACATCTCAGCTGCTCCGAAGTTCTTTCTAATTTGTTCATTTACATTCCAAGATTCACTGCCATACAACAAAACAAGTTTTATATGGCATTTCAGCACTCTTTCTTACATTCAATTATAGTGACCTATTGCATAAGATACCTTTCATTTTCTGAAATGCAGCTTTTGATTGCTCTATTATAGTCTTAATTTCTGTTGTGCATCTTCCATCTGATGTTACAATCGCCCCTAGGTATTTAAAATTATCCACTTGGTTAAGAATTGTTCCTTCTATTTCCATTTCACATTTTGGTGTCACTATTTTCCTTTGATATCACCATTGAATACAAATGTTATAGAGCGTTCTAAGAATATCTTGGGTAAAGAAAAGAACAAACGAATCCATACTTCAAGAGTTAAATACTGAAGAGGGTTGGCTATTAAAGTCGATAAAACAACGACAATTGAAATATTTTGGTCACTCGAAGCGTCATGAAAGTTTGGGGAGAACAATAATGGAGGGGTATGTGCCTGGGAAGAGAGGAAGGGGAAGGCCAAAGAGAAGATGGATGCAGGATGTGGCGGATGATCTCCAGATGGGTGTATCGGACGCAGGACATCTTGGTTGTGATCGAGAGGTTTTCTGGATGGTTGTTATGGGAGCGAGGTTCTGCAAAGGACATGCTACTGAATGAATGAATCACCATTGGTACTGTTTTCTTTTTGTTTATTCAAGGAGAGTCCTTTACTGGCTTAAATTACCTCTGTTGCTGTCTTCCACCATGAATAAATTTGTCTCGAGGTCCATGGTGACTAAAGGTGATTATGGTGTTCAGAAACCGCCGGCTCCGTGGCTAAAGGCTTGCGAACGCGGTTCGTGAGCCAGGTACCAGGCGTTCAAAGCTCAGCTGCGACCGATTTGTGCAGCAGACCCTGTCGCGTTGTGTTATAACGTGCTGGTATGGGAGCCGGTCGTTCAGAAAGCAATGGCAAACTACTGAACGTAACACTTGCCTAGTACATCAACAGCAGCTGAAAAATGCTAGTGTTGACTGCAACGTCCCGTAAGGATACGCAATCCCCCCCCCCCCCCAAATAAAAAAAAAATAAATAAATTGGTAAACCAGGACTCTTCTATAAGAAGAATCAAAGAATCTTTGAATTAATACTTTCTCTTCAGCATTTTGAAACGCTTTAATACCGTAATTAAAACGTCGCAATTGTGATACAAATAACACGCAAAACCTTAATTCATTTCTCGCCACAGAGACACGTTGTTACAGTGCTAACAACTTAAAACTAGTTCTTTACAAGTCACGACCGGACTACGACAACCATTTCCCCCCCCCCCCCCCCCCCCCCCGCCCCGCATTTCCATCCTGTTTCAGGATATTGCGGTCAACACCGGCATCTTTCAGCTGTATGTTGATTCCTAGGCTAGATTACGCTCATCAGCACGCCACAACTTTCTGAGCGACCGGCTGCATACTCTCATAAGTCACTAGCGTGACTCGAACCACTTCTAATTCTCGTCCGCTCACGTTGACTACGAGAGTATTCGGGATTAACGGAGACAGCTGCTAACCCCTCGGCCAGGCAGCCGGCCTACGACAACCATAGCCAATGAAAATAAAATTACTGTCTGCAATGAAAAATCGAGAAAGACTTTGGGGGGGGGGGGGGGGGGGGGGGGGGCTGTGCCGGGAAAAATTAGACTCGCGAAAGCATTTTTCACGATACTGATTTATTTACCTAAAAACCGAGACTGTCCCAGAAAATTGGGATGTCTTGCTTGCTTGCTTGCTTGTGTTCGTTGGCTTGAGCTCCAACGTGAAGTCCTGTATGTCGGATGAAGGCATCCTGTTGTCCAACATAAGTGTGATGTCATACCGGACCTGAGATTTGTGTGAGTATCCGTTGTCCCATGTCTGGCTTATTGGTGTGCAGACTGGTGGTTCCTTGCCGTACAGGCAGACACTCTCCGACTTCGGAGAAATTAGCGATCCTACTGACTTTAGCCAGGACCTCAAAGGGACCTGTTGCCCAGGACGCTGGACGAGGACGCGTCAATAGGTCTTGGCCAGTATATAACCCGGCCCTGGTGCCTTAGAAAGACCTCTGCTTCCCGGGATGTCTTGGAACCCTAAACACGAACGCGTGATGTACTAAAAAATTGTTTGCAATTCCTTTACAGGACATTGCTGTCAACATCAGCATCTTTCAGCTGATTGTTGATTTCTTGCCAAGATTACGCTCAGTAGTTTGCCATTGCTTTCTGAGCGGCCGGCTCACATACCCCGTAAGTTACCGAAGCGATTCGAACCACTGCTGATTCGCACCGTCGTCATGTTACTTACGAGAGTATACGAGATAACGGAGAAAAGTCGCTAACCTCTAGGCCAGGATACTAGGAGATTTATATATAATTTTAATTATGCTTGTTTCTTATATAAGAACGATGGAAGGAACTTGCCACTCTACCTCACGTGAAAACAAAAATATATGTCGTGACCTAGAATATATGAAGACCTAACACATCATACCCCAACGAAAGTAATTGCTATGGCACTACCTTCTGTTGTCTCTGATGTAGATTCGTGAACTATGTTGGTATAGCATATTTTGTCTTTTATGAAATAAATGATGTGTAGCTGAAGTGTCACTTGTTTGTGATAGTCGTGCCCCAGCCATTTCCTTCAAGTACACCCCCTCCCCCCACCCCGCAAATTAATTAAATTGTTGTTTCTACAAGAATGTCTACATGTTTGCTCCAGGTATGGTGTGTATCCATGATTACTCTCAGAAAAGTTGCATTTTAGTTTAGTTTAGTTTAGTCGATGGATCAACATCACGGAAAACGGGTGTCACCCATAAGTGCTCCGTTCTCCTCCTAACTCAAACCTGAGTCTGGAGAAACTCAGCTGTGCATGAGTACCGGCGAGGATCCTGAAATACTTTGGGTAGATTTTTAACTCGAAATTTTGCCCGGGCGGCGCCGTTAGGCTACTCTTTTTCGATTTCCAACTGCCAAGGGATTTTTTTACCTGCGCAACAATACACACGGGGTCCGATCTCACTACCCAGAGACCAGGCGAAATTTTATTACTAGAAGTCCACGTGAAAAAAATCCCGGTCTTAACCGGGGCTTGAACCCGGGACCTCTAGCACTCGAGGCGGACACCATACCTCGAGACCACACAGCTCCCCCCCCCCCCCCTTCCCAGTTGCATTTTGTTTTTCTTAATTAATTCTGCTTCAAGTTTCTAATCACTGAGTATATGGTTCGTGATCTTTTTTAAATAATTTTATAATTTCTGAAATGACATTATCATGTAGCAAATCCTTTCGAGAGCGTCGCTCTCATCACATCTCACTGGAAAGACTCTGGGTCCTTCTTCAGTTCAATTGCTTCATGAATGGTCACACACTTTGGACAATAATCACATTCAAATTAATATCCTGTGTGGGCAGTCGCTTTTTGTGGGTGACTCAGTCACAGAATTATTAATCTGAGCCAGGGATGGACCATAATATAGCTTCTCTTTGAGGTTGAACGGGTTAGAGAAAATGGTATCATCGAACGAAATCAAGTATCGTTAATGTCATTCCCTGTGGCAATTGGGTTGGAGTCTGTTGACAGTAAAATATCTAAAATACCTCTAGAAGTATTTTAAAGGCAAATCCTTTACCAACATAGGCCTAATCGCAGACGGTATGTAATGTGTTTCATCATGACCTGACCACACCCTTAAGTGCCTTTCGCAGATGTGAAGTTCCAGTCTTGTACACCCTGCTGGTTTCTGAGCCTGGAGAGGGGGAGAGAGAATTCTGTAATGTAGTAGTCTCCATAGAAATGGTATTTTGATATCGGGTCTGGAGAAAAGTCTCTATACTAACACCATTCAGGTGGTTGTAAGCTCTTATCAAGGCTCAGACGACATGGACGCCAATTCATCGGAATTTAGAGGTAACTCTTGGTCTTCCAGAAGATTCTTAACCAACCAGCCTACCCCGTCTTTAATAATGTTCTATGCCCAGCGTTATACTGTTCGGCTCTGCGTCCATTTCGGAAATCATTGCCTTCCATTGCTGTTCTTTCATAATCAGTGTGACAATTTATGTGACCAAAGTATTTCAGTTTCCGAGACATGATATTAAACACTGTTTATGACCCAGTTTTCTTCGATGCTAAGATCTTGTAGAATGTCACTTTCCCAGTTCGCAAAGCTGATCTGCCTGACCTGGAGGTCTAACGGAGACTCTAACCGTCTGTTCTTTTTATAGTGTCTTTACATTTATTGGCTATCGTGATTGCGGTAATCTTAATGATGAACAAATGCGAGACAAATTGCAGCGCCAGCAGAATATAGTTTCCGTTGTCACCAAACTGAGCTGCCGACGTTTTCCCTTGGGTTTTCCCACGCTCTGTGCAGATAACAGTCGTAGGTCGTTAAATAAATAAACCCGGCATCGCGTTTATTTGCTCGTTGTCCAAACAGCGAATTGGAACGCGGCATTTCATAATAACTTGGAATATCATCAATATGTTAGATAATGTAAACTAACAATTAACAGGCAAGAGTAAAACTATTATATATGGTGATTGAATGTCTATAACAGATTTTCATTTACAATGCATTTTTAACATGTCAGTATATAACTATATAAATATATTTTTGTGTATTTAGTTCCTGTTCACACTGATTCTGAAAGAACAGCAATGGAAGGCAATGATTTCCGAAATGGACGCAGAGCCGAACAGTATAACGCTGTGCATAGAACATTATTAAAGACGGGGTAGGCTGGTTGGTTAAGAATCTTCTGGAAGACCAAGCGTTACCTCTAAATGATGATGATGATGAAGTTCCTGTTCAACTTTTGTAAGTTATTTCCAGTCCCGTTAAACCTGTGGAGACTTGCGAACGTGATCTAATCTCATATCTCTTGTTTGTAAGTAGACAACCGTATCAAAATACTGATACTGATAATAGATATATTATAAATTGATATATATTATATGACAAGAAAAATGTTGTCTAGTAATGTCTAGCATCTCCTTTCATCTGATTTAACTGTTATCAAAGGCTTTGATTTTCATTGATTGTGGATATATTAATAATAATATATTATATTATTAATATATAATACATTTTATAATAGTAGCAATTTTGGTCAATATCTAAAAATTGAGTTTTTACTTATGAAATCATACCAGTTAGATAGAGCTTGACAAGACGAGTCCAACGGTATCTCAACGAAGAGTGTACGTTAATTCTAAGCGGAGTTATTTATTTTTTGGTGACGTAATTTAATATCAGGAAGTGCAATCAGCAATGATAACCTAAGAGATAAGTAAGATTTTCTCGCGGCCATAAAATTGGAAGCTAAGAAATTCTGCCTTCTATTACCGTGGCTTGTTTTATTTTTAAACGGACAACGTTGTGCCATATATCATTGCGTCCGGGGCGGCGAGGCCTACCTTGACGTATTTTTTTATTTTTCAATAGGATGTGCCGTGACCTAATTAACAATTTAAAATGGCCACCAATTGTTTATTATTTGCCTTCTATTACCGTGGCTTGTTTATTTTTAAACGGACAACGTTGTGCCGTATATCAAGTACCGTATATCAAGTGCCGTGACTTAATTAACAATTTAAAATGACCGCCAATTGTTTATTATTTGCCTTCTATTACCGTGGCTTGTTTATTTTTAAACGGACAACGTTGTGCCATATATCATTGCGTCCGGGGCGGCGATGCCTAACTTGACGTATTTTTTAATTTTTCAATAGGATGTGCCATGACCTAATTAATAATTTTAAATGGCTGCCAATTGTTTATTATTTGCCTTCTATTATTGTTGCTTGTTTATTTTTAAACGGACAACATTGTGCCATATATTATTGTGTCCGGGGCGGCGAGGCCTAACTTGATGTATTTTTTATTTTTCGATAGGATGTGCCGTGACCTAATTAACAATTTAAAATGGCCACCAATTGTTTATTATTTGCCTTCTATTACCGTGGCTTGTTTATTTTTAAACGGACAACGGTGTGCCGTATATCATTGCGTCCGGGCGCGGCGAGGCCTAACTTGACGTATTTTTTATTTTTCGATAGGATGTGCCGTGACCTAATTAACAATTTAAAATGGCCACCAATTGTTTATTATTTGCCTTCTATTACCGTGGCTTGTTTATTTTTAAACGGACAACGTTGTGCCATATATCATTGCGTCCGGGGCGGCGAGGCCTAACTTGACGTATTTTTTATTTTTCGATAGGATGTGCCGTGACCTAATTAACAATTTAAATTGGCCGCCAATTGTTTATTATTTGCCTTCTATTACCGTGGCTTGTTTATTTTTAAACGGACAACGTTGTGCCATGTATCATTGCGTCCGGGGCGGCGAGGCCTAACTTGATGTATTTTTTATTTTTCAATAGGATGTGCCGTGATCTAATTAACAATTAATGATCCTCTCTCAAAAATAAATGAAAATGTACTTACATTTCCTTGATCTGTTCACTATACACTGCATTATCTTTCTATTGTTGATAACATTTCCTGCAATGTATTAGTTAGTCTTTCCTCTTGAGCCCAAGGCGGCGCATAGGGCAGTAGTCCCATTTATATTAATTAAATGGCATGTGAAATGTTCGTCGTTAGTGAAAGAACAATTCATGAAAATGTACTCATATTGTCTTAATGTACCAACTGCATTGCAACAGCTTTCTTTTGTTGATTAAATATCATGCATTAATGTAAGTAAATAAGTTTGTAACTGCTGTATAAATTAAGCAGTAGTTAATTAATTATTAAAATATTAAATTAAAAAAAAAAAATAAGTAAATAAAATATTCGCTAATAATGGATTTCTACTTCTGCTCAATAATTACACTGTTCTGTATCTAGAAGTGAGCAATTAATAATTAAATTCTAACTTAAAAAACCCATAACTTATTTCACAGTATTTTATTTAAATTTAAATAATTAAGTACTGGTGCTCTGCTAAGAAATAAGTTAAGTACACCAGGTTTACAGAGACGGTCTGAAAACTGGGTTTAAAAATTATTTTCGGTACACAGATACATTACTGCTACAAATGACACTTGTATTCTGATTAAGTTTAGTAGTTAAATTACCAGTTCTAATTATAAATAAATATAGGTCCACTAAAGTTTAGTACTATTGTATGGTATGGGCGCCGCCATCTTGAATTTGGTCTTATGAAGGCCATGTCACGAAATATTTTGTCCTGAACTCCATCTAACACCAGCTGTGTTGAAACTCTTCACATTTATGTAAAAATTGGACGAGGGATTCATTAGACTTATAAAAAACATATATTGGAAACAACAAGCTGCAATAAGGATTGATAATGAAGTGGGACAGTATCAGCCAATTAAGAGAGATGTTAGGCAGGGATGTGTGATGTCTCCAGATCTTTTTTCCCTATACAGTGAAAATATTTTCAGAAATGAAGAGGATATAAATGGAATCAGCATTGGAGGACGAAACATCAATAACATTAGATATGCAGATGATACAGTATTAATTGCAGACACTGCGCAGGACCTGCAACAATTAGTAGATGCGGTTGTTGTACACAGTGAGCAATTGGGGTTAGAATTAAATTGTAAAAAGACTCAGGTTATGGTCGTCACTTGGAAGAAAGAAGTGCCACAATGTAATATACAAGTAAATGGAAATATTCTTCAACAAGTGAATCGGTACAATTATCTCGGAACAGTCATAACATCTGATGGGAGATGCCTTGAAGATATTAGAACAAGAATCGCCATGGCGAAAGTAGCCTTTAGCAAGATGAAAAACATTCTGACCAATAAAAAGATGTCAATTGAAATGAGAAAAAGAGTGTTGAGGGGATACATAGAGCCTGTTCTTTTGTATGGATGTGAAACTTGGACAATGAACAGTCAAGCTGAAAAGCATCTGATGTGGTTTCTGAGGAAAATGCAAAGAATACCATGGACAGACAGAAAAACCAATGAACAAGTACTACAGGAGACAAATGAACATCGTAAACTGATTAGAGAAATTAGACGTAGACAGTCAAAAATTTTTGGACATGTTATGAGAAGAAATGGATTGGAGAACTTAGTGACAACTGGCAAGATCGAAGGGAACAGACCAAGAGGAAGACCGAGAGGAAAATACCTGGATGGCTTGGCCACATGGCATGGAAGAGACAGGATCACTGAGCTGATCCACAACACTGGTGATCGAGTGAAATGGCGAGTCATGACCGCCCACGCTTTCCGGCATGACACATGATTGATTGATTGATTCATAAATGGATTAAAAAGTTAAGTCTTCTGTTTACTTTCAGGAGTTATAAGACAGATTTGCTTACTATTCGTGAACAGATTTGAAAAAAATCCAGAAAAAACACTTTGTCGGCATAAAACTTTTGATGCATAATAGAAGGTCCAATACTACAAAGATCAGAGTAGATTCCCCTGTTGTCGTACCTCGCTGCTTTCGAAGAATTAAATTATTGCATGACATGGTAACAACCGGAAGTGATCGTTGGACACAACTAATTGCGCGCGAAATCAAGATCGAGTCCCAAGAATCAGGCCGGAAAGTTTGATAATTCTGACATTGCTAATACTAGTTTACTACTTTTGAACTAAAGAAAAAGCAGCGGCGGCAGCAGGATATATAATAATTAATATAATAATATATTAATAATAATATATATCTTTATCAATATGAATGGCAAACAAGTAGGTATATAACTATACTGTATTTAGCTCCTGCGAAAAGAAGAGACATACAAGACACAGACACAGAGAACTGCATCTTACAGTTACACAGGTGAAAACAAAGTGTGACTTATCCAAAAACATAGTCAATAAATATATAATACTGAAGTATTAAAATAAAACAATAAGTATTATAGAACCAAAACGTCGATCATACTACTTTGTTGTCCTATAATACTTATTGTTAACAAAACTAAAGTCATAAACAGACAGCTTTGCGTTGATTTCTGTGGTATGAGACGAAGGCTGGTAAGATTGCAATGATAAAGTTATTTACAAGCCCTTTACAGATGCTGCAATCAACCCCAACATTTTTAACTGTTTATTTTACTAGGCAATTTTTACGTTCAGTAGTTTGCAATTAAACACAGCTGTGGGCCATTTGACAGCAGACAGCCTTACGTTGGGTTTTTTAAAAATGGTATGGGTGCTGGTCGTTCAGAAAGCATTGGCAAACTACTGAACGTAAACTTGCCCAGGAATCACAAACAGCTAAAATAAATGCTAGGGTTGACGGCTGCATCCTGTAAAGAATATGCAATACCTAGTTTTCCATTGCTTTCAAAATGAGCTTTCATACCAACAAAATCAATGCAAGCTGGTCTGCTTCCAAATCGCCTGCATGTGAATTAGAACCCTCAACTCGGTGTGTCGGGAAATTGTGAAATGTGGTCACTGCGCCTAGGCCAAAGTGCTGACAATGACAAATGTTTTTTGTTTTGTTCGCTTATCCTTTACAGGACATCACTGTCAACATCAGCATCTTTCAGCTGATTGTTGATTTCTTGGCAAGATTACGCTCAGTAGTTTGCCATTGCTTTCTGAGCGACTGGCTCACATACCCCGTAAGTTACCGACGCGGTGAGAATCGCTACCGATTCTCGCGCACGTCACATTACTCACGAGAGTATACGGGATTATGGAGAAAGTCGTGTAACATCTAGACCAGGGAGACCGGCAATGGCAAACTACTAAACTTAATTTGCTTAGTAAACCACAAGTAGCCAGTAAATGCTAGGGTTAACTGCAACATCCTGTAAATGACATGCAACTTACCTCGTAAGTAGTTAGTACTCTCAGTCTCCACTAGATCACACACAATGAAACTCACTAAATTCCACCCACTTGTTAGTACCAAATGTTTGTCTTCCAGATTCATCATCAATATCATCCAGTACCTTGCCAGCTAGTGTGCGCGATTATGCTTCTCCACAAATTGTGATCTCCGACGGCATGGATCAATTCCTGTGTTGACTCTCCTCTGAGCCATGAAACAAGACTGTCAAGAATTTTCTCACACTGTCTTCCTCAATCTCTCTTTCCACAAATCTTTCCGGTTGTCACAACATGTTCCTGTTTTATTTTCTTCTCATAATTTGGAGAAAAATTATGACTGCTTTTTTCTGATGTTTGTAATGAATTGTCTTTGCGACTTAGCTTCCCTCAGAATTTCCAGATTGCTTATTTTGACTGTCCAATTAATTTATATAACCACATCTCCAAGGCTTCGAAGGATTTTTTCAAATGTTAACTAATAATCCAGGATTTGCAGCCGTATGCTAAAATTGATTCTATGTAATATGCGAGAAATCTTTTTCTAACTTTCAAAGATAAGGACTTATTGCACAAAATGATCTTCATTTCATAGAATGCTGTTTTTGCTTGTTCTATTCTTTTCTTTATCTCTGTGATGCATCTTCCATCAGATCTTATCCATGTGCCTAGATATGTGAATTTATGCACTTGCCTCAAAATAACATTATTTACTTTAATTGCACATTTAGGTACAATCACATGTAGGTACAAGCTGTTTATTTGATATGACCATGACTTCTGTCATTTGACTGAGGAGCGTTAGAAAGTAATGCTCCACATCATTTTTCTCAGGAGCTATTTATTCAAATGGCATGAAATTTATCCACATTATACATGCAACATAATCCCAATCAACTTCTATGGCAGCACGAAACAAGTACATGTATTCTTTACCTGTACCAGATTTTGTCTTGATCATGTAGCCATTTCTTCGCTGCATAAATCACTCCTTCATCATTTTCAAACCTTGTCCCACGGAGTGCATCTTTAAGTGGGCCAAATAGATTAAAATCAGAGTGTGCCAAGTCAGGACTATGGGGTGGATGGCGTAGTGCAATCCAACCCAATTTGGTGATTTCTTCCCATTTTGCTAAACTTGTGTGAGGGTGCGCATTGTCTTGAAGGAGAAGCAGGTCTGCTGGATTCTTGTGCGGCCGAACTGCGACAATGTTGATTGAGTTTTTTCAATGTCTTAATGTTAGCTTGCGAATTGATTGTCTCTCCTCTTGGCATAACATCCACAAGAATTACACCTTCAAAGTCTCATAGAACAGTGATCATGACCTGTCCAGCTGAAGGAGTTTTCTTGAATTTCTTTCTTCGTGGTGATTGCTGATGATGCCACTCCATTGACTTTCTTTTTGTCTCAGGTTCGAAATGATGTGCCCTGGTTTCGTCACCTGTAACGATTTTAGTCAAAAAGTTTTCTTCATCAGCATTGAAATGCTCCAACAATTCAGAAGAAATTGCCTTCCTTTGCAATCGGTGGTCATTTGTGAGACTTTGAGGAATCCATCTTGCGCAAACCTTAGAAAATCCAACAGTTTTTATAACTACTTTTGCCCTACTATTGCTTGACTGAAAGCCAATTATTGAGCAGTGATTTGCCTATCAGTAAGAATAATACTCTCAGTGCATTTCAACATGTATGCATTGGTGCCTGTAGCAGGACGCCCCCAGCGCTGCCGATCAAGCAGCTCTGTATCTCCACTTCCTGATTCTTTGATTCTCTTAACCCACCGACTGACCGTACTCCTGTCGACTGCAAAACTTCTATACATACCACACATAGACACTTGTGAATGTTCACAACAGTTTCCTTCTTTGCAACGAGGAATTCTATCACAATTCACTGCTTATAATGCAAGCTGCTAACATGCTCCATTTCAATGGTTTAGGGCAGCCAAATTATTTGGCTGGTTGGGTTGTAATTTGGTGCACACAATCGGCACATGCAATATTTGAAGTGTGCAAAATGTCTTGCTTCTATCTTCATTGTTAGCTGAGAAAAACGATGTGATGCATTACTTTCTTAACTGCTCTCGTACATTCACTCAGAATGACACTATCTAGTGCCATCCATCGGGCGCTGGAATGCCAGTTATTCCTCCCCACCACGCTTGATGGCAAAAGTAGAAGATGATGATGATCATCATCATTATCATAGAAAGCTAAGATATCCGATCTCACTACCCAAAATAGTATTAGGTATCAGTGGTTCTGGGAGGAATTCCCATTCTTATACTGAGATTGAAACTAGTACCTTCTGAGCAGAACTGGACACAGTAACCTCTCAGTCATGGTTTCCCCTATGTTCTCCTAGCTGCAGCCTTGGCTTTCGTTTCTTCGTCATCTAAAAAAATTGTATTTAAGCTACAGTTTCTACTTGCTGCTCCTTGTGGCAAGGCTTGCAAGTTTTCTGTGGTGAGTTTCTGTCCCTTTGCAGTTTCATCAGCCACACTATCTAGCTTTAAACTCTCAGTCTCTGGCCACAATTTCTTCCATGCAGGGTTCATTGCCCTCAAAGAAACTCCGTCCCCTGCTTAATCTGTTATATTCACACAATGGAGGATATTGAAGGAATCTTACCAATAATCTTTGAAGGTAAGGTGACATCAAGACATCTTTGGAACAGAAATTTTGTGTACAGTTTTTAAAGCAGCAGTGACGTTCAGATCTATAGATTGGGTTAAAGAGTTGGTGTAATTTTGTCTTCATGAATATGTGCACCTGGGGAAAATCTTTAAGCCTGAGGGGTCTTTAGGGACATTGAACCTTTAATGATAAATTGTTGTTCTCAAGATAGCATTTTATACTTGGGCCAAATAGCTTATGAATCCACTGTAAAAAAAAAATTGTATCTTACCCAAACACTAGTCCATTGCTATCTAAGTATGAGTATGGTAGCATTGTTTGAAGTGAGATGTCTCTATGGAAAAGATTGGGTTATCATTTGCTTGATTTATTTTAATTATCTTTGTCTTTTCCCTATGCAGTTTTAGATGTCCCATCAAGTGCATTTAATTTACTTTGCATGTGAATTTTATGTGTTAGGGCAGGAGGGTAATGATGTCAGTAAAGCTGCCTACATAATCAAATCTGTAGTCAGTACCAATAATAAGGATGACAAACTGTGTCTGTGTCAGACTCCTGTTCTTAGTTTAAATGTATTTGTGTTAGTTTTCCCTCATGAAGAACTGTACCTTGTGTCTTTATATGTTGTATTGATTAAGTTAATGATCTTCTCTGGGATCTCATAGTTGCCCTTTCAATTTCCAAAGAGATTCTCTATCAGTGCTGTCATAGGAGGGTTTGGCGTGAGTTCGTTGATTCTATGCTCCACTGGTGGATAAAAGGCTGAAGAAGATATTTGGGGATAAAAAAAACTGAAGGTGAAGAAGACAAACATCTATTAACTGGTGCTTGTGCATAATAAAATGTATAGCTCATGGAGAAAGGTAATCAGATTCCACTGAATCATGAGGCGAGGAAAAGCCGCCGGTGCTGGATATAACACACATTGATAACAACCTGTTAATAGTATAACTAATATGTCCATTCTCTGTAACACACAAGACAAAAGAAATAAAGTTAGACTTAAAAGCACATAGGGACTGTGTTAGCACAGCTAGCAAGCTTGCCTGCCAGATTGGGATTCATGTGTACGAATCCCCATGTACCCAGAGATTTTTTAAACAGTTATCTGGACTCCCAGGTGGACGCAGCATAAAATGGGTATCAGGAAATGTCCTTGGAAACAAGATGACCAGTGTGATATTAACTGTATGATCTATCCAGTACTGACTGGTAAAATAAAGCATGGGGCCCAATTTGCCTCATGGTGTGTAAAGAGCCCTTTACTTTGCCTTGTTGAAAACATATCAAGAAGAGAATTTGATCAGTGACGAATAATGTAGGGACATTTGAGGGAGCTGCAAGAGATGGCTAAAGATAGGACTGCTTGGCATGAATTGTTTGAGAGCTTATACTCCATTGGGAGATCAAAGGTAGAGAAAAGAAGAGCAAGATTGAAAATATAAAACTGTTTTGCTTACTAAGCAGAGATATCTGTTGGTTCTTATGTATTGTGTAATCAAGCACAGTCACTGCAATTCTTATCAGTCACTGCAGTGTTTTTTTAAAGGAGTGATTAGTGCAGTTACAATGAACATTGAAAGTATGTTATGCTGAAATGATATGTCTACTGCAATTTCACTCCATTAGACATTCATCATTTCTCTCGTTGTCTGCCACTGTCTCTTTTTCCAGTGATCTTTCCATTTATCACAATGTTTTCCAAGGCCTATTTTCTAATAATATGACCAAAGAACACCATTTGTCTCCTTCTAATAGTTGTATATAATGTTTTACTTTCGTTAGCCAATCCAGTGGATGGATTCGCAACATTCATATCATAAATTACAACTCTGTTGCTGCCATCATAAAATGAAGCCCCAGATAGCTTGGTATGCCTGTGGTAATAACATTGTTCTAAAAGCATATTGAAATTTTTTGGGGAAGTGATCATTGCCAAAAATTACACAGTTGATTTGACTTAACTTCCTGAGGTAATAATTTTCTAATTTACAGGCTTTAGTAACTGCAGACGGATTGTACCATTTCTCATTATGCATGCCTTGGACATACTGAATTACTGATAACAAGATGGAAGTTCATTCTGGAATCTTAACCATTAAAGCTCCTTCATTATTGAAGGTAAATGACTCAACCTTATTTGTTTTAATTTAGTATTTAGTTATTCATCTGTTTATAACTTTATTTTCATTGTCAACTTATTATATGTCATCCAGTTCACTTTATGGTGGTTAGTTCTGACTACTAAAGAAATACTAAAGAACAAAAATGTGTCAATAGATACTTAAAAAGCACCTTAGAACACAATCTTCCTACCAACTCTATGCTACCAATGCCAAACCTGGACAATGACAGAAAAAAAGAGAAAAAAAAATTACAACAACAGAAATGAGATTCTGAGAAGAATATTCAATGTATCAAGAAGAGACAAAATCAGAACTGAAGAAATGAGGACTAAAGTTGGGGTTATAGCAGTGCTCGATTTCATCAGAAAACAGCAAGTTAAATGGTTTGGTCATATAACAAGGCTACTAACTAACAGTATACCACAACAAGCAATGAAATACAGACCAAACGGAACCTGAAGAAGAGGCCGTCCTATTAAATGATGGACAGAGGGAATAACAGAATCCATGGGAATCATAATATATGAAGCCCACAAGCTGCAGCTCTCCTGCTGCTTATGCTTCACCTCGACACCGCAAGGTACAAGAGGAACAAGATGAGATGAGATGATTCAAGTCATTACTTTAAATGTGTCTCTTCTAGTCGTTACTTTAATTTTTACAGTCCTTGAGTTATACTGTTTTTTTTTAAAAAACACTAAGTGTCAAGCACTGAAAGAGTTAATGAAATAATAAGATTGTTTTCACTTGAATATGGAGCAATATGGTATGCTGCTTGCATACATCATTGTGTTTATCTTCCTCCTGTTCTAACCTGTATTAGCCAGTGGAGCTCATGCCCTCTGTTAACTCACTGCAACCCATCTGTAGACTTGTCCATGGTTAGTTGGAATTTGTGGCTAAAGGTTTCTACAGGATTGGGAAACCAGCCCCAAGTCCAACCCTTCCTAGTTGTCTTTTGTAACATGCATGGTAGACTACAATGTTACTATTCTTTTCTTCCCTTACAAGCTCCAGTAACACACAGTCAGTTTTTTAAGTGTGCATTCTTTTTTGTATTCATTCAGTTTTCTGTATATGATTTCAGTACGGTTACGGTGATGGTGTTAGTTGACACTTCCTTATATTTACCGGAATGATATGCTACACAACAGGATGTGTGTAGTGTAGGCAATATAACAACGTTTTATCTGCTCAATGGTCCTCTAAGCTGGCCTTTAGGAGGAAGTATATTTACTGTACTTGCTTTATCAGATAATGTGTCTGTACTAATCTACACACTGACACACAGGATGACCCATATTTCATAACTGTAAAGTGGTTGTGGAGAATAGTCATTTTCAGTATTGCAGTGGAAAGAGTTTTTATTGCTTGTGACCTTGTTGTGTCTGCAGCAGGGTTATGTAAATATGGTACTTTGGTGTTGGATTCTTTTAGGTAGGTTGGGATTTATGAATAGTTGTTTGTTTATGCAGATGTGTATCTGTTAATATGTTGATGCATAAGGGTATGTAAGACAATTGATTGTACGTATCACAGATGTTTATTTTCAGACATTTATCTTGATTTGTTTAGTCTCATTTTAAGTTTGTTTGGATTTACTGACATTGAATTCTGACAGTGCCAGTGGTTATATGAATATAGGGGAATTCATGATTATTCTGTCATGGTGAAATAAACTAAAGTAAATTATAGTTAATTTTTCTATTTTTTTAAAAAATAGTTTGTTTAATTATGGCTGAATAGTCAAGAATAGAATAGATTGGATAGCTGGATTGACACATCAAAAATACACAAAACAGACATTAATACAACACAAGGCAACACATCTTGCCTTGTAATACAAGCTACTGAATAGATCAGAATTATTTTCTACACTAAGCTGTCATAATCAATTATGTCAGTGATTGACAATGCAAAATCTTTTTTTTTTTAAAGAAGTAATGAATGCTGAACCGGTCTCCCTGGCCAAGGCATTAACGACATTGTTCGTAATCCTGTATATCCGCGCTGGTAACTTATGGGGGTATGTGAGCCGGTCGTTCAGAAAGCAATGGTAAACTACTGAATGTAAAACTTGCCTAGTACATCAACAGCAGCTGAAAAATGCTGGTGTTGACTGCAACGTCCTGTAATGGATATGCAAATTTAAAAAAAAATATGCTGACTCACAGAGTATAATAAGCAATGGAAGGGTCCATACTTCATGCAGTTGGGATTCTAATTAAAAATATGTTACAACTCATCCACACTTCTCAAATCTAATAAGAACAATTGATATAACTTTGTACAGAATAGAGATGAAGTTATAAGCATACCTTTGGTTGAAAAATTTGCATAATTAAATCTGCCACAGCATGTTTGTAATCTGATTAATGAGTTAACAGAAGTGTATGTACAAATATTTGTTTCATAATGTTAGAAGTTATTTGCTCGTGGTTTTGTTGTTGTTTCATGTCTAAAGAGTGTAGGTAAAAGTAATCTCATGACAAATACTACCAAAAAGTGTGAAATGTTTATTTGGTCTTCGGACAAACTATTTCTTGCAACATGAGATGGGGTGCCCGGCTCCGTTCCAAGCTGCCTTTCCTGCTCAGACAAATCTCTAGTGCCCATCTTGCAAGGCTGATGTGTCCATTACCTCAACTGACTCTGCATCAGTTTTCTGGAATATTTGCATGAAAACAAGAGCAAATAGAGCCCCTAGCTGTTTGATAAACTTGCTTGAATACTGTCTCCATGATTATATCACACTGTAACAAGTTGTCATTTCCATCATCCAGACCTGAAAATCAGTCAACCATAGCAATATTTCGCTTTCCCCACCTCTTCTAACTGCTTATGGAACAGAAGGCTAATTACATGGACACACACCTGCCCACACTCATGTTTACATCACCTACCCATGCATGGATATGCACACAAACACAACCCTGTGACGTTTAACATCTCAAGAGTTGATAATTTGATACTTGAGAGGGTGCAGATCCGTTTTCTGCACAGGTAGCAGTGTCTTCAAACTTAGTGGAGACTCATTCTTGAGGTGCAGATAAATGTTCAGCAGTGTCTTCAAACTTAGTGAAGACTGTCATTCATGAGATGCAGATCAATGTTCAGCAATGTGTTCAAAATTAGTGGAGACTGTCATTCATGAGATGCAGATCAATGTTCAATACAGGTAGCAGAATGTTCAAATTTTGTGTTGACATTCAGAAATGTTGCATGAGGTGGTAGTGATCAAGACAAAGAATGAGACATCAGAAACAAAAGACATCAAGTCCCAGGCAGAAGTGAAAGCAATAGAAGAGGAAGTAGAAGAGGAGGAAGAAAACCAAAATGACAGCTACCAAGAGTGGATGGTGGCCAGGAGAAGAGATTACTCTCCACCAAGATCAGGGTATCAAGTCGTCCATGACACAAGATACCAGAGAAGACCAAGAAGATTTAAAGACAGACTAAGACATGGAAATAGATGGAACCTCAGGAGGGACGGCAATTGGTAAAACTCCCTGAAGATTAAAAAAACACCATGAGATGGGGCAGGAACACAACTACACCAGGCCTTACAAGTGTGCGATTCTAGCCAGACATGTGAAACCACAACAAGGGTGAAACGAACACAAAGACTACCAGTCAGAATTCAGGAAGCAAAAATATGCAGCAGAGAAAGGAACACCATACAGGCCCCAATTATAACCAGTCGAAAATTTGACGTTTGAACGGAGCTGGAACATCTTTCTTCAAAGCGACCAACCAACCATTTAACGCAGCACTTAAAAAGAAAATAAAGTGAAAAGAACACAAAGAAAGGAAAATGTGACTATTGAAGGATGCTGCATTCATGAAATGTGACTATTGAAGGATGTGACTATTGAAGGTTGCTGCATTCATGAAATGCTTGACAAATGTAGACCTCAGAATGTGTTATTTTAGTGGTAACAATACTTTGGAAGACTAGCTCAGTCAACACATGCTAGGAAAGTCAGCTGAAAGGCTCACATATCACAGCTCTGCTGTAAACAGACACAATGCAAATATCATCCAACAGTAATAAACTCCTGCAGAAGAACAGGCAGTAAATGTGTGCCTGAACTGGCACTCACTATGATAGTAGTTTGTCTCATGAATCCATGGTTGCCAGTTGGTCTTCTTCTTCTTCTGCGTTCATCCGGATTTTTTTCCCCAGACGTGACTGCGTTGTGCCTGTTTACAGCAGAGCTGCGTTCTTGCGCCGTTAGGCCGACACATCCGACTTCTGCGGGCATTTGTTGACCGGGTTAACCTTCCCAGGGGTTTCTTAGGACGTTTGAATTTCACTGTTGTGGTGTTATCCCCCATCCTAGCTGGCCCATATAGAACAGCCAAAGACATCCTGGTCAACCCTCAAGGGAAGGCAGGGGCAGACCATGGGCATTCCCCGCCATCCAAGGAGGCTTCCATACTTGCAGAGCCGACACACAGTGCTCTGGTACTGGGCTCACCCAGGAATCGTCACGTCCTGCACATGGCTGCTTAACCTCACTTCCGTATATTGGGCCTTCCGTTCACCATAGGCTGTTCCTCCGGAAACCAGAAGAATGCAGTCTGCAGATGACATCCACACAGTGAGCTTTCGATTCAGACTTTCCACATAATGGATTTGCTATCCAAGCAATATTCCATTTCGTGTCACTAGGACACTTTTCCACCTTTTATGAAGCCCACACAGTGAGCTTTCGATTCGGACTTTCCACGAAATGGATTTGCTATTCAAGCAATATTCCATTTCGTGCCACTAGGACACTTTTTCCACCTTTTATGAAGCCCACACAGTGAGCTTTTGATTCGGACTTTCCACGTAATGGATTTGCTATCCAAGCAATATTCCATTTCATGCCTCTGGGACGCTTTTGTAACCGACATACCTGTGGTATGAAGTGTGGCAGTCTAAATACTTCTTCATGCACCTTTAGATGTCAACCTGAATGTAGTTAAAGTAAGCTGCAGTCAACTTGAGCTTGTTGATATCTCCATAGAGCTTGTCCTCAAATGAAGCAGGCGTGGGCCAAAATATCTTTCTCTGTTCTGCATATATTGGGCACTCCTGCAGCAAATGTTTAGCTGTCATTTTACCAGTTCCACAATTACATTCATCAGTATCTCCTATCTTTAGTTTATTGAACAAGTGGTATTTCAGCCTGTTATGTCCTGTGCGGAGTCTGAAGATTGCTACTTGTTCTCTTCGGTCGAGTTTGTAATATGCATCATCCTTCTGGTGGCCTGGATGCTCTGATTCCCATTTGGTTCTATAGGTGCTTTTTATAAACCTCTTTGCCTCATTATAGGTTATGTCTATGTCAGGCTGTGGTAGTCGTCCACCCTCTTTTGCTAGTCTGTCAGCCTCTTCATTTCCAGGTATACTGCAATGTGATGGGATCCACTGTATTACAACTTTTTTGGATTTCTGGCATAGACCATGGAGTGCTGCTCTTAGGTCAGCTAGTTCTGTGCTGTTTTTGCTCCTCAGTATTGAGACAGCTGACTTTGCATCTGTGAAGATAGCTATCTGCTTCTCTTTATTTTCCTCCATCAAGAGCATTTCTGCTGCAGTTTTCAGAGCCTCTACCTCCGCTTTGAAGTTACTTGAAAATTTTCCAGTTGCCACTGACTGTGTTTTTTTCACTCCATTTTTTAAATTTAGGAGAATTCCTCCTCCTCCATTTTCTATTGAATTTTTGGCTGATCCATCTGTATATGCATGTGTCCAATTGCTGCTTGGGTAATGTTCTTTTATGTAGTTTAGGGTTATTTTTCTTCTTTCGGTTTCATTCTGAGTGTTCTTTTTCTCAATACCAGGAATGTTTTCTATCATCTCAGGCAGTTGCTGCTGTCTCCAAGCTGGGAACTTGTGTGCACTGTAAATGGGCTTGACTGTTGATATGTTAAGTATGGGATCTGCCCTAATTTTTCGTTTTGCAGTTTCTACAAAGTTGCTACGCTTCAGTCTTCCCTTTCCAAAACCATTAAACCTGTTATACATAGGGTGGTCTGTCAATCTTCTAAATTTTTCTGCTTGTTGCTGGGCTCTGCTATCTCTTCTATCCTGCATTGGTTGTAAACAAGTGATCTTTTCTAGTTCATTAATAGGCGTTGTCTTCAGGCTTCCAGTTATGATTCGCATTCCTTGATTTTGGACTCTACTTATTTTGTTAAAGTTTGACTTAGCTGCTGTTGCCCTAGCTGCAATGCCATATTCCAGTACTGGCCTCACCCGTCCAGTATATAACTTCTTGAGAACTTTCTCATCTGCTCCCCACGTTGTACCAGCAAGCTTTTTCATGATTGCCATTCTTTGCCTTGCTCTTGTTCGATTTTTCTCAACCTGTGTCTTCCATGTCAGGCGACGATCAAAGGTGACTCCTAGATAGTTTGGATTTTCTTCATGGCGCAATATTTTTCCATTCAATACCAGCTTAGGTTGCTGAGTTTTATTTGAGAGGGAGAACACTGTGCATGTTGTTTTCTCCTCACTTATCTTCACTAGCCATGATTTTGACCAGTCCTCTAGCGCTAATAAGGCTTGCTGTATTCTGCTGTTAGCTGTACTAATATACTCTTCAGATGTCCATATGGCTAGGTCATCTGCAAAGGAGGATGTGTGTACTCTGGCTGGAAAATTTTCCGTGATGTCATTTATATATGCTAGGAATAATGTTGGTGAAAGAACTCCTCCTTGGGGGACACCTTGCTCCAACAGCATCATTTTGCTTGTTTGTCCTTGTACTTTTGTCCTGGCAGTTCTGTTCTCAAGGTAGTGGCTGATCCATTTATACATTTTCCCACAAACATGCATTTTTTGCAGTTTTACTTTCAGTCCTTCCTTCCATACTTTATCAAATGCTTTTTCTAAATCTATCCAGACTGCTAGGGTGTGCTTTTTCTCTTGGAAGGCATCCTCTATTTCCTGAGCTATATAGGTTATTTGATCTTCAGTGGATCTATACTTTCTGAATCCTGCTTGGTGTGGTGTTAAGAGTTGGTTTTCTTCCAGATGCCATGTAAGCCTGCCATTGATAATGCGTTCCATTAATTTTCCTACACAGCTAAGTAGACTGATAGGTCGATAGCCATTTGGTTGTTCCAGGTCTTTTCCTTTCTTTGGGACTGGTATTAGTATAGCTTCCTTCCATGCCTGTGGGACTATTCCTCTCTTCCAGCTGTAATTTAGGACTGCTAGTAGTTTCTTTTTTGCCTTAGTGCCTAGTCCTATTAGCATTTCATTTGTGATTCCATCCTTTCCTGGTGATTTCTTCTTTTTTAGGGTATTCATTGCCTGTTCCATTTCTTCCATTGTTAGATTTGCCATCATATATTCTGCTGCTGTCTCTGTATTACTATGATGTATCTGTTTGTCCTTGATTGCTTTCTTCTGTTCGGTTGTAATATCAATGTGGTTTGCACTGGCATAGTGTTCCATTAGTGCATTTGCAGCCTTTTTTCCTGTAAGCAAGGCATTTCCTTGTTTAATTGTTATTTGTTTGTTTCTAGGTCCTTCATTGTTCATGGCTTTCACTAGTTTCCATAGTTTGTTTCCATCCCTGTCAAAATTCAGGTTTTCTGTTTTTCCTTCCAACAATCTCTTGTTGTTTGATTTACTGTTCTTTTATATTTTGCTGAGATGGCTTTGAGAGAGATGTTCGCTTCAGTTGTTTGTTCTCTCTCTGCTGTCTTCCTGGCATCTTCAACTTTGTCCTCCAAAATTTGTAGTTCTTCAGTCCAGTATGGTTTGTAATTTTTCCTCGCTCCTCTTGGAATAGACTCAATGGCCGCCTGTATTATTGCTCTGTTTAGACTTTCCACCATTTGCTTCATGTTGCCATATCGTGTATTTATGTTTTCACAATATTTGTCTGTTAGTATGGCAAATCTGTCCCAATCTGCTCGTTTGTAATTCCAGCGGGGCAAAGGCTTTTGCTCCTGTGGAACATACTCCATATTCATTACAAGCTTGATTGGTCTGTGGTCACTACCTGCTAATTGGTCAAGCACATGGCGATCGATTTTGTGGAGGATGTCTCCTGTGCAGAAAGCTAAGTCTGGAGTAGAAGTGGTAAACCATCTTCTGGAGTAGAAGCTCGGTGTGTCATCCGCTTTGTTGAGTAGATGGAGATTTGAGTCTATTTCCCAGTCCTCCACTTCATCTCCTCTTTTGTCAGTATCTGGGTATCCCCATCTTTCTGAACGGCTATTAAAGTCTCCGACAATAATGCAGTTTGTGTCAGTTATTTTCATGTTTGAGAGTGTAAGGTCCTTATCTGCTGGGCTATACAGATTGTAAATTCTTATTTTCACGTCCTTTATCATTATATCAACACCTATAATTTCCGTTTGGTTGTCAGAGATCACAGATACTTCGCTGCAAGGTATTGTATTTCATGTAAGTATTACAACTCCTCCTTTGTGTCCTTGTCGGTCGAAACGTGTGGCCTGGTATCTTCTGACTGAGAATTTGCGATCGGCATTGAGGTGTGTCTCTTGAATGCATGCCACATCTATTCTATCTGTGTTAGTGAGACTTTCTTGTTATAAACTCCTTCGGCATTCCACTGTAGTATGTTGAGTGTCCGGGGTGTTTGGTCAATAGCTCTTAACCTACTCCTCTGTGCCTTGACTCCACAGTACAGGGGAAGGTGACCACCAGTAGTCATGGGTGGACCCCCTCGAGGCAGGGGGCCCGGCACTATCACCGCCTGATGGGACTTAGCGGGATTAGCACCATAACGATTAATTTTCATCTGTGGCATCATGAAATGATAAAGTTACATTGCACTGCTTTGTCAAGCCTGTGGCTCAGTACATCCGATTTTGACAAGCATTTATTCGGGATGCTTTCCCTAGCCTTTGACTGTCCCCAGTCTACCTACAAGGCAGCAGGTTTGTGTGTATCTTCATCTGGTCCCTCTCCCTTGACCTGTCCGACATGGGTGACCCTACCAGTAGCTGTGCTACCTGTCGGCATAGCTCTTGGGGTCATTGGAATGCGCAAGCCCCTCTACCTTGTCAAGGTGGACGCACGGCAGAGGGGGCCAGTGGGTCTGATGTTTTTTTTTTTTAAAATTGTTATTTGAAAGTGCATTGCTATTAATTCCTGCTGCTTATTTCGAACTATAGCTGACATTGTTAATCTTTTAAGAGATTCTGTTGCTCTGGCTTCCTGTTGGCATTTTATCTAAGTTTTCTATATCAATCCTTGTTATCCTTGTAAGTTGTTATCCATTGCAAGTCTAGTCCGGCTTGTGTGATTTGTGAGGTCTTGTCTTTAATTTACAGCCATGCTAATCATTATACTATTTTCACCTGTAAGTCTGCATTTGTTATTGAAACAAACCAGTTAATGGAGGTGCATGAGCTACATCTGTTTTAGTTTAGTGTACCAGTCTTACACACCATAAATTCTTAGCTCTCTACACAAAACTGTTTTGTCTGTTGGAGTCATAATAATATAGCCTCCTTCAGTCATAACTATGTGTTAGTGCTGTCTATGAGCATTTGACTACAAGGTGCAAGCTTGTGCACATCTGTTTAGGGAACAAATTGTTGCCCATGCAGCATTTTTTCTTCTCAGAATCATTGAAAGATCCCTAAGAAATGATAATAACCAATACAGTTTAGTGTCAGTAACATCAGTTGTTGCTTAGGGGTTGTAAACAAAATTTCACAATCCTGTGATACCAGGGTGCAAAGTCCGCCACAGGCAGTTTGGAAGCAGACTGTTTTGCTTTGATTGTCACAGTGGGATGAAGGAAATCAATTGTAAACTGCTAAATATAAAATTTGCTTGGTAAATTACTAAATGTAAAATTTGCTAGACAATTAAAACGCTAAATAAAATGCTGGGATTGATTGATCTGTCCTATAATGGACAAGCAACTAACACCATCACTTAATTAATGAAAATGTTCTTCACAAATGCTTTAGTGGAGTTATAATTTGTGAAAACCTAACCTGCACATGACACTGATGGTGACCACAAGTGTAAACAGCCTGTATTTCTCAATCATCAACAAAATCACGCTAACAGACAAGAGCCATGGTAGAAACATTCTGTAATGGTATAATTTTCTTTTAACTGATTCAGTCTAGCAATCTGAAAACTGGCTCACAGCTCAGTTTCTAATGCTAATGAGCCACAGACTGTAGTGTTCTATGATAATATTTAAAATGTTTTTTTTTTTTTCATTTTTTAAAGTAGAATTCTGTATTAAGTGTTTGAAACCCATGCTGTGTAAGCATAAAGACTTTATACTGAATCTGCGATTACTATCATAACACATGTGTTACATTCTAGTTTCAGTGACTGTATTTCAGTAAAAAAAAAAGTATTAATTGATTAACTTCATGTTATATCTAAGTCTGTAGACTCCTCCTGACAGGATATAGTGAAGAATGCCAGGCATTACATTGTGCAACCTATTGTTTGTGACTTCTTAGTTAAATTTAGGATAGTTTTAGCTGGCCACATCCTAACCATATTTCCTAGGTGCCAAACAAATGATGTCAATAGCAAACAAACACATATGGGCTTGCAAATGAATCAGTTATCTGATTCTGTCCAAGTTAGTTGTTAATTTAACTCTTTTTGTACCAAGCAAATCACCCTCATCTACTCCTGTATGACCAGAGTAATTTGAATGTTGTTAAAAACTGTATACAAGTGTGGAGTAACCACAAATGTATGATTGTTTGCTTCGTATGGAGTAAATAAAATACATTCAGATATCTTGCCATGGTCATTGTTGAATGTGTGTTTAGTTTCTTTGGTGCAGAATAAGTTAATATAGTATCTTGTTGTGGTCATTGCTGAATGTGTGTTTAGTTTGTTTGGTATAGAATGAGTTAATAGTATATTAACTATCTTGCTGTGGTCATTGTTGAATGTGTGTTTAGTTTGGTGCAGAATGAGTTAATATACTATCTTGTCATGGTCATTGTTTAATATTTGTTTAGTTTGTTTGGTGCAGAATGCTGATCAATTACCATGCTTTGATTTCAGACCAAGTTGTACAGTAACTACTGGTGCATTTTGTACACTGGTAGAAGCAAATTTTCTCCCCGAATCGATCTGTATGAAAAAAAACCACAAGTGGACCACACGCCTTGCAAAAAAACTATCTACATAGAAGAAACAAAATGGGTGAAGATCGACTCATCAGACAGTGCATTCAGTTTTGAAGTAAAGCATAACAAGCAGTACATTTTTATAACTGCCTCAGATTCAGAGGTCAGCTTATGGATCCTAAGTCTATGCTGTGTTAGCAAAGAACTTTTTGATACAAAGAATATAATTGGAATAGATGACCTGGACAAAATGGACAGCTACCAGACAGAAATTGGAGAAGAATACGTTGTAAAAGAAAACATTCTTTATTCTAGCTCCAGTGAACGTAAGTATCTTATATTTCTGTTATACTATTCTTGCCCTAAAGTTTATAGGAAAGTACCACCTTCATTTATTTTATTTTCATTTTTGTCTCTATGAGTAGCAGAATATAACTAGTGTTCTATAATACGCTTTCGTATGTGCTTCTTCCACTGTGGTGTTCTTTGTCATACTTACACTGGGTATCCAAAAATACTTAGCAAAGTTTATCAACTGAGCATATGGCCACACCTGGAATACGGGTCAACTGCGTTCAGCATCAAAAACCACACTACAAGAACTGGACAAGGTGCATAATCAAGCACTTTAGAGCCACAACAGGAGGGATGAGATCAACCCCTATAGTGGAGATGGAGAACATGTGGAGGACACAAGCACTGAGAGAGTGCAGCGATATGAAAACGATAATACAAGCAGAAAAGTTCCTCAGCTTGCCAGGCCACCCTGTGAAGAACAGATTTGAAAACTTAGCTATGGGGCAGTTGAAAAGAAGCAGTTTTATCCACCAGGCCAAATGACTCTGCAGAGAAACCACCGATCTGCCCACAGTTGGTATCCCCCTGAAAACTATACCAGAGCGAACTCCATGGAAAGATGAACATAGACTGTCACTACAAATCCAGACAAAAGTGAGAGGAATATTTGACAAGGAAGAACAGAACAGTGTACAGTGCAGAACAGCCACTCTCAGCTTCTTTGATGAAGAATACCCACAGGACCTCTGGATCTGAGACTACACAGATGGGTCAGTACAAAATGCTGTTCGAAATGGAGGAGCTGGAGTGTACATAGACTACCCAAATAATACTAGGGGCATGGCCAGAGTACCAACAAGAAAGTACTGCCATAACTATGATGCTGAAATTGAAGCAATCAAGAGAGCAACAGAGAAATTACTAAATACCAGCCATGGTACACAACCTGTGGTGATATTGTCAGAAGCAAAATCAGTACTCGAGGCGCTTCTGTCTGGGAAATTGCCAGTACTAAGGACACTACTTTCTGAACAGAATAAGATCACCATACAGTGGATACCATCCCACAGTGGAGTACATGGAAATGACAGAGCTGATCGATTGGCTAAGGAAGGAGCAAAAGAAGAACAGCCTGATTTACCTGTTACATACCACCAAAAGAAAAGAATGATCAAATCAGTCAGAAAGCCACCAAAACCTGCTCAAGACGACTACCACGTTATGGACTAGACCAGAACAAGTCATTATTCTGCGCCTCAGAACAGGTCACAATAGATTATGCAACCACATGTATACAGAATTCAAGATTGGTGAATCAGCCATGTGCACATGTGGATTGGCGTCGCAGACAGCAGAGCACATACTCCAAGACTGCCCAAAATATAACATATCTAGGCAAACCTTCTGGCCTAGAGAGACGACAGTGGAAGATAAACTCTATGGACCACTGAGTGAACTAAAAAAGAAAGTTACATTCATACAAGAGACAACATTGCGGTTATAGATATATTTCAAGTGAACGAAAGAAGAAGAAAAACTGGTTATCCATAGTCTACTGGGACAGTATTTTGCTGTTTTTCCGCTGTCATATCAGAGTGATATTGCTTTCTGTTGGAGGGTAGTCAAGATGCACGGTGAAACCATTTTATTTGTTATTGTTGTTGTTTCTTGTTTAAAGGTACTCTAAAGCTGGTGTTTGCCTACTGATTTTCTGATTTAATCAATCTATGTCTTATCATTCCTTGTTAATCATTTCATCCTTGCTTAAAAATGTTTCTGTTTTCTTTGTCTGTCTGATTTCTCTGTTATGTTGTTCAGCATTGGATTAGGTAAAACTTTCTGATTTCTATTTTATGCTGTTCAGCATCAAATTAGGAAGAGCTTTCTGATTTCTCTATTATGATGTTCAACATCAAATTAGGAAGAGCTTTCTGATTTCTCTGTTATGCTGTTCAGCATCAGGTTAGAAAGAGGTTTTTGATTTCTCTACTATGCTGTTCAGCATCAGTTTAGAAAGAGGTTTTAGATTTCTCTACTATGCTGTTCAGCATCAGGTTAGAAAGAGGTTTTTGGACACAGTCTTTGTGTGGATTGCCTATAAAAGGTGTTCATGACTTCTGCTATTCCACTAACTTGCAAGATCTGCCTCTTGCTCTGTTTCAAGGACCTGTTTCCATGCATTGAGGCATATTGAGCATATGGTCCTGACTAGATATTTGTATAGACCAATCAACACTCGAAGGCTGAAGCGGTCAGTATCACACCGGGCTCTGTATCTATTGTATGTAAATGTAAGTGCTGGTTGGGGATGGTCTTGTTACATGACTGACCCACCTGACTCTCTGTCTTTCAACAAAATCCATTGCTGACATTGTGCCAACTTGCTTCCTGATGTTATCTTTCTCATCTGCTCACTTTTTGTCACATTTAAGTATCTTTGCATGCATTTTGTCGCTGTTATTACTAATTCTTTTTATGTGAATTTTTTGTTTGCTATCAATGTGTAGATATGGCACTGATTGTATAAAATAGGCCATCTTGTAAATGTGGCATTAACTCTTTTTATATGGGACATTTTTCTCAACAGATCACAAACTAAAAGTTGGGATTAAAATTGTGCAAAGGGAGGTCAGAAAATTATTGTTCTGAGTGAACATGCACATTTTGGTCTATAAAAGCCAGCATATTAATTAAAAAATCATTAATTTTTATGTTGTACCTCAGATAAATTATGCTTAATGCACTAATCATTTATTCTTGTTGATTTAGTCCAGGGATCTATGTATCAGAACTCTGAACTAAATCACACCTAACGCAACAAGGGCACTTCTTCAATATTCTTTTCTTTTGCCTTTTATCTCCCATTTGGGCATAGGTTCTCAGCCAAGCCATTCAATAGTTTTTGTTATCTCCTGCAGCTCTGTCCATGTTCTGCACATATTATTCATTGAATTTTAATTCTCTTCTCCATGTGTTTTTAGGTCTCCCACAATTTTGTTCCCCCCTCTGAATTCCAGAGAAGAGAGTGTCTAGTTATACTACCCTCAGCTTTTCTCAGTGTGTGGTCTATTCAGTGTCAGCGTCTGTTCCTCACCTCTTGATTCACTGGCATTTGTTTAGTTCTCTCCATGAGCTCCACATTGGTGATTTTGTCATAGCATTTTGTGTACGCCGAAAAATATAATGAGAAATGTAAGAGATGATATAAACAGGGAGCTATATGATGCCCTAAATATTGGTAGTCATGACGTACCAGAGATTCGGTATGCTGATGATACAGTATTGCTATCCACAACACAGACTGGTATAGAAAACCTAATAGACTCAACCGAATTGAATAGTGAAAATCATAACTTATATCTTAACATAGCAAAACAAAGATAATGCATACAGATAAAACCACAATGGAGAAAGAAATATGTTTATGAGGAAAAATTGGAGGTGGTGGACAATTGGGTCATTGATTACCAACAACGGTGACACAATGAAATAAATTAAATTATGACTATCAGTTGCTCTTCAAAGACTAAAAAAACTGAATAAATTATGGAATGGGACAGATAGAACTACAAAAATTAGATTTTTAAGAGTGTTACCGATCTGACCGAAAGAACAGGCGAAAAGGTGGGATACTGACCCTTGTAAGAAATAACATCATGGCTTCCCAAATCAAAGTCTACATGGAAGGGGCTGAGTATCAGACACTTAAACTTAAGACAGGTAATACAGATCTACATCTGATCAATTACTACTGTCCAAGTGACCGCCCACAGGCACTGAACACTCTACCACTAAAAGAAAAAATGATTGTGTGTGGCGATTTCAACAGCCACTCGCAGAGCTGGGGCTATGATCACATGGACCAGAGAGGAGAGAGACTGGAAGACTGGCAAGATGAGAATAGATTCATGTTGATTAACAAGCCGTCCGACCCACATACTTTCTACTCGAGATCATGGCACTCTACAACTACACCTGACCTGGCTTTTCATTCACCAGACCTGGAGTGGAACATTACACGAACTGTTGGGAAACAACTTGGTGGCAGTGACCATCGGCCAGTCTTTCTAACAGTAGAAAATGAGCTTGTAAGTGAAAGCAGCACCCTCTCGAGGTGGAACTACAAGAAAGCAGACTGGGCAATGTACAAGCATCGCACCAGCATACTGGTTAGAAACCTGAACACTGAGAAAGACATAAATAAAGCAGTTGAAGAGTTTGGGAAATGCATACTACAGGCAGCGCGAGAAACAGTACCAAGAGGAGCCCGTAAACAATATAAACCCTACTGGAGTAGTGAACTGGAACAGTTGCATAATGATGTTGAAGTGTGTAGAAAGCAAGCAGAGGCCACACCCAGCCAAGAGCACCACAATAAATTCCAGCAAGCAAAAGCCAAATTTCAAAGGGCCAAGCTGCAGGCTAGACGGAAAAGCTGGCAGGAGAAAACAGAGTCTCTGAACTTTGAAAGAGACACAAGGAAATTGTGGAAGCTAATAAAACAGCTTAATGACGAGGGCACAGGGAGAAACTCAAAAATTGCACTACATAAAGATGGAAAAATCTTAACAAGAAAGCAAGCAGCTGACCATTTTGCGGACTCGTTCGCACAAGATAGCAATATCAAAATTAGTCCAGAGAAACAACAAGAGATTCGAGAGAAACGACAACATACAGGACAGAAGGAAATAGTACATGAGGTTCTGGAGGCACCCATCACAATCAGCGAACTGGAGCTAGCCATATCAAAACTGAAAATGAGAAAGTCACCAGGAGCTGATGGTATCTCCAATGAAATGATCAGGAACCTAGGAACAGAGGCCAAAACAAATCTGTTGCAGATCTTCAATAACAGCTGGACCTTAGGCAGTGTTCCACAAGCCTGGAGAGAAGCAATCATGATACCCCTCCTAAAATCAGGGAAAGATGGTTCCATTGCCTCTAGCTACAGACCAATTAGCCTCACCAGCTGTCTCTGCAAAACACTGGAGCGCATCATCAATCACAGACTGCAGTGGTACATTGAAAGTAAAAACATCCTTGTGCCACAGCAGGCTGGCTTTAGGCAGTGCTACTCTACGGAAGATCAGACAACCTACCTCTCTCAAGAAATTGAGGATGCATTCCAAGAGAAGAAGCTGGTGCTTGCGGCATGGATAGATCTGAAGAAAGCCTTTGACAAAGTCTGGAAAGAAGGTCTGATGAAGAAACTGAGAAACTGCAAAGTCAATGGAAGAATGTACAAATGGGTGAAAGCATACTTGCACAACAGAAGAGCCCGAGTACAGATAGACGGACTCAAGAGCAAGAAAGTACTACTGCGTCACGGTGTCCCCCAGGGCGGAGTCTTGTCCCCCACACTTTTTCTAATCTTCATCAATGATCTTGTTGCTCACCTACCGCATGGAATTAAAGCGGCAATGTACGCCGATGACCTGGTTCTATGGAGCACAAATGAATATGCATCAGTGGCCACCAGATTGTTACAAAGAGCCTTAGATACATTTGCTGTATGGGCAAATAGATGGTGTGTCAGCATAAACACTGACAAGTGCAGCACAACCCTATTTACCCTCTCTCCAAAACAAAAGGCAGGGATCATCCAGATAAATGGAACACCCCTAAGAGAAGATAAAGAACCAACATACCTTGGAGTAACATTTGATGGCAAGCTGACATGGAGAAAGCACATCAACAAAGCAGTAGCAAAAGCCAGAAGGAAAATAGCCATCCTGAGAAAGCTAAGTGGAACCACATGGGGAGCCAGTACGAAAATACTTAGCAAAGTTTACCAACAGAGCATACGACCACACCTGGAATATGGGTCAACTGCGTGGTGTTCAGCATCAAATACCACACTACAAGAGCTGGACAAGGTGCAAAATCAAGCACTTAGAGTCACCACAGGAGGGATGAGATCAACCCCTATAGTGGAAATGGAGAAGATGGGGAGGACACAGGCACTGAGTGAGCGCAGAGATACGAAAACGCTAATACAAGCAGAAAAGTTCCTCAGCTTGCCAGGCCACCCTATGAAGAACAGATTTGAAAACCTAGCTATGGGGCGGTTGAAAAGAAGTAGTTTTATCCACCAGGCCAAACGACTCTGCAGAGAAACCACTGATTTGCCCACAGTTGGTATCCCCCTAACAACTATTCCAGAGCGAACTCCATGGAAAGATGAGCATAGACTATCGTTACAAATCCAGACTAAAGTGAGAGGAATATTTGACAAGGAAGAACAGAACAGTGTGCAGCGCAGAACAGCCACTCTCAGCTTCCTTGATGAAGAATACCCACAGGACCTCTGGATCCGAGTCTACACAGATGGGTCAGCACAAAATGCTGTTCGAAATGGAGGAGCGGGAGTGTACATAGAATACCCAAATAATACTAGGGACACAGCCAGAGTACCCACAGGAAAGTACTGCCATAACTATGATGCCGAAATTGAGGCAATCAAGATAGCAACAGAGAAATTACTAAATAACAGCAATGGTACTCAACCTGTGGTGCTACTAACAGATGCAAAATCAGTACTCGAGGCGCTCCTCTCTGGGAAATTGCCAGTACTAAGGACACTACTTTCTGAACTTAGCAGTCAGCATAAAGTCACCATACAGTGGATACCATCCCACTGTGGAGTACCCGGAAACGACAGAGCTGATCAATTGGCTAAGGAAGGAGCCAAAGAAGAACAGCTTGATGTGCCCGTTACATACCACCAAAAGAAAAGAATGATCAAATCAGTCAGAAAGCCACCAAAACCTGCTCAAGATGACTACCACGTTATGGACAGACCAGAACAAGTCATTATTCTGCGCCTCAGAACAGGACACAATAGATTACGCAACCACATGTATACAAAATTCAAGATTGGTGAAACAGCCATGTGCACATGTGGATTGGCGTCGCAGACAGCAGAGCACATACTCCAAGACTGCCCAAAATATAACATATCTAGGCAAACCTTCTGGCCTAGAGAGACGACAGTGGAAGATAAACTCTATGGACCACTGTGTGAACTGAAAAAAACAGTTCAATTCATGCAAGAGACGACATTGCAGATATAGACATATTTCAAGCGAACGAAAGAAGAAGAAGAAGAAGAAGATTTTTAAGAGCATGCATCTTTCCCATTGCAACATACGCCTGTGAGACCTGGACACTTACTAAACAAGCTGAACAGCGCATAAACGCCTTTGAATATAAATGTTATAGACGAGTTCTAAGAATATCTTGGGTAAAGAAAAGAACAAATGCATCCATACTTCAAGAGCTGAATATTGAAGAAGGTTGGCTATTAAAGACGATAAAACAAAGAAAATTGAAATATTTTGGTCACTTGAAACGTAACGAAAGTTTGGAGAGAACAATAATGGAGGGGTATATGCCTGGGAAGAGAGGAAGAGAAAGGCCAAAGAGAAGATGGGTGCAGGATGTGGTGGATGGTCTCCACATAAGTGTATTGGACGCGGGACATCTTGCTTATGATCGAGAGGTTTTCCGGACGGTTGTTATGGGAGCGAGGTTCTGCAAAGGACATGCTACTGAATGAATGAATTTTGTTTAATTCCAGTGTTCTGCTCAGGCATTGTTTAGTGAATGTTTATAGTTTATTAACAGTTCTGTTAGTTGTTCTTCCTGTTTCTGATCCATATAGTAGTACTGAGTTAACATTGGAGTTAAATATTCTCAGTTTTGTGCTAAGTTTAATTCTGTTTTACTTCCACAAATTTCCTACTGTTAATGAAGGCACCTCTTGCTGTTTGTTCTTTTATTTTAATATCTCTGCCAGTTCCTCCATTTTCTTTTACATTGCTACCTAAATAGGTGTATGATTCCATCCCTTGGAGTCAGGTTTCACTAAAGGAGATTAGGTTGTTTTTATTTTTGCTTGGTTTAATCTCATTACCGGCTCTGTGGTGATGGGGTTACGAATGCAATTCATAATTCCGCACACTGTGTTTGAAACACAGCTGCGGACGATTTGGAAGCAGACCGCCTTGCGTTGGTTTCCATGCAATGGTATGAGTGTCGGTCATTCAGAAAGTAATGGCAAACTACTGAATGTAAAATATGCCCAGGAACTACACACAGCCAAAAAATGCTGGAGCTGACAGTTATGTCCTGTAAAGGATATGCAACTAACTTTAAACTAACTTTAAAAAATTATTAAATTTCATCATCTTTTAGCTCTATACATTTTTTTTTTAAAAGCATTTTTATTTGGGTCGTTGCATGCATGGAAATTGTGTTTATTTTGTGTAATTTGATGTTAAATTAGTTTGGTTACTACATATATGGGAGGCATGAGCATGCAGTGGCTAGCATATTTGCCTGTCAACCGATTGGTCATGTCTATGAATTCCCAGCGAGGCCTGGTTTTTTTTTTTTTAACTGACCTAACATGGGGCCAGCAAATATCCTAGGGAGTACAAGTGGTGACCGTGACATCCATCACACCACCCATCAAGTGACAGTTGGTCTATACAAATATGGGGTTGGCACCATTACCCAAAATGTCTGAAGAGATGTAGAAAGGTCCTTTACTGACTTTACAGAAATGCAGGTATCTAGATACATGGATAACATCAGATGGAAGATTGACCACACACATAAATCACAACAGAATAGGACAAGCAAACATTTGTGTTTATAACATGAAGATCATCAGATGCAAGAGAAAAAAAAACCCTGTTACTGAAGTTTAGAAAAAGAATTCTTGCTTGTTACATAGAACCAGTTTTAGAAAAGTGGGGGGGGGGGGGGGGGGGGGGGAGAAAAGAAAAAGAGAAATGAAATAGTTTGGACGTGTAAAAAAAGCCTAGATAAGATCATTGTTGAGGGAAGTATACTGGCGAGGCAGAGAGGAGGAGGAACACAATGTAGATAGATTTGAGCTGTAATAGATGATTTACACATGACAACAATAGAGACAGGACTTCTTTCTAGCTTATGGCAGAGAAATTCTAAACGACTGCTATGGGGGGATAAGTTCTGCAGTAGGACAGGCTACCAGATGATGAGACTCATGAAAAAGATAGGAATTCCCTTAGAAGTCTTGGTGATATTTAGTTTATTTCATTGTGACCATAAGATTGAGAATTTCTCCTACACATGTGTAATAAAATAATCACAGAACTACTATAGTGAACAGCCACTTCTTTAACTAATGTTTGCATATCCTTTACAGGACATCGCTGTCAACATCAGCATCTTTCAGCTGATTGTTGATTTCTTTGGCAAGATTATGCTCAGTAGTTTGCCATTGCTTTCTGAGCGTCTGGCTCACATACCCCGTAAGTTACCGACACGATTCGAACCACAGCTGATTCTCACCGTCGTCACGTTACTAAGAAAAGTCGCTAACCTCTAGGCCAGGAAGCCGGCCACTTCTTACTCGCATGAAATGGTGTGCACTTTTGTTGTAATTATATCTTTTCTGTACCATTTCAGTGTGTACTTTCATAGTTGTAATTATTTCTTTTCAGTATATACTTTCATAGTTATAATTATCTCTTTTCTGTACTATTTCAGTATATGCTTTCATAGTTGTAATTATCCGTTTTCTGTAACATTTCAGTATCTGCTTTCATAGTTGTAATTATCCATTTTCTGTACTATTTCACTATATACTTTCATAATTGTAATTATCCCTCTTATGTACCATTTCAGTGTATATCTTCATTGCTGTAACTATCCCTTTTCTGTACCATTTCAGTATCTGCTTTCATAGTTGTAATTATCCCTCTTCTGTACCATTTCAGTATATACTTTCATAGTTGTAATTATCTCTTTTCTGTACTATTTCACTAAATACTTTCATAGTTGTAATTATCCCTCTTCTGTACCATTTCAGTGTATATTTTCATAGTTGTAATTATCCCTCTTCTGTACCATTTCAGTGTATATTTTCATTGTTGTAATGATCCCTCTTCTGTACCATTTCAGTTTACACTTTTGTGGTTTCTGCCTGCCGGACTGGGTCATGTATACAACATGGCTTGCAAGGTCTGTACAAACTGCGTGTTGGGCACACAGCTTTACAACTTCTTCAGCACGACTCTGAGAAGGAAGTAGCAAGCTGGTCACTTATGACGTTAAAGAAATTTGGCCATTCTCCCCACACATTTTTCTTAGAATGTGGCACACGTAGCACAACAGGAGCAGGCAAATTTATTTTTCAAACAGTCCAGGGAGAAAAGATAACAGAGTGTCTGAACTTTGAGGCCAAGCGGTTGCATAAACAGAATAATGAGTCAGATAATTCTTCTGTGGCAGAAGTTTTCAAAGGGTCAACTAGATCTGATGCTAACAACACTGAAAGAGCTAAGCGACCAGTACCACCACAAAAACCTAATTCCTTGAGTGTTAGAAATAGCTTACCTGAAAATACAGAGCTTCAGGGCATGCATTATGTCAATGGACAACAACTGTCCAGAAAGGGCATCCCAGCTTTTGGCATTCCAGTGTTTGGTCCACCAACAGTCCAAGTACCAAATGAAAGGGGCGATAATGATGATCTTGTGCCCGTGGAAGGTGAAGGCACCAACAGGGAGGATTTGAGTGATTTAGCTTTACATTCTGCTTCAGTTGAAAATAACACAAAGCCAATGTTAAAATGGTCTTCTTCCTATCAGCCATCAGAATCTGGGAGCAAGAAGGAAGGTAAGAAAGCACAGAAAGAGTGGAAAAAGGAACAGAGAAAGCGAGAAGAAGATGAGAAAAAAGAGAGAAAGAGACAAGAAGAGGAGCAGAAGAAGCAAGAAGAAGAGCAGAAAAAAGAGAGAAAAAGACAGGAAGAGGAAAAGAAAAAGGAGCAGAAGAAAAGAGAAGAGGATGAAAAGAGAATTAAGAAAGAGCAGAAAAAAAAGCTGAAAGAGGCTAAAAGACCTTCAACCAACAGTCGTTCTGCATCAGTTAGTGACTCGGTGGTAAGCTTTGCAAGTCCTGAAGCAGAAGACCTCTCAACATATACAGAGGTCGAGCTACTAGGCTCTTCTGTCTTCACTGAAAAGATTTACAGTGAACCGTGGGGCGCTTTGCCTTGCATTCCAGTGTCACCTGGTGGAGATGTCAATGAAGTTGTATATACCGAACCAGAGAAAAGGCCAGTTCATCAAACTGCAGCTATTGAACCAAGGGAAATTACACACAGTGAACATTATGAACCAGTTGAGATCACAGAACCTGAATATAGTACTCCTCATGTGATTCTTCCCAAGCAAGAACGAACCGGTGAGATTGGTGACACAGATACGTATTCACATTTAAATGCAGGTAAATCAACTATTATGCAAGAGAACCTATATGGGATGGCATCAGCTTCATCTACAGTCACAGAATGTGATGAAGAAAACCCTTACGAAGACGACAGTGGTCCCACATACGAAAGTGTAGGTTAAAGGAGTCGTGTTATTTTATGCTTACAGTATTTTCTAATGCCTTGAATGTAGATTACTAGCAAATGATATTGTATGAAAATATGTAGGACCACATGTCAAATGTTACATTATGACCTTTATTCTATACTAGTGGCACCTTTCTGTCTTGAAAGATGATAGTTTGTTATATTGTGCTTTAAAAAAGGCATAATAACTACAACCTATGGTGGTAGCGAATGAAACTGAACAGACCAATTAATATGGTAAATGTTCATCCACAATGGATGCATGTGATGACATGATTATTTCCACCATCACGCACCATCTGCAATCATTTTCTCCTTTGTCTTTATTCCCTTCATGCAACATGACCGGTGGCAACTTGTTCCCAAGATGCAATATCTATGCCTGTATCATTCATATCCCATTTACACACATCTTTGTACCGTAGTAGAGGTCAACCCTGAAATCTTTCGCCCATCCGTAATTCACAAAACAAAAGATGTCCTTTGGTATACTACCATTATCCATCCTCCTTGTGTGTTCTTTTCATCAAAGTCTACAAAAACTGAGCATGGAACAAACTGTCATACCACCCAATCTTTCGTAAACATATGAATAAAATTTGATGGAACTGCGGTAAAGCTGTGAAAATGTAAACAATATAAAATAACACAAACTAATACAAAGTATATACACTTTCTCCGTGACTATATGTTGCGTTTTGTGTATGTATTTGTTTGCTTATGAAGGCTAGTCGCCACAACGTCCTGTATGTGTCGTTATTCTGTTATGTAAAGCTGCATTACTTGTGTTATTTTATAATTGTTTACACCCAATCTTTCTAATGCTTTGGCATTGGTGATCTTATTTTGCCATTTAATACCAAATATTCTTCTCAGGCACTACATATTAAAGCTTTTTTAAATGTTTATTTTGGTGTGAGTAATGTTGACAAGGTTTCACTGCCATAAAGAAGAGTACTAAGACACAGGCTTGATAGACCAGGACTTTTGTTTTGGCAGTAAGCTTTCTGTTCTTCCTGACTCTCTTAGCTAAACTGTTCATTGTTGTTGCTGCCTTACCAATCCTGATGTTGATTTCCTGTTCTAGGGAAAATTTATTGTTGACCTCTAATCCTAGATATGTGAAATGGTCAACTATCTCCAGCTCTGCTTCATCAGTAAAGATTGATGGTACCCCATTTGCGCCTGATGTTATAATCTGTGTCTTCTTTTTGCTAATTGTTAAACTAAATTCATAACAAGCATTGAAGAATGCAGATAGTAAGCATTATATTTCTTCCTCAGAGTGGGTCATAATTGCAGCATCAGCTGCAAAAACACCAACTCTCTAATCAATACCCTCCTAATTTTGATCTTTGCCTTAAATCTCTGAGCATTGTAGATGCCGCCATCTGAGTGTGAGTGAATGTATATACTACCGTCCTGATCACAAAAGGCATATTTCAATAGAAATGAAAAGTATATTCCAAAGAGGTTGAGAGCGAGTCCACAACCTTGCTTAATTCCACTCTTGATTTCAAACTCTTCTGAAGATGCACCATCAAACTTGATTATACTCTTCATGCCTGTGTGGAATAATTCCACGATGGACAGAAATGTAAGCATGTAATCGATCTTCTCTGGTGCCTTAAACAGACCCTAACGAGTGACCAAATCGAATAACTTTGTGAGATTGATGAAAGCAATAAACAGTGGTAGATTCTGTTCATGGCATTTTTCTTGCAGCTGTTGCACTGAGAATATCATATCAATGGTAGACTAGTTCCATTGAAAGCCACACTGTGATTCAGGGTAGACTTGATGTCCTAGGACTTGAAGTCTGCACAGAACAATTCTGGCAAATATTTTTCCTAACAGTACATAGAAGTGAGATATCCCTATAGTTGTTACAGTCACTCTGATCCCCCTTGTTCTTGTACAGTGTTATGATGCTTGAATCTTTGAAATCCCGTGGGACCTGTCCTTGCCAGCATAGCTCTATAAGTTGGTGGATCTGTGGAGAGTATAAATACCTTTAACAGTTGTGAAAACTGCTGTCTTCAGTGGTATAGTAAAAGTGTTTTTTGTTTGTTGAGTTTTGTGGTTATGGATCACTTTCATTGCAGATGTATATCTCCAGTAAGTGCTCAGGTCTCCTCCCACAGTTCACACAGGGAGAATCTCAGCACAGTCCATGAAATCTGTAGCACTAATGAAGATCCAAAATGACCAGTTATTACAATCACGTAGTCTGTTAGATATGCTTAAATGAATTATCTCACCATTATCTACTATGGAGGGCGGACGCGCCATGGACCAGGCTGACATTCTGAATGCTCTACAAGAAATAAGACTGTTGTGAGAACCAAGTGATGACTGTGAATCTACAACCATGGTGAACTGCAAATTAAAAGAAGTGTGGCCAAACAAGAATACTACGCAGGAAGCTAAAGAAGATTGATAAACCAACACAGACCTGGTGTCGTTAGCCGCTACACGCTGCGGGATTTGCTGAGGAGGGGATCCGAGCACTTATGGACTGAATGGTTCGATGTTCAATGAGGATGATCTGTCGACTAACTAACTAACTATCTCACCAATAAGGAAAACAGCTGTTCACCGATACACTATAGAGACATCAATGAACAAAGACATGAAAATACATACCTACTTGTACAAAATGAGTTATTTGTTGAGAAGCAACAGTCTTCTTGAAAACAGTATTTTCTTCCTTTAGTAAACGATTGCATTGTGGGACAAAGGGAAGAAAGAAAAAGGTGACTGACAATGTTAATCATCATATACAGTTTTTGTTTAAATGTGGCATCCATGTACAGTGCGTACAGCTTAAGGCAATCTCGAATGTGACAAATTTTTGTTGTAAAGAAAATATTGTATTGCACGTTGTAAATGCATTACTATATGCTTGAACTCTTATAAGAGGAATTTCTGATAAGAAGTATTATTTCTTGGGTCCCAGGTGAGTTTGCTTTATCAGGTCTGCACTGTATCATGTTGATTCCTAAAGTCAAATATTGTTTTCCAATAATATGAAGTTTATCCATATTTTATTTGTGCTTATCTTATGCTGCAGTTAGTTTATAGTTTGATCATTTTTAAAGTATTCTTACACACTTCAAATTTATATATTAACTTGCTTTTCTCATAATGCATAATAATAATCACCGATTTGAACTTCTTTATCTTTCAATAATCCTTTGAAAAAGTTGTTCAAATGGCACAGTTTAATTGTTGATACAGACACCCACAGTAAACGGTTATAATAAATGTCGCAAATAGAGCATTTACATTATTGTATCTTCCTGTGTACAGTTATAGTCTAGGTACATCAAAGCTGCTCTGCGATTTTTGTCTTATAATTTTGCCCTTGTGGTTGCCATATAATTTATTTGTTGTCATTTTATCAGTAATTGCCATAATTGAGGTCATATTCATAAAACTATTGTTTGGTTATTATGACCTGTAAAAGAACACGTTTATTGTGTTAATCACTTGCTATCATTTGTATATACGTAGGTAAGTTAATAAGTCAGTCACAAATGGCTGTAGAAAAATAACTAAATATGATAACAACTTGAAACCAGTTTATTTTTATACGTACCTTGTCCATTTCTCAACATAATTTCTACCAACGTTGATGCACTTATCCCATCGTTTTATCAGTCCTCCCAAACAGGCTGCATAGAACTGCGTGCTATGTTTTCAAAACCATGTTTTCACTTCACATTCAACTTCGGCGTCATTTGCGAAATGTCTCCCGCCAAGGTGGGTTTTCAGTGTTTATGCTGACAAATGTTTGTCCCATAAAGTGGTGCATAGCTGGGTAGAAAAAGTTTCGAGGGCTAGTCAATAAGTAAGTCACACAGTTCTGTGGGATGGCAGGTAAATGAAAACAGAGCACGCAGTTCTATGCAGCCTGTTTAGGAGTACTGATAAAACGATGGGATAAGTGCATCAATGTTGGTGGAAATTATGTTGAGAAATAAAGGGACAATGTATGTATAAAAATAAACTGGTTTCAAGTTGTTATCATATTTAGTTATTTTTCTACAGCCATTTGTGACTTACCCCCATATCTTCAGATTACACAAAGGTAACAAAAATATGTGCTTTCAGTTTACACCCAACAGTGGGCAAAAAGGGCATACTGTAATTCCTAGAATTGTACATTGTCAAATTGTGTGGCTGAATTTCATCTGCAAGGCATCTTGGTCAGTTAGTGCAGCATTTGACATATGCATTCTTTTCTGGACTTCACAACAGCTGTCATAGAATTCCAGAGGCAGCTGAGCATGCAAATAAAATGACTATGTCCTATGTATTTCACAGTTAACAAGCTTTAAATACTTTTACATATATACGTGTGTGCGTGAGAGAGAGAGAGAGAGAGAGAGTGTATGTGTGTGTGTGAGAGAGTTTCAATTCCTTGGGCAGAAAGGAAAACAAACAGATTCATCCATCAAGAGCTGAATATTGAAGTAGATTGGTTATTAAGATAAGACAAAAATTAAGTAAATGAAAATATTTGAGACATGGATGTTTAGGAAAGATAATTGTAGAAAGAAGTTTACTGGGGAGCTAGAGAAGAGGAAGACCACAACATTCAAGATGTGATAGATAGTTTACATCTGACAGCAACAGAGGCGTATGATAGAGAGAGATTTCAAAAGATTTATGCGAGCAAAGTTCTGTGCGGGTCAGGCAACTGTATCATCATGTACATTTATTATCTCAAAGTCGGAGTGGGTTCCCCTGATGGCGAGGGACATTGGTAACAGGAAAAGCTAATCCACACGCAAAATTCAATCCTATGCACTAAAAGTTGTAGTAGCATGAGTATGGACTATGTTTTCGTTTTTATGTCGAACACGTGAATCATGAATACATTGCACTTTAAGCTCTCCCATGTGAATTGTGAATATGTTGTATTACATTGGTTTGAAAACTTCTAGGAAACTTGTATAATGTAATACATTTTGTAGTTGTGTGGAACTGGAGTAGCTGAACTAGTTGTGTAGAAGGGGGACTTTATCACATTGCCAGTATTGTTTTAAATAAGCCAGATACCAGAATTGTGCCTGAGAGGTTTTAAATATTTTAGCAATTCAGCAAACTGGATTCTCGTGTGCTATTACATTTTTATTTATACACAATAATTTATACATCATGAACCATAATGTTACAGGAGCATCAGATGGGGTTTGCTAATCAGTTTCTGTATTTGCTTTAAGCAAGCACTATATGTTAGTGTGCTGATGCTCCTGCTTGAATTATGTCAAGGCATAATTTATTAGAATATGTGTGAATACTTTGACTCCATAATTGACAACAGTAGGGATAGTTGAAAGAAAGTCAGAAGGAGGTTGGCAATAGAAATGCAGAGGTAAAACAGCATTAAGTGGTACAACACCAACAAACAAGTTAAAGTAAACATTGTGAGAATGTTTTTCTAGTGACAACATACAGAGGTGAAACAGCATTAAGTGTTACAACACCAGCAAACAAGTTAAAGTAAACATTGTGAGAATGTTTTTCTAGTGACAACATACAAATGTGTCACATGAACTATTTGACAATTACTAAATAAGAAAACAGGATTTTGAACTTGGAATGCTGTAGATCATGGTGAAAAATACTGATATTCTGCAAGATCTGAATATCAAAGAAACAGGATCATAAACAGATTTATATATCTTGGAAAGTGAGATATGCAGTTAAGGTTAAATTAGACGTCATAGGGTCTTAGAAAGAGCAGAATAGGAAGGCATGAAGAAGGGAGGTCAGCTAACATGAAGGTAGACACAGTACATTAAAGATAGCCTGTGCAGCACTTTCGACGGTCGCACTGCAGAAAGAACCATGTGGGATAAAACCTGGGTCAATGAAAACTTTCTGGTGACTGCCGATCCCATTGACGATGAACTGTATTTTTCGTGGAGGACTTTTGTGTTGGCATTCTGGTGGCGGCATTATGCACAGTGTACCGGTGTGGGCTGTTGCCTTGCCAAGACTCCTGTCTGTTCCACTTTTCACATTGGGCAGTGATGAGCATTTTATGCAATATTGACTGGCATAGGAGCAGAGCATAATGGGTTTGACCCATTGCCATGAAGTTGGAACCGCGACTAACTAACTAACTAACTAGCCTGTGCAGGGAAAAGCATGAGGCAGGGGAACTGGGGAAAGATTGAGAGTCTTTCTGGTGGGTCATGAGGAGAGCCAAGAACTGACAACATAAATATAATGAGTATTTTTTTTTACTTTGTTCTCTAGATATTTTGTAGTAAGAAAATACCTTGAATAAGTATGCTCTTATGTTAGTATTTTTGTTGTTTTAACCAGTTTAATTCATTCATTCATCATGTGCCATGCCAATAAGCGTGGATGGTCATGTTTAGCCATCTATCAGTTTAATACATCCCACAAATTTATTGAGTTTCTTCTCTACTATAACAATAATTTAACAATTCTTTGACTCAGACACTTATCAGAACTTTACACCTAATTCAGTATTCTTTACAACAAAACGGACTAGACTTGTCTTGACTCTGTTTTATACATTTTAAATATAAAATAAAATTTAAATATTTTATGTTTCTTTAATTCTGGAATTTTTGACAGAGCTTTTATTGTGGAATGGAGGGCTGTGAGATAGAGCTTGTAGTGCATTTATCTGCCAACTCAGTGGTCTATGAATTGGTTACCAATAGTAGTGTGATTTTGATTCTGTATCAATGAGGCCCTGGAGTTGCATTTGGATGTCATAATGAAGAAATTATGTTTAAGTGCTACGTATGTTTTTATGAAAGTCATATTCATATTGATGATGATCCATGCAGTTAACTAATAATAAATACTAAAAATGTTGAGCCTGGAACATCCTTCAATTGCTCCTGACCTGGAACAGCCTAATTTTTTTTGGTTCCCTCGCATTAAATCAGCACCTGTATGGCAGCAATTCAAGGGTTTTAACCAGTAATGCAACAAAGCAGAGAGAAATATCGAAGCTGAGAGAGGTATCAAAGATGGATTACAGGAGTATACAGGGGGAGGGAGAGGGGACGCTCACGGATACACAGAAATCTATAACTTTAACTGTGACATTTTTCATTTCATACTTGTTTCTTTACTTTGTTGCTATTTAACTATTGTTTTAAAGCATACAACTTTTACAATTCTGTGATCAGTTTAACCAGTTGCTAAAGTTGCATGCCATATTTATTCTAAGGCGCTGCTATACAGGAGTATTTGAAATGTATTAGCTGTTTGTCTGAGCTCCCAGTATCAGTAATTCTTAATCATATTTACTTGTGTTTTCTAATATATATATATATATATATATATATATATATATATATATACATACAGTGGTACCTCGGGTTACGAACGCCTCAGGTCACGAACGATTCGAGTTACAAACAAGAACTTCAAAGAATGTTTGTCTCGGGTAACGAACAGTGCCTCGGGTTACGAACGAAGATGAAAGAGAGAGAGCGAGAGCAAGGTTTAACATTGGAGACAAACGATAGCGAACAGTACAAACGAAGGCCACGCAGTACTAACAACGCTTAGCGCTAGCCTAGTAGCCTAGTTTTGCATGCGTGCGCAACCTCGCATTCATTGGCCTTACTACACAGTACTAAAAGATTTCTTAGCAGTGACACTGTGTTCAGTTTATCTCTTTCATTATCTTCCTTGTTAACCCCATCAATTATGAGTTGAAGAACGGTAGTGGTGCTGCTAGGAAGCAGAAACATATAACAGTAGAGGTAAAGAATGAAATAATTATGAAACATAAAAATGGCATTCATGTGTGTGACATTGCTAATGAGTACAGCATGACAAAATCAACAATCTCCACCATCATAAAGAACAAAGAGTTACTCAAATCAATCGATTTGGCTAAAGGCATAATCTAAGCTGCAGAAGCAAAGACCTCAAATTTTAGAGAAAGTTGAAAATCTTCTCTTGATCTGGATCAATGAAAAGCAAATTGCAGGAGACGGTGTTGGTGAGGCACCGAATCGAGTTATGGAACGAATTAAGTTCGTAACCCGAGGTACCTCTCTCTCTCTCTCTCTCTCTCTCTCTCTCTCTCTCTCTCTCTCTCTCTCTCTCTCTCTCTCTCTCTCTCTCTCTCTCTCTCTCTCTCTCTGTGGGTGGGTTGGGGGGGGGGGGGGGGGGTGGTGATCGAGTGAAATGGCGAGTCATGACAGCCCACGCTTTCCCGCATGGCACATGTTTGATATATAATATAATATAATATAATATAATATAAGATTGCAGTAAACAATGGTCCATTGTTTCTTGACCTGGCATCACCTAAATATATTCTATGTTCTTGCTTCTTCACTCAGTCTGCACAATTGATTTCTATGTTCTTGCTTCTTCACTCAGTCTGCACAATTGTTTTCTATGTTCTTGCTTCTTCACTCAGTCTGCACAATTGTTTTCTATGTTCTTGCTCCCTCACTCAGTCTGCACAATTGTTTTCTATGTTCTTGCTCCCTCACTCAGTCTGCACAATTGTTTTCTATGTTCTTGCTTCTTCACTCAGTCTGCACAATTGTTTTCTATGTTCTTGCTTCTTCACTCAGTCTGCACAATTGTTTTCTATGTTCTTGCGTCTTCACTCAGTCTGCACAATTGTTTTCTATGTTCTTGCTCCCTCACTCAGTCTGCACAATTGTTTTCTATGTTCTTGCTCCCTCACTCAGTCTGCACAATTGTTTTCTATGTTCTTGCTCCCTCACTCAATCTGCACTCAAATGGCAGAGATTCAAGGATGCTAATGATGTTATCATATATGAGAGGCTTCAAAATCTCAGATTTGGGTTACATGAATATACAAAGATACACACACACATGCAGCTCTGTGGGCAACCTATTGTTAAAAGTTGCATTCCATATTTCTAGGTCAGTGCTGTGTCTTTACATTGAAAATGTCTTGATACTTGTCCAAGGTCCCAGTATCAGTGACACTTAATTGCATGTACTTCTGGTAAATATGAAAGATTGCAGTATCCTATCTCTGTGATATACCTCGTTACTTACTACATTTTTGCAGCTATTTACATTATAAATTTTTTTCATATATTTACATATGTGAAAACTTACAAACTATATAGCATACTGTAATTGACTTTCAACAGTTGCAATTTCAGTTAAACTGAAGTTGTTGCATGGTTTTTGTGAAAAATTACATTCTCTCAAACTAAATATATTTTGCAGTAACTTGTCTATTTTTGCTAGGTGTACATATTGCATAATGTTTAAACATGTTTAGTATTTTTGTTCTCTCCTGTGTATTGGCTCTGAAATGTATGAAGGCTGTTGGATATGATCTAGTTCTCAGAAAATATATTGATATTAGTTAACATTATGTCATTGTTATTTCTAATTGTAGACTTCAACAGTTGTGCTGTTACATACTTTTTTTTCTCATTTATTGTTATATGAATATATATATATATATATATATATATATAGTATATATATATATATATATATATATATATATATATACGAACAAAAATACAGTTCTTTTTTATAAAAATGTTACTGTGATAATATTTCTCATGCGTGCATGCCTTCATTGAAGAAATAAATAGATTGCTAGTGTTAATTTTAACATTTCATGCTGAATTATACAGGCGAATGAGATACCATTGCCATCTTGGAACTATTTGTGATACTGCTTCTATCCCATAGTCCACTCTGTGAGCTGTAAATGTGTCACTGTGGATTCCTTTTGTCCATAGTCAAGTCGTACATTTCTCCCTACCTTTAATTGAACTTACAAGTGTAGCAATATTGTAACCTGTCCACTCTTTTGTGTTGTTGATTTGAGGTTTCTTTTGTCTGTCCATTCACCCATTGACATTGGCTGTTACTTCTTGGAGGATAATCTTCACCAAGGTCTGGTCACTCCAGGAGCCACAGTAGCATAGTGGCTAGACACTCACCTGCTGGCCCGTGGTCACTAATTTGAATCTGCATCAGGGTGGATTTTTTTAATGGATCTGCGCTCCCTGGTCAACTCAGCCTTAAGTGGGCACCAGAAATGCCTTGGGAAGTCAGGAAGTCAAGGTGGCCACATCACCCCCTGAGTGCTGATTGTCCTAACATCGTATGCCCAGTGCACTGTGTGGCATGTGAATGGGTCCTTTACTTTACTGACTTATTAAACACTCAATGCTCCTTGGTCAAATAACAGGGGCTTTTACTCTCTTTTATTGGTCAATTCATGCAAGTTTGCAATCTTTCACTATTGTCAAGAACGCTCCTTGGTCAAATAACAGGGGCTTTTACTCTCTTTTCTTGGTCAATTCATGCAAGTTTGCAATCTTTCACTATTGTCAAGAATTCTTCTAGGCAATCTGTGTAAGTAATTATTCTTTCTCTGATGATTTTTTGGGGGGTTCTGTATATACAATATGGTCAAAGTTTCTGAAACACTTGTGTTCCTTGCTGCAGATCTCCAGCAAGCGTCAAGCTTAACACTCTCATACAGGAGAATAAACAACATTGTCAGTTTGTGTACTTTGATTTTATAGGGAATCTTTTGCGGATTATATTTCGTCAGCCATGGCACATGGTTGCAACTTGATTCTTGTCTAGATTTCTTTACCTTAACATGTATCATTGTATAGAGCGAACCTGAAATAATCACATCAATATTTTCACGCTTCAGCAGGATTTTGGTTCCTTTATTCTGTGTATAGCTATTTGTCAGTATCTTGCCTTTCTCTTAACTATTTCTATTCCTTTAGTTCTTGGGGATTTCTCTAATCTTAGCATGAGTTTATGGAGTTCAGATTCAGTATGTCAGAGGGTAAAAGCATATAGAAATGTTTTGGTAAAATCAATCAGTCTCATTATGAGAGAATTGTTATGGATTTATTTTGTTTGATTTAGACTGACATTGTTCAAATGTGTATTTCAAATTAAATGTATAATTACATATGTTGAATTGGTATTAAATGTATTTTGTCTGTGCTCAGATATTCTACCTTTTCAAAACATGTTGAAATACATAGACTTCAATTTCATTTTCTTCACATTTAGCCTATTGTTCTAATATGCATAATTTTACCTCCAAAATTGTTCAGACTATTAATAATTTTTTCCTTAACAATATCAAATTCTTGTCCTGAAATTGAAGGCATATGTGAAGTGAAATTGAAGGCAGATGTGAAGTGAAATTGAAGTCTTATGTGAAGTGAAATTGAAGGCATATGTAAAGTGAAATTGAAGGCAGATGTGAAGTGAAATTTAAGGCAGATGTGAAACGAAATGTAAGGCATATGTGAAGTGAAATTGAAGGCAGATGTGAAGTGAAATTTAAGGCAGATGTGAAGTGAAATTTAAGGCAGATGTGAAGCGAAATTTAAGGCATATGTGAAGTGAAATTTAAGGCATATGTGAAGTGAAATTTAAGGCAGATGTGAAGTGAAATTGAAGTCTTATGTGAAGTGAAATTGAAGGCATATGTGAAGTGAAATTGAAGGCATATGTGGAGCGAAATGTAAGGCATATGTGAAGTGAAATTGAAGGCAGATGTTAAGTGAAATTTAAGGCAGATGTGAAGTGAAATTTAAGGCCGATGTGAAGTGAAATTTAAGGCATATGTGAAATGAAATTGAAGGCATATGTGAAATGAAATTGAAGGCATATGTGAAGTGAAATTTAAGGCATATGTGAAGTGAAATTTAAGGCATATGTGAAGTGAAATTGAAGTCTTATGTGAAGTGAAATTGAAGACATATGTGAAGCGAAATTGAAGGCATATGTGAAGCGAAATGTAAGGCAGATGTGAAGTGAAATTGCAGTCTTATGTGAAGTGAAATTGAAGACATATGTGAAGTGAAATTGAAGGCATATGTGAAGCGAAATGTAAGGCATATGTGAAGCGAAATGTAAGGCATATGTGAAGTGAAATTGAAGGCAGATGTGAAGTGAAATTTAAGGCAGATGTGAAGTGAAATTTAAGGCATATGTGAAATGAAATTTAAGGCAGATGTGAAGTAAAATTGAAGGCATATTTGAAGTGAAATTGAAGGCATATGTGAAGAGAGTGATGTTCTGCAAAGGGCCTGCTACATGATGATGTTTTGGTTGTTATCCATGTTATAACAGGACAATCCTATTATTTCCGGTCCCCAGCATGGCGGTTAGGCATTGAACCGCTATGGCCTCTGGAGTATTTATCTTTGTGGCTGTGGTTTGAATTTTGCATTTTCCTCATGTTGGACTGGTAGTATATGGTTCTGTCGCCCTGCTACTGAGTGAGTGTGTGGCGCGACTCTGTGAGCTGTGAAATTCACGTGGAATGCTTTTACATCTGTCCGCTTTTGTTTGTGTTTTTTGGGCTGCATGTTCGGAACAATGGCTACCGGCTGTTGCTGAATTGACTGATTTGCCTTTTCGGTTCACGGGTGCATTTTTCAGAACACTCCTGGGAGTCGGCACTGCAGCTATGGAGTTCGCGCTGTATGCGACACTTTCGGCGGGTCGCCCTGTGGAAAGAGACGGAGCCATGTGAGAAAACCCGGGTCAATGAGGTCTTTCTGGTGACTGCCGACTCCATCGACTGTGAACTGTGGTTTTCGTGGATGACTTTTGTGCTGGCATTCTGGCGGCGGCATTATGCACAGTCTACCTGTGCGGGTTGTTGGATTGCAAAGACTCCTGTCTGTTCTTCTTTTCACTTTGGATAGTGGGGAGCAATTTGTGTGATATTCACTGACACAGGAGCTGAGCATAATGGGGACGACCCGTTGCTGTGAAGTTGGAACCTCGACTAACTAATTAACTTACTAATCGTATTATTTTGTCATCATTTGCATGTATGGATGACACACTAGCTATTTTGACAATAATTGGCATAGGGATCTGGAATGAAGTAAAAAATTGTGAAAAGTGAAAAAGAAAGGTTTCTTTGCGTGTGAAAACATGATTTTTTTGACATTATTTATTGCATGGTGCTCAGCGTATGTTAAGTGACATAGAAAGAATGTGTCTACATTATTATATGGTTATCTTCTTCTTCTTTGCATTCTTGCGGAGGGTTTTTTCAGATGTGATTGCGGTGTCTTTCTTTAGGCACCCTTGGGTCGAACCCTTAGGCCAACACATCCGACTTTTAGCGTGCATTTTTGACCAAGGTTAGCATTCCTGGGAATTATATGGTTATGATAAATTATGATGTACATGTGTTTGCATGCGTGTGTGGTGGTAGGATGGGGTGTAGATATCTTGTAGATTCAATAGATCAGCGATATTTTAATTATGATCACTTTGTTTTTTTTTTTGTAAACAAATATTGAATGCTTGTATTATAACTTGTATGTTTTAAATGATGGCATTCACAAAGTGAAAGATTGTAACGAAATGTGTTTATTCATTCATAAGATTGAAAATATAATTCCAAATAGTATCATAAATACGAAAGCTGTGGTAACACAGTGGTTAGCACACTTGCCTACCAGCCCGGTGGCCATGGGTTTGAATTGAGGCACTTTCACAGTTAACCTGGGCTCCTGTTCAGGAGAATAAACAACACTGTCAGTTTGTGTACTTTGATTTTATAGAGAAGCTTTTGCGGATTATTTCATCAGTCATGGCACATGGTGGCAACCTGAGTCTTAAAATTGGTACTAGAAAATGTCTTGGGAAATGAAGGTGGCCAGCATGATGTTGAACACCACACCAAGTGCTGATTTCTCTAAAGCAGTGGTTCTCAACCGGTGGGGAATGGGGGATTTTAGGGTTTCCGGGGGGGGGGGGGGGGGGGGGGGGGGGGGGGGGGGGGGGGGGGGGGGGGGGGGGGGGTGAAGACCATTTCAAGATCGCGTTAATACAAGAACCGATTACTTGAAATAGTTTTTCCCTTCATACTTTACAGTTATGTACGTCTCATCCTTCTAAATTCATTTTATAAAGAAAATAGACCCACAAATCATGTTTTATGTGGATGTCTAGACTTGTTTTAGTATATGCTATTAAATCTACCTTCCATTTTACGTATATTGTGTAGGGGTGGGGGGATTTTACATAGGAAATATGAAAGGGGGGGAATGACGTTCTGAAAATATGGTTAAGGGGGGCACGGGCCAAAAAAGGTTGAGAACCACTGCTCTAAAGAAATGTGTAACTAGCACCATATGCCAAAAATGCCTCAAGACATGTTATAATAAGTATCCTTTACTCACCACTGTCCTCACAAAATTGTCCTGTTTTTAATATTCAATGGCTCTTTGGTTACCTTTCTCTTTTGAAACATTGCCATACACACAAATTCATGTCATTGACTGCAGATAACATTATACACACATTGATAGAGACTTTATTTGAAAGATTCCATTGTGCAGTTACATATCTGTCAAACTACTAATATCTGTGCTGTGTCCACTTTACATACTTGAGCTTTGTGATGTATCAAGGTATGAAATTAACATCTTAATCATAAACTGAGAAATATCCTTATATATTACCCATCCCACCACTAATTCTATGACCAGTTTTTGTAGTTGGTTTTCCAATTTTAGTTAAAACAGTAAAGAACCCTTTTTCAAAGGTTATTGGGTATGTAGTGCTAGGCCCAAACTTGTAGACAATTGGCACCTTTACTTGCCAGGAAATGTCCTGATATTGACCTGTAACCCAGGGTATTAACAAAAAGATTCCTACCTCAAACTGGATTCAAGCACACAACAATCAGGCAGGCATGCTATCCAGCGCCCAAACATGTAGACTAAATCATCAAGTTTTAGCCATTCAGTATGCTAATTTATTTCGTTATTCATTGAACCATGTGTTAATGTTTTTATTTAGCCGATTCTTGTCTATTCTTGTTATAAAGAGGCTATGGCAAAAGATGTAGGCATTCTTTTGAGTGACAGTTCTTAATATTTCACTTACTCTTAGTCTCTTTCTAAGTTGTAACATGTGTGTACTGTTTTTCTGTTTTGTTTTTTTTTAAAATCCAGTATATTATTTAATATTTGGCTGTGTACAATAAAGGAAGTAAAGAATAGTAACAGTATAACCTACCATGGATGTTGTAAGAGGAAACTAGAGAGGATTAGTGTGGGACATTAAATAGAAAACTTTAGCTGCAAAAATCCAACCATCCATGAACAAGTCTACAATTAAGGAAAGAAGAATATATTAGCCAACCAACATAGAAGGAGGCTCATTGAGACGTATGGTGCATTGCAGTGAAAGCCACAAGGAGTCTGGATCCCTCCTTTCACCTAGGAAAATCAGCATAATTTACTGCTGGATTATTAGAACTATGCATACATTTGTAAAGACAGCATAGATGGTAGGAGAAATGAAATATGAGACAAAACTTAGAGACAGAGATGAAGAATACGCAGAGGATATGGAGGGAGCTGCAGGCGATAGCACAAGATGGGATGGCTTGGCAAGAGTGACCCGCAGTGAACACATTTCACAACTCTACATAATATGTTCGAAATCAGTTGTCAGACTGATTTGGAAGCAGACTGCCTTGTGTTGATTTTTAACAATGGTATGAGCATTGATTGTTCAGAAACCAATGGCAAATTACTACTGAATGTAAAATTTCCTAATAAATCACAAGCAGCCAAAAATGCTGGGGTTGATTGCGAGGTCGTGTAAAGAACATGCAGCTAACAATACATCATCTTTCATCAACAACAGAATTTTACAACAGTGAAGAACAAGGGTGGTCAAATTGTCTGCTCATCTGCATGAGTAGATAGCAGCTCGTGCCTGCCTTCTAGTGTGTAAATATTTCAAGTTAGTGCTGAGCTGCTGTCACAAATGTACCAGTCACTTTGTCTGTTTAAAAATTGCTGTCATGTATCTTTATTTTACTGTGAGGTGGTTAATCAACACTACTCCCTAAAGTGTTGAATGTTGTGAGAGAAAAAAATGTATGCTTCATTACTATTCTGATTATTTCCTTATGTTTTCACCTTTCTGAATAATATAGCTCTGACTGTAAATGTGAAAGGTATTTTAACAATATTTTGAGGGAAGGCGGATGTTCGCGATTTGCTTTCTTATAGCTGAATACTATATGTGCCTTTTTAGATTTCTGCTTCTCAGAACTGTGCCTTCAGGTTTTGTTTTATATTATTTCCAACCCTTTATTGATTTTTGTCATATATACAATGTGCAAGAACTGTATAGTGATTGTGCTTATTAGCTATTGACTATCACATAAAAAAACCTGTCTACATTTGTTTCATTTTTTTAATTTACTCCAGACCTGTCTAATTTCCTGTACTCCCCAAACGACCAGATACTCTAACAATGTGTGTGTTTCCTAACAGTATTTTTTAAATGGCAAATAACAGCACTTAAACGGCATGTGAAACTTCATTCCACATTATTTGAACCATTTGCTATTACTAGATTTCTCTTTAATTCAATCATTTAACTTCATCACATGTTCCATTATGTCTTAAGTGTAATTATTAGTATCATATCTGTGATTTCATTTAATAACACAGCGCTTATAAATATCTCCTTTGATTAGTTATTGATTTCTTGGTATGTCTCCTATTCAGAATTTATTGATATATGAGAATATTTTCCTCAAGACCAAAACATTTTCAATATTTGCATATATTTATACTGTTTTTATGTCTATTATCACTGCTTTGTTGAGCCCTGGTGACATTGTGCTTAGTGGACTTTCTTGCCAACTCAGTGATCCGAGTTCAATACCCACTAATAGAATTGATCTGAGCAGTATGGTTCTGGGCTTGACCCAGTCCTCGCAAAATGAGTGCTAGAAATGTTTGTGAAAGTAGAGGCAGCCAGATGAATACTCACCTGCTCATTCCTCATAAGCTGCTTGCATGCCAACACTACAAGTCTAGCACTATAGTTCCAGTATGTCTCAGTGGCAGATAAACATGGTTCAGACATTGTACTGTTGCTACTTTATTGCCGCTGTGTTGTTTTGGACTGGGAAGAATAGTATATCTGCCAATTTCATACTCTGTCATATACAATACAGTAAACTGTGTATTGATTTTATTTGTCACTTTAGTTGCACTTAACATGTTTCAAGTAGCAACATTCTGGAAGTCAGAGAAAAATGATATATCCAAACTGGTATTCTTTCATTTAACCAGCTTATGGAGAATACAGTTCCCGGCTGATACCATCACCAATCTGGAATTGCATACTGAAGCAAGCAGGAGGTTATTACAGCAAGATGGTGGAATTCATCATCATCATCTCATCTTGTAACCCCAGATGTGGGTTGTAGGGGTGCCATGATGGAAGAATCAGTAATCAGTCCTCCAATTCTCTCTCTCTCTCTCCTCCACCCCCACCCCCCTTCAGTAATAGACTCCAGTATGGAAGTACAGTAGCTAGTCCATTCTTTAATGTTATCAATCTAGGATTTTCTGTCTTCCTCCTCGCCATGTGTGGTGAATTTTTTCCTGGAGGATCACTCTTCAAAAGGTGTAATGTAATGTGATATACCAAACCAAGCAAGCGTTTTGATGTTTCATCACTGACAGAAGTGGGTCTTGTACATTTTTGTTTCAGAGACCCCCGGGAGTCATCACTGGAGCTACAGAGTTTGTACTCTGTGCAACATTTTTGGCAGGTTACTCTGTGTAAAGAGACAGTGCCTTATGAGATAAACTCGGTGCAGTCAAGTCAGTTCTCTTGTTGACTTCCTGACATGGAACTGAAGAAGCTAAGATGAAAAAGCTTGAACCACAGTTAGAGCGCTATATGAATGCGGCCATTGACTAAGTGAAGCGGAGGTCTGAGAAATATGGAGAGACTTTATTGCTCCTCCTTCCAGTCACCACCAAATTAATGGTTCATCATTCCTTTCACCTTCATGGACCACGGATACAAATATTTGTTTTCTCAGTTGTAAAGATAGCTATGTCAGTGCAGTAGAGAGGCAGCTAACCCACTTCCATCTATATCCGGGGTTTGTTTCCTCATACAATGGGCACTGTTCTTAATCCAGCAGATTAACATAGTGTGTCTGTATGTGTACTTATGACAGGTGTACAAAACTGCAAGTTATTTTTATGTACATACAGTTATCAAACAGTACATACAAAGATAGACAGCAATGTCTTTTTTCAGTGGAAGTGTTTTTGATGTCACTTGAAATGCCAGCATAATGAAGTGTTTTTTGTTGTTGTTTTCTTTTTGTGTGTTTGTATATTTGCCTATGTATTTAAATAAATGCTGTTACATTAAGCAGGTACTATACTACGTTACATTTGATATACATGTTTGGTACGTTAAACAGTTTTTAATGTTTTATTCATTTTGTTTTCTTACATGCCTATTGATTTGTAATATTTTCATAATACTTTTATAATTTTTGTTTTCTGGCCATTATGAATAAGAATGCATCTGAGTGAAATTCATAATGCATAATGACTTTAACATTTAAAGTGTGTGTTGTTTCTAGTACCTTTACCTTTAACAAAGAAATAAAAACACTATAACATGAAAGTATAAACCTATAATTGTCCAAATAATTAATCAAAACAAATCTATTAAATCTATACATCATTTTAATTTGAGAAAATTTGATATCCATTTACATGTATTTTATTGCTACTTTTATTTTATCATGAAGTAAAAATGGCTGTCTATCAAACTAAAACACAAGAAATTAAAATACTACTTTTTGAAGTGAGTGCATGATATGACTTGTGAGAAAAGATAGAATGGAAGATGTAGTTGATAACTGTGGCTTAGGAATAAGAAACGAAGGAAAAGAAATTCTTAGAGAACGGTGACAAATATATGATATGATGATTGGAAACACCAGGTTTAAGCAACATTAGAGACGGCTTTACACATGGAAAAGTCATTCAACCAAATTGACTACATGATAATTAGTAAAAGATGTAGAAAGACATTAATAAATGTGAAGGCTGGCTGCAACAGTGATCATGTGCCACTGGCTGCAACAGTGATCATGTGCCACAATGTGGACAAAAAAAGTGATTGAAGAGAAGAAAAACAGAGGTTACAACATTAGACTTAATAAAGATATTCTAAAAGCAGATAAATAAATTTGAGAATGATACAGAGTGAATATGAACAGTAAATTCAGTGCAGTAATTTACATACAAAGTATAAATGAACAATGGGAAATACTAAGGAACTCTTCATCAAACAAGCAAAGAGGTATTAATGGTAAGGAGACAAAAAGCTAAGAAAAATAGATGACTGAAGACATTTTTTAATTGATGGACAAAAGAAAATAAAGAACATAATAAATAAAGATATGATAAACAAAGAAATAATAGATAAATATCTAAAGGCAAAAGAAAATTGGTTAATTGAGCAGTGTAACAAAACTAAATTAAATTCTTTTAAAGATACAAAAAGATGCACAAACAAATCAGTGAGCTGAAAGTAAGAAAAACGAGGTAAACACGTGATGTTTGAAATCAAAAGCAGGAAGGGTATTATTGAAAAAAGGTGCTGTAATAAAGTGATGGAATGAATGGTTTATGATGGAGAAAGGGCTATTTAAAAAAGAAAAGAAAATAACTTAGAAGGCCCACAAATTCTAAAATTTGGGAGAATGTGGAGTAGAAATGGTAACTAAACTGGTGAATGAAATTCACAACTATGGATATATATACCTATTCATATGATGGAATCTGTATTTATGGCTCCAAACAAAAGACCAGGAGCAATTGAATGTGAAGAATTGTGTCCATTCAATCTTGTAAATTATGTCACACAATTTCTACTCAGATTAATAATGAGAAGAACAAAAAAGAAAATAAAGATGGAAATTAGTGAAGAACAGTATGGATTTCTGGAAGGGAAAGGAGCAAATGATATGATATGCACATTCTGAACACAAATAGAAAGATCTATACTTGTACTTTATAGTACTAAAGGAAATTTATCAAGTGAAACATGATCAAAATATTGAAAGATATTAAAATTAATAGGAAGGATCTCTGAATTAAGAAAGAAAAATATTCACTGGAAATAAGTTGCAGAAATTAAAATGAGGAATGAAAGTTGGCAATTATGAACAAATAAAGCAAGGAGTGTTTTGACACCAGATCTCTTATCTTTCTATCATGAAGCAATAATGAGTAAAATCAAACATAAGACCAGGAATATTTGTTGGAGGTTATAATGTCTATAAAATGCAGATTACACAGTATTGATGGTGGAAAATGCAAAAGATCAACACAGTTGAATAGTGTAGAAACAGAGAGACAAAAAGGAAATTTTATGAAATAACAAGAAAACAAAGGAAAATGCTTAACCTTGTTAATAAATGTACATTTCTAAAAGCAATGTTAACATCAGATGAAAGATGCATGACAGATTAAAAGCAGAATAGACCAAGCAAAAGCTGCATTTGTGAAAATGAAAGGTAAGTAATGCAATAAATCACTACCACTGAATGTTATAAACTGCTGAAATGTTGTATAGAGCATGTTCTGCTGTACGACAATAAATCCTGGAGCATGAATGAACAAATTAGGGAGAGTTTAGAGGCAACAGAGATGTGGTTTCTGAGACTTAAATGTTGTGTATACCGTTGACTGCCAGAGTAACTAACAACAATTTCCTTGAAAAGGATTTAAGGAGGAGACAAATAGTCTTCTTTGGTCATGTAATGAGAAGGGAGGCTTTCTAAACATTGTGACAACGAGGAAAGGTCAGCGGTAAAAGAGAACAGAGCGACCAAAAGAAAATATGCTTGATGGGGTGAGACAGTGGCATGGTAGGATATCATGAATACATTTTATCCAGAACACCAAGAATCAAAATCTAGTGAAGATGCATGAAAGCCAATGCCAGTTAGCAGGTCACATGATGATGATCATAATTGTTTGTTAATCCTGTCCCAGAGTAAGACTTTTATGAACATTGTATGGTTGGTACAACTAGTAAGATGTAGTAGCCGTATGCCATATTTTATTCACACTGTTACCCTACATAAACACTTCATCTCCACATCCATGTGGTAAAAATCATCTTATGAACATTGCTCTGTTATGCTATTTTTCACTGTAATTTTAAAAGTTAATGTTATCATAAATGTGTTGTTTAGAGACCCTGACCCTGCTTTGTGATACTACAGACATGTATGCATGTCTTATCAATAAATTTGGGTAATTTATCAGTCATCGTTGTCTAGTGCCTTGTCGGCTGGCATGGGGAATTATGCCTCTCCATAACATGTATTTTAGGAACTGTTTATCATCTTACATACTAACATCTTTCCATGCCATGGTTGTAGATATCTAGCTTCCATCTTTGCTGTCCTCTATCTTTTCTTTACATATTTGGTATCTACTGCTGTGTTTTGGATGGTCTGGTACTTTTCCATTATGGTATGGCAGTTTTGTCATTGGATGTTTTGGCCATGCTGAAACACAATGACTGTTACTGTAATGATACATACATATTGTTACAATTTGTAGATGGTTTGTATTAATGGACAGGTAAAGCTAATCCCATAGCAGACTATTGTGGTGCTATAAAGTCTTAGTGTCTTCACATAAACTAGATACATTTTTATGGCAATGATAACATCTGCTTTTTGTCTCCTTTGCGCAAAACCTACATATTTATACAGTTCTGTTGATCAGAATAGGCTTGTGATTGATTCAGGACTGATTACCTAGCTACGAGGAGCTGTAACTACTAGGTTCGTCCAGTCTTTGTCACTTGAACTAAACAGAAGCTTCCATGGTAACGCTGTATATTTTATTGTTGCATCTGTTAGTTTAACAGGGTTTGGAAGTCTTCAGAAAAATGGAATATTACATGTTTCTTCATTGTAAAGATGTGTATTTTTGTGCTTTATTGTTATTTATTTATTTATTTTTCAATATTTTGCACGTTTTGCTTGCTTTAACTTCTTGAACTTTCCAGTCTGATCGAGTATGAACAAATAAATACAGTTCATGTTATCGTTGGCAGATTTGTTTATTTGTGAGCCTGTGGATTGGAAAGTGACATAAGTTAAGTAGGTGAATCTTGTTTACATGCTGAATTAATTACACACATGGTAATACATTTCTTCACCTCGTCGTCAGCAGACAGTTCATATATTTTCATGTTTTTAGTTTTATGTGTGTTATTGTTTGTATAGATGTTAATATACTCTTCTCTTAGTTAAGTAATTCAGTGCCAAATAAAAAATAATTTTGGACCAAAGATGGTACACAATCAAATGAACAAGTATTATAATATAAATTTCTATTCACTGAGCATTTAAACTGTGGAAGATACTACAAAATGAAACAAATAACACGACGACCCTAGTGTGGTGATATAACGCCCTTCTGTCCAAAAGAGAGGTCACATTTGGTGATATATTATCCTTTGTCACTGCATCAGTTAATAGTCTGTTTAGATTAATCATGTTTTTTCTGTTGGTTATTGTTTATGCAATGGTAATACATTCTTCTCTGAATCTGCGATCTGCTTAGATGAATCATATTGTTGTTTTTTTTCTCTGAGGCTTCATTTGTAAGTAAGTAATACAATCTTTTCCTAGTGAGCAGTCTATTCAGATCATATTTCTTCCCTGGGTTATTGTTTTTGCAGATAGTAAAACATTTTTTCTCCCAGTTAATGGTGTGTTCAATTTAATCATGTTTTGTCCCTTCTGGTTTATTGTTTGCCCCAGATAGTACTACAATCTTCTCAGAGTCAGTGGTCTGTTGAAATCAGTCATGTCTTTTTCTCTGGTTTATTGTTTGCCCAGATAGTAAAACAATCTTCTCCAAGTCAGTGGTCTGTTGAAATCAGTCATATTTTATCTCTGGTTTATTGTTTGCCCAGATAGTACAACAATCTTCTCCGAGTCAGAGGTCTGTTAAAATCTCTGGTTTAATTTTTGCCCAGATAGTTTTTTTTTTTTTTAAATTTGTGCTCGCTCGCTTTGAACTCAAGCGAAGTCCATACATACTATTTATAGTAAGGATGGACTGAATTTTGCATGTGGATTAGCTTTCCCTATTAACAGCGTTCCTCGCCATCAGGTGAACCCACTCTGATTTCAGAGGTAATTGTAATTTACGTCCCCAAGTCAAGGACGACAAGTCAACATTTTAGTCCAGCTGTCCTGTGTAGTGGTTGAACCATGCAGACCTGGCCCAGATAGTAAAACAATATTCTCCGAGTAATCGGTCATATTTTATCTCTGGTTTAATTTTTGGCCAGATAGTAAAACAATAGGTACTTCAATTTTAATTCACCGCAACAAAGAAGAATCCCTTCGAGCCTCATTTGCATCGGTCCGGCAATCATTTTCCGGTTTAGTGTTCGGTGGACTGCTAGACCGATCGATGGATGTTTTTTTAATTTTGGCCCGTAGGTCCCTCCGACATTATGGAAGACGATTCTATAACAAAGAGAGCAACTTACTATCTAAGAAGACAAAGAGCAGAATTAACAGAAAAAAAAGTAACTTAGAATAATCACCTATTCTAAAAGAAGAAGTCAATGATGCTATGAAACGAAGAAAGGAAAAATAACCAGACCAGGTGGAAGCATAGTAGATGAAGTAGAAGTACTGCATGAATTTGAAATTGAAATACTAACTACTAAACTGTTGAATGAACATCCCCTGAAACAAGTAAAGAGTTTTAAGTATCTAGGAAGTATATATAATATGTGGCAATATGTGTAGTAAAGTGGCAAATCAGAAGACGAGATCGAAAATATATGCAATAAAGCAAACCAACTCATTGGACAAATGGCACCAATACTGAAGAACAAACATGTATCAATAGTTACTAAGAAAGCACTTGAAATCTGTATTTTTAGCTCTACCCAAAAGACAGGAGAAGTTGAATGAGAAGAATTTTCAGCACAATGAGCATAATAAACCTTGTCACGAAATTTCTACTCTGAATTATACTGAGAGGAACAAGAAAAATAATGATGAAAATTAGCGAAGAACTGTACAGATTTGTGGAAGGGAAACATTGTGAAATGATAAAAATGATGGAAGATATTAAAACTAATGGGAAAGATCTCAGAATAATAAAATGTATTCGCCGTAAACAAGTAGCAGTATCACATATGGGAAGAGGGTAATTATTAATACTAAGATCAAGCAAGCAGTTGGACAAGGACGTGATTTGTCACACTTTTGAGATTGGTAGCATAGGGTTGGTGTGAATATGCTGTTTATTATCTGTCGTATTGCGGACAGGTATGTTTGGATGTTTCAGTATGGGTGATAGTTGATATGTAGGTACAGTTGCTTGTCGACATCTGATTTCGATTTGGTGGACCAGGAGATCTGCTAACTTGCATTACTTCTGTTTTGGCTATATTTACACTCATATTGCTGCATGTTGAACTCATACTATTAATATGATTTTGCAGTTTGCCCTTGTCGCTATAAAACAGGAACTGATCGTCTACAAATAGTTCTTTTATTTTCATGTGGATCTGTTGTTTCAACTGAAATAAAGTGATCAAACTTTTCTGAATCTGTTCTGTCAAGGCGTGCTTCTTTGGATATTCTGTCCATGTAGACATTAAATAGCAGAGGAGAGAGCACTCATCCTTGTCTCACTCTTGTATTGACTTTGAACACATCTGATATTGATATATTATACCTTCTTGTGTTCTTACTGCACTTTGGCTGCCAATGGTACATGGCTACGATGTTTTCTAGCAATTGTCCTTGTATCCCATAGTCTTCAAGGATGGTCCATAATTTGTATCTTTTTTTTTTTTTTGCCTGTAAAACATTTTTTTTTTAAAAATTCATGTTTTCCTTTAAAATTCCGAATACAACAAATGCATTAATATACACATATGCGATAATATTACATTTATGGCATGTGCAATTGCCTACACATTAGGCTACTTGATGATGATGATGACGACGACGACGACGATGATGATGATGATGATATTTGTATCTGTCTACTCTATCGAAAGTGAAGTAGTAATAAGAGAAAACAAAGAGAGGCCAGGAATACGAATTTCAGGTTAGGCCTATAGAGCGGCTGGCCGAGAGGGGCGGCTGGCCGAAGCGGAGCGGCCGGCCGAGTGGCTAGAACGCCGGACTCTCATTCGGGAGACTCGGGTCGATCCTTCGGTAAGGTGTGGGATTTTTTTCTGTCGGGCGCAAAAAGAACATCATAACCTGCACAGTTCGCGGCGACTGCACTAGCCAGGCGGCCTTAATTCCTTAGGCTCAAAGACCCCTCTGCCACACACCGCAAGGTATTATATTGGCAGTAAATGACAGTTTATATAAACAAGCTACGCTATGCAGATGACACAGTGTTGACAGCTGAAAAAGCAAACTACAACTGTTCATCATCATCAGCATGTGCCATGCAGATACGCGTGGGCGGTCACGTTTCGCCATCTCACACGATCACCAGAGTCGTGGATCAGCTCTGTTCCTGTCTTCTAGTAATAAAGAGTGCAAAAATGGAGACTTCTTGAATATACGGAAAACTGAAACAATGGTCAAACTTAGAGAAATGAATACTAACTTACAAACAGCATTAGAAAGAGCGCATAAAATATCTTTACATCTCCCTTACCACTTCACTAAAGGAAAACTTAACACTAAAATGTTATATAATAATACAAGGGAAAATGCTTAATAAATTCAAATATCTGGGAGAAATCATAGCATTAGATGGAAGATGGGTGACAGAGATTAAGGGCAAAAAAGGCGAAGCAAAAGCTGCATTCTAGAAAAAAATAAAAATAGCCTACGCAGTACTGTCATTGAATGTCAGAACGAGAGTGCTGAAATGGTATATAGAACCTGTTTTACAATATGGCAGTGAATCATGAAACGTGAACGAACAAACTAGGATGAGCTTGGGAGACACGGAGATATGGTTTCAAAGATAAATGTTGCGAATACCTTTGACTGCCAGAGTAACTGACAACGATTGCCTGGAAAAGACAAAGAAAGTAGAACAGTATTTACAAATAAAATCTTACTACAACTAATGAGTGTAAAATCATAACAACGAAGATGAGATGCCTTATAAGAGATGCATAAGTCGCCATGAGAGAAGGAATGCGGGAATTGGAAGAGGACTAGGTCTGAAACCAATCATGCACTCCATTAAAGAACAACAAATTCAGTGGTTTGGCCAACTCACAAGAATGCCCTGGTACCATCTGTCACAAAGAGCCACATTAAAGAAACAAGGCATTCAGAGCAAGGGCAAGACCACGTAAAATATGGAGTTATGGTATCAAGAAAAAACTTCCTCCGAGGAGAGTGTCTGCCTGCACGGCGAGGGACCACCAGTCTGCACACCAATAAGTCAGACATGGGACAACGGATACTCACGCAAACCTCAGTCCGGTATGACATCACACTGATGTTGGACAACAGGATGCCTTCATCCGACATACAGGACTTCACGCTGGAGATCACAGCCAACGAACACAAGCAAGCAAGAACAAACTTACAGAAATGAATACCAGCTTACAAACAGCTGTAGAAAGAACACACTCTTTTAAAACCTATACTGGAGGGCAAGGTGTAAGGTGTGGAATGCGCCTGGCCCTGCAGCCAGCAGGGTTAGGATCGGCTAGCCTCTCCCAGGAGGGGGTGAAGAGCGAAAATTAGTAGCCTGCCGATGACCCGCAGACTACACAAGTCAACCCCCACCTCCACGTGGTGCAGACCGGGCAACCATGACCGCGAGGTCATGGGCTAACGGGGCTATGGCTCGCCATAGGGGATGGACTCCCTGTGGTCAGATTAGTGTCCTAAACCTGCGACTGGCCTAGCAAGCCGGCAGGGGATCTTCATACTGCTCGTAGAAAAACTAAGAAGTATAAACGGAAACAAGTAAAGAGCTTCAAGTACCTAGGAAGTATAATATCATCAAATGGCAGATCAGAAGACGAGATCGAAAATAGGTGCAATAAGGCAAATCAACTCATTGGACAAATGGCACCAATACTAAAGAACAAACATGTATCAATAACTACTAAGAAAGCACTTTACAACACAATCTTCCTACCAACTCTGTGCTACCAATGCCAAACCTGGACAATGACAGAAAAAGAGAAAAGAAAAATCACAACAACAGAAATGAGGTTCCTGAGAAGAATACTCAACGTATCAAGAAGAGATAAGATCAGAAATGAAGAAATTAGGACTAAAGTGGGGGTTAAAGCTGCTCTAGATTTTATTAGAAAGCAGCAAGTCAAATGGTTTGGCCATGCAAGTAGGTTACCAGTCAACAGCATGCCACAACAAGCAATGATGTACAGACCAGATGGACGGAGGGAATAACAGAATCCATGGGAATGTCGATATACGAAGCCCATAACCGGGCACTCTCACGAAGTTTATACTTCACCTCGACACCGCACGGTACAAGAGGAACATGATGAGACTGGAGGGCAAGAGGTAGGCAACGATACAAGTGGGAAGATAACATCAAGAGATGAACGAACATCAGTCTGACAGAATGTACAGTCAAGGCGAGAGGCAGACAGTGTTGGAGATCCATTGCAGCCAACCTTCATTGTGGAGACGGCACCTGATTTACTGATTGATTAGAAAGAACACATAAACGATCTTTACAACCCCCCCCCCCCCCCCCCCCCAACCTGCCCCAACACTTCATTAAGGTAAATGTAGAACGAGAAGAAGACACTCATAACATTAGCTGTCTTAACCTCGTGGGGTTGTCTGTAGACACATTTTTCTTGTACTTCCAGAAAAAGATGTTGATCTTTACTGTGTCTTTTTACAGACAGGATTAATTCTTCCAATCCAATAGCACTATTGGGGTGGGGGAGGGGGGGGGGGGGCGGCGAGGATTTTGCTAGCAAGACTTATTACTACAATAATATAATAACGCAGTGGGGAAGGTGATGGATAGTATTAAATTCCCTTTCTTTGGAAGTGAGATGTAAATTTTCTCTTCCATGCGTTGGGCTAAACAGCTCCAGTTCAGTTCCAGTTGTAGAAAAAAACAAACTTTCCACCACGTTCAACCAGCCTCAGTTGCGTTAGTTATATTTGTGGTGGTTCATAGTGCGGTTTAAGTTTGTTTCGTTTTCTGCGCCAGTGTTATCTGGCTTTTCGATCTTGAAGCGTTTATGCCTGTGACGTCAACGGGGGGGGGGGGGGGGGGGGGGGGGGGGGGGGAGTTCTCTTTTGTGTTCGTCTCCTTCTGCAGTTTCTTTTGTCAGTGTTGACTCCCGGTTCGTAGTCCTTATTATAAGAACTATTCAATTGCTTTTGGGGCTCGAATTCTTCTTTCCTCTTCAATTGCTTTTGTGGGCTCGAATTCTTTCTTCTTCTATTCCTTCTTGAGCTAGAATTATTTCCCTTTTCAACGGCTCAGCGAAACTCTTGTCCATTGCTTTCATCTTGTCTTTGTATTTCTTGTCGGTTTCTTCTCGTTTCTTTGCGGCTTCTTCTCGTTTCTTTGCGGCTTCTTCTGAGCTCCAGTAAAATTCAGATATGTCGGCTTCCTCCTCTAGGCTTTCTTTAGATGTCAGGTAGTCAGTTTATGTATACTTGTATTTCTTGGATCTGTTGGTGTTGGCTGCTGGCTTTGGCTTGAGGTTTCACATTGGTTTTTGGCTTGGCTCCAGCTTGCGGCTTGCGTGGCTTCTGCTGGTTTGTTCTGGGTTAGTTCTCTTTCGGCTTTTAGCAGTTCTCTTTCTCTCTTGATTGCTTGCAGAATTTCATCATTTTCCTTTTTCATCTTTGACACGCGTTCCACCTTTTGCTGGATGTTATGCAGGATTTCCTTCGTGTCAGCCAGTAGTTTTTCCTTGCCGCCGGATGGTGTCGGTGTCAGAAGTAGCTTGACTTGCTTCTTCAGCTCGTCGAACTGGTCTTGGAGCTGAGCTTTTTCAGCTTGTGAGATACATGTGGCTATCTCGCACCACCGCAATGCTTCCTGGTATGGTGTCTTTGTGGTAATAGCGGTCTTTAAGACGCCGCTGTGTCTTTGGAGTTACGGGCAACCCAGGTATCTTACTCCGTGTTTGCCAAGGCAGTTGGAGCACTTTCTTTTGTCACTGGGCGCTCGAAAGTCCTTGTCCTGTCTGGCATGGTGTTCGGCGTAGTATCGATAGTTCTCTGTCTTGCTGCGGTACGTTTTTCTGCTGTGGCCGGCCCTCTGGCACCGCGAGCATTGTGTGATTCTCTGGAGGAATCGTTCAGGCTGTTGGGCGTTCTTGTTCATCGATACTTGGCTTGGCATCTCGCTGCCCTCTATTGTCACCACCGCTAAGGTTGTAGGAATTTTAGAGTAGGTCAGGAGTCACTCCGTCTTCAATATTCGGATGTGGAGATTTTCCTGTTGTAGCTCCTTCAGTATCTGGTCATCTGTAAGATCCGCTTGGATACGCTTGATAACCCATCTGATCATCTGTAAATCAGTGTTTCCGACTCTGGCGTCTTTCTTCTCACTCTTCTTATCAATAGACTTGGCTCTTGTCTGTGGTGGGTTGTCATCGTTCTTCCTTACGGTAGTTTCATCTGAGGTTACTTGAGGTTCTGGCGCTTTGCTGCAGCTCGTAGGCAGGTTCTCTCCTCTCGTCTTCTTGAAGGTCTTGGCGGCTTCTACGCTGCTCATCTTGAATGTCGGGCGTCTCCTGGTTTCTTCTTCTTCTTCGTTCATCCAGAGTTTTTTTTTTTCCGGATGTGACTGCGTTGTGCCTGTTTACAGCAGAGCTGCGTTCTTGCGCCGTTAGGCCGACACATCCGACTTCTGCGGGCATTTGTTGACCGGGTTAACCTTCCCGGGGAGTTTCTTAGGACGTTTGACTCTCACTGGTGTGGTGTTATCTCCCATCCTAGCTGGCCCATATAGAACAGCCAAAGACATTCCTGGTCAGCCCTCAAGGGAAGGCAGGGGCAGACCATGGGCATTCCCCGCCATCCAAGGAGGCTTCCATAATTGCAGAGCCAACACACAGCGCTCTGGTACTGGGCTCACCCAAGGAATCGTCACGTCCTGCACATGGCTGCTTAGCCTCACTTCCATATATTGGGCCTTCCGTTCACCATAGGCTGTTCTTCCGGAAACCAGAAGAATGCAGTGTGCAGATGACATCCACACAGTGAGCTTTCGACTCGGACTTTCCGCGCAATGGATTTGCTATCCGAGCAATATTCCATTTCGTGTCACTAGGACATTTTTTCCACCTTATTTGAAGCCCACACAGTGAGCTTTTGATTCGGACTTTCCACGTAATAGATTTGCTATCCAAGCAATATTCCATTTCGTGCCACTAGGACACTTTTTCCACCTTATTTGAAGCCCACACAGTGAGCTTTTGATTCGGACTTTCTACGTAATGGATTTGCTATCCGAGCAATATTCCATTTCATGCCTCTGGGAGGCTTTTGTAACCGACATACCTGTGGTATGAAGTGTGGCAGTCTGAATACTTCTTCATACACCTTTAAATGTCAACCTGTATGTAGTTAAAGTAAGCTGCGGTCAACTTGAGCTTGTTGATATCTCCGTAGAGCTTGTCCTCAATTGAAGCAGGTGTGGGCCAAAATATCTTTCTCTGTTCTGCATATATTGGGCAATCCTGCAGCAAATGTTTTGCTGTCATTTTTCCAGTTCGACAATTACATTCATCGGTATCTCCTATTTTTAGTTTATTGAACAAGTGGTATTTCAGCCTGTTATGTCTTGTGCGGAGTCTGAAGATTGCTACTTGTTCTCTTCGGTCGAGTTTGTAATATGCATCATCCTTCTGGTGGCCTGGATGCTCTGATTCCCATTTGGGTTTATAGGTGCTTTTTATTAACCTCTTTGCCTCATTGTAAGTTATGTCTATGTCAGGCTGTGGTAGTCGTCCGCCCTCTTTTGCCAGTCTGTCAGCCTCTTCATTTCCAGGTATACTGCAATGTGATGGGATCCACTGTATTACAAATTTTTTGGATTTCTGGCTTAGACCATGGAGTGCTGCTCTTAGGTCAGCTATTTCTGTGCTGTTATTGCTCTTCAGTATTGAGACAGCTGACTTTGCATCTGTGAAGATAGCTATTTGCTTCTCTTTATTTTCCTCCATCAAGAGCACTTCTGCTGCAGTTTTCAGAGCCTCTACCTCTGCTTTGAAGTTACTTGAAAACTTTCCAGTTGCCACTGAATGTGATTTTTTTCACTTCATTTTTTAAATTTAGGAGAATTCCTCCTCCTCCATTCTCTATTGAATTTTTGGCTGATCCATCTGTAAATGCATGGGTCCAATTGTTGCTTGATTAATGTTCTTTTATGTAGTTTAGGGTTATTTCTCTTCTTTCGGTTTCATGCTGAGTGTTCTTTTTCTCAACACCAGGAATGTTTTCTATCATCTCAGGCAGTTGCTGCTGTCTCCAAGCTGGGAAGTTGTGTGCATAGTAAATGGGCTTGACTGTTGATATGTTAAGTATGGGATCTGCCCTAATCTTTCGTTTTGCAGTTTCTACAAAGTTGCTACGCTTCAGTCTTCCTTTTCCAAAACCATTAAACCTGTTATACATAGGGTGGTCTGCCAATCTTCTAAATTTTTCTGCTTGTTGCTGGGCTCTGCTATCTCTTTTGTCCTGCATTGGTTGTAAACAAGTGATCTTTTCTAGTTCATTAATAGGCGTTGTCTTCAGGCTTCCAGTTATGATTCGCATTCCTTGGTTTTGGACTCTACTTATTTTGTTAAAGTTTGACTTAGCTGCTGTTTGCCAAGCTGCAATGCCATATTCCAGTACTGGCCTCACCCGTCCAGTATATAGCTTCTTGAGAACTTTCTCATCTGCTCCCCACGTTGTACCATCAAGCTTTTTCATGATTGCCATTCTTTGCCTTGCTCTTGTTCGATTTTTCTCAACCTGTGTTTTCCATGTCAGGCGACGATCAAAGGTGACTCCGAGATAGTTTGGATTTTCTTCATGGCGCAATATTTTTCCATTCAATATCAGCTTAGGTTGCTGAGTTTTATTTGAGAGGGAGAACACTGTGCATGTTGTTTTCTCCTCACTTATCTTCACTAGCCATGATTTTGACCAGTCCTCTAGTGCTAATAGGGCTTGCTGTATTCTGCTGTTAGCTGTACTAATATATTCTTCAGATGTCCATATGGCTAGGTCATCTGCAAAGGATGATGTGTGTACTCTGGCTGGAAAATTTTCCGTGATGTCGTTTATATATGCTAGGAATAATGTTGGTGAAAGAACTCCTCCTTGGGGGACACCTTGCTCCAACAGCATCATTTTGCTGGTTTGTCCTTGTACTTTTGTCCTGGCAGTTCTGTTCTCAAGGTAGTGGCTGATCCATTTGTACATTTTCCCACAAACATGCATTTTTTGCAGTTTTACTTTCAGTCCTTCCTTCCATACTTTATCAAATGCTTTTTCTAAATCTATCCAGACCGCTAGTGTGTGCGTTTTCTCTTGGAAGGCATCCTCTATTTCCTGAGCTATATAGGTTATTTGATCTTCAGTGGATCTGTACTTTCTGAACCCTCTTGTTGTGGTGTTAAGAGTTTGTTTTCTTCCAGATGCCATGTTCGCCTGCCATTAATAATGCGTTCCATTAATTTTCCTACACAGCTAAGTAGACTGATAGGTCGATAGCCATTTGGTTCTTCCAGGTCTTTTCCTTTCTTTGGGACTGGTATTAGTATAGCTTCCTTCCATGCCTGTGGGACTATTCCCCTCTTCCAGATGTAATTTAGGACTACTAGTAGTTTCTTTTTTGCCTTTGTCCCTAGTCCTATTAGCATTTCATTTGTGATTCCATCCTTTCCTGGTGATTCTTTCTTTTTCAGGGTATTCATTGCCTGTTCCATTTCTTCCATTGTTAGATTTGCCATCATATATTCTGCTGCTGTCTCTGTATTACTATGATGTATCTGTTTATCTTTGATTGCTTTCTTCTGTTCGGTTGTAATATCAATGTGGTTTGCACTGACATAGTGTTCCATTAGTGCATTTGCAGCCTTTTTTCCTGTAAGCAAGGCATTTCCTTGTTTAATTGTTATTTGTTTGTTTCTAGGTCCTTCATTGTTCATGGCTTTCAATAGTTTCCATAGTTTGTTTCCATCCCTGTCAAAATTCAGGTTTTCTGCTTTTTCCCTCCAACAATCTCTTGTTGTTTGATTTACTGTTCTTTTATATTTTGCTGAGATGGCTTTGAGAGAGATGTTCGCTTCAATTGTTTGTTCTCTCTCTGCTGTCTTCCTGGCATCTTCAACTTTGTCCTCCAAACTTTGTAGTTCTTCAGTCCAGTATGGTTTGTAATTTTTCCTCGCTCCTCTTGGAATGGACTCAGTGGCTGCCTGTATTATTGCTCTGTTTAGACTTTCCACCATTTGCTTCATGTTGCCATATCGTGTATTTATGTTTTCACAATATTTGTCTGTTGGTGTGGCAAATCTGTCCCAATCTGCTCGTTTGTAATTCCAGCGGGGCAAGGGCTTTTGCTCCTGTGGAACATACTCCATATTCATTACAAGCTTGATTGGTCTGTGGTCACTACCTGCTAATTGGTCCAGCACATGGCGGTCGATTTTGTGGAGGATGTCTCCTGTGCAGAAAGCTAAGTCTGGAGTAGAAGTGGTAATCCATCTTCTGGAGTAGAAGCTCGGTGTGTCATCCGCTTTGTTGAGTAGATGGAGATTTGAGTCTATTTCCCAGTCCTCCACTTCATCTCCTCTTTTGTCAGTATCTGGTTATCCCCATCTTTCTGAACGGCTATTAAAGTCTCCGACAATAATGCAATTTGTGTCAGTTATTTTCATGTTTGAGAGTGTAAGATCCTTATCTGCTGGGCTATAAAGATTGTAAATGCTTATTTTCACGTCCTTTATCATTATATCAACACCTATAATTTCTGTTTGGTTGTCAGAGATCACAGATACTTCGCTGCAAGGTATTGTATTTCGTGTAAGTATTAGAACTCCTCCTTTATATCCTTCGCGGTCGAAACGTGTGGCCTGATATTCCCTGACTGAAAATTTGCGCTTGGCGTTGAGGTGTGTCTCTTGAATGCATGCCACATCTATTCTATCTTTATGAAGACGCTGTGTCAGGGATTCTTTCTTGTTATAAACTCCTTCGGCATTCCACTGTAGTATGTTGAGTGTCCTTGGTATTTGGTCAATAGCTCTTAACCTACTCCTCTGTGCCTTGACTCCACAGCACAGGGGAAGGTGACCACCAGTAGTCATGGGTGGACCCCCTCGAGGCAGGGGGCCCGGCACTATCACCGCCTGATGGGACTTCACGGGATTAGCACCATAACGATTAATTTTCATCTGTGGCATCATGAAATGATAAAGTTACGTTGCACTTCTTTGTCAAGCCTGTGGCTCAGTACATCCGATTTCGACAAGCATTTTTCGGGATGCTTTCCCTAGCCTTTGACTGTCCCCAGTCTACCTACAAGGCAGCAGGTTTGTGCGTCACTTCGTCTGGTCCCTCTCCCTTGACCTGTCCAACATGGGTGACCCTACCAGTAGCTGTGCTACTGTCGGCATAGCTCTTGGGGTCATTGGAACGCGCAAGTCCCTCTACCTCGTCAAGGTGGACGCACGGCAGATGGGGTCTCCTGGTTTTAGACTTGGAACGTGCAATTTTCTTCCCGGTATCAGGTGTTTTGGACAGTTTAGATCATTTGTTCTCGATAGCGCTCGGCAGTTGCGAATGGCCAAACAGTGCAGTTCACATATTATATAATACATAATAATATGCTTGCTTGCGTTCGCTGGCTGTGAACTCCAGCATGAAGTCCTGTATGTTGTATGAAGACGTCCCGTTGTCCAACATCAGTGTGATGTCATACCGGACTAAGGTTTGCGTGAGTATCCATTGTCCCAAGTCTGATTCGTGTGCAGACCGGTGGTTCCTCACCGTGCAGGCAGATACTCTCCGACTTTGGAAGAATCAGCGATCCTACTATGTTAACCAAGACCTCGAAGGGGCCTGTTACCCAGGACGCACGACTAGGACGTATTAGTAGGTCTTGGCCAGTAAAAACCTGACCTTGGAAACACCTCTGCGTCCCATACATGAAATATATGGACGGTGCCTTCTCCTGTCTGAATTAGTTTTATTGGTGTATCGTGGCTTCCCTATCTTCAGACTTGGTATTAATTATTGTTGATCCTACTTCCCTAATAAAGGCTCAGGTTTCTTCTCTTCACTGTAATGTATATTATCTGGGTTCTATTTCTTTGTCGTATTTTCTATATTACTATTTTCTATACTTTTCTCCACAGCGCTCCATCCACCTGATTAAATATCATTACCATTTACTTTCTGTTATAATGTGGCCATTCCTATTATATTAATACTAAAGTATCATTTATTCGATGTATTACAAATTATATTGTTTTATTAATTATTAAAACAATGTTTTCCCGTATTGAATTTGAATAACGTAAACACAAACAATAAATTGCACGATTTATGGCCAGGCATATTTCGTTGCGTCTCGTCAGGTACATACTCACATACTGCAGAAACTACACAACTTAAACTTTACTCGTTTTACTTAAAGTAAAGTAATTATAGATAAATCCTTCAAGCTGAAATATACATATGTTCGCGCAGTAATTTAAATGGCACTCTTCCGACAGACGGGAAGAGTGCCTGCATGTCCACTTTCCCCTTTAATTTAAAATGCTTATAAATATTAAATTTTTATTATTTTTCTAGATATATAATTTTTTTTTTTTAAAGTGAATACTCGTACTTACTGTCATGGAACGGCTGAGAATTCACCTAGCAATACTCCCACAAGTCCAATTCCCCTTTTTCAGTAGAACGCTAGATCTAGTCGAAGGGATACAACCGAGGTATTAATGTAACCCACGCAAGGGCGATTGGTGGCCCTTGACTTCTCGACTGTTCGTGTGAGACAAGCTCAACCCAACCAGTTCCGCTAACGCATGCGCAAGAACCGTCTCAGAACAAAGAGAGGCTCAGTTGAGATCCGGCCGTGGGAGCAAGACGTTGTGTTTGAACGACTGTGTTAATTCGTAAATGGGAGAGAGGAAGCCAGTGTCTTGCTGTTTATCAAAGAAAACCGACAGAACGTCCAGTGTTGGGACGGGAGCTCCTCAATTCTGAATACACAGTTTGTCGTAAGGTACGTGAAACATATTTAGATAAATAATGTGTCGCTACCGCGTTGAATCGAAGCTGTTCGACCACATGTCCCGCCCGGCGCACAAAGGTCAGTCAGGGGTGAACCTGTGGGCTTGTGTTTTAACTTAACACTGCAGGCGAGTTGAACACGATGGATTGTAGGCCTGTGTTTTGCGTTACAATTGTACAAGTACGTGAATGCGTGTTATTGCCGCTACAAGTAGTTATAGACATTTAGGACAGGCCCAATAGTGTTAGTAGTCCGAGTTCACTCCTGGGCGGCCTTAGAACTCTAACGTAGTCGACACAAACGGACGTGGGCGAAGGCGTTGTAGAACATAGGTCGAGTGAGGTATCAGGGAACTCGGCCGAACTAGACGAAACCCATGCGATGGTCGCCGGACGTGTCGAAGGTCATTCGAAGGACATTGCGGGTGTCTAAGTTCGAATTCTTTGGTGTGGCGACCACTGGCTTTGCTGAGCTTTCCTCTTACTCTTTATGTTATTGGTTGCCGTAACGGAACACCATCTTGATAGGCAGTTGGTTCCCGAGAGGTTGACACTGGAGAAACTGGGGAATGCGACAGAGCTGGTCACAGCCAGCTGAACACCGTTCCAAATGCTCTGACCTTAACTAGGGGAGGAGGGAACGGGATGTGGACTTCCGCTACAGGGGGATTTCCCTGTATAATCTATTACATTCCTGGATCAGAGCTAGAGCTCCAGGAGACCTGGTGTATAGTAGGTAATCCTAAAATCGAACCAGGGAGAGGGGGCTACCTCCGAGGGAGGGGAATTCGGTGGTCACCGGCTCTCCTTCAGAGCCATTCTGTCTCTAGGTACCTTTAACCTACTAACCTGGTATATTGTGTCCTTAGAAGTCTTTTTAGGACAGAAGGATTTCGCCGACACCATGACCAGATACACAGCCCTACCTTGGGCGGGTTCGAGACGGAGGACGGTTCAGCCAGCACTTGTTAGGACCCAGACCCAGTTCAGTTTTGGCAGTGGATCCTGGTCTGTGAGGCTGCCGGCCGGGTCATGGCGACACCGGCCTATGCTGAGTACACATAGGTAACGTGTACCTCTGGGGGTAAGTCTGTGTCACGATATTCACACATGGTGTTATCTTTGGCAGGTTCTACTTTCTGAGAGACTTACGTGACGGGACCAGAGGAAGATGACTTGGTGAAGGCTGCTAAATGGCTGGCTTACCTATGTGACGTGAAGTGAGGCTTCTACACCACACCACGTGCCGGGAAGTCACTACGCCACAAGTCCAGTCCCGTCTTAACCGCTAAATGATCTTCAGTCAGTCCACCAAGTATTATGATGGCTACACACGGGCGAGTATCGTGTCCTCTTGTCTGTGAACAGTTTTGACATTGTGACCCACTAGCCAAACGGGTAGAGAAGAACTACATTACCCTTTATTTCATGATGGCCTGGTGTTCCGGGAACAGTCTACCATGTAGGAATAGGAACACTTGTTACATTCCTTACTGGGTCACGTGCTACCAGTACTGACTTTTGAGTGACAGAGTCAACTTGAACTGTGCCAACTTTCTGTGCTTATAGGCCCAGTTATACCCATCCTGATCCCATTAGAGACCACCATCTGTTTCCAGAACTTTGACATTGTTAAATTGTGTTAAATGTTATGGTGGCTTCTTAGGACGTTGTCTAGCACAGGCCTTACCAGTGAAGCTTGAAGGACAGGTCTTCAGAACTTCTACAGGGATGTTAGTCCGGAGTCATCACGTACCACCGCAACTTGGAGTCACCACATTGACGTGCTAGTCATTCCAATTGAGACTACACCTCGGCAGAGACATTCCACGCTACGTGTGCAGATGAGTGACCTCTTTAACCTTGTGGTATCGTACCCTAGTGTACAGTGATGAGTGAGACGGCCTGAGACTAATCCAGATAGCCATTTCTTCTATCGCCTGGCGGTGGCCAGGATTCTCTCATGAACATTCCCCTTGTAATTATATCATATAGTCAGGATTCTCTCATGAACATTCCTCTTGTACATTATATCATCTAGTCATTATGTGTAGACACCAGAGTCGTGTCATCTGTTCTGGATGAGAAGGTGAAAAAGGTATTGTCCAGCGGTTGATAGTGAGAGAGACAGGAATCCAAGGGCTGGTGGGGTCTGTAGACTGAGATTTATTGTATTCCCAGAGTGCATCTATCCCGTTATTAAGATGTAATAGTATGCTTCCCTCACCCCAAGAAATACTACGACATTATTTGGGGGCCCGTCCGGGATATTGATGAGACAGCTCTGGTGATTATGGTTAGGACATTTCATTCCTAGTATCTCTATTCAGGTCTACATAGGTCTTTGGTCCTGTTTCTTCTCTGGACAAAGACAGATTGACGTGTGGTGTGTTGGGACGTCATATATATTAGATTGGTGTATTGCATATCTATATATTGCGTTATTTACTTACCACTCACACTACTAACATATACTCTCTAAGTATGGCATCCCCCAAATTAAATATGGATGAAGTGCGGGCAACCGGCGAAGGAATGGGCTTCACCGGCACTGCACTAACAGAGTATATCCAAGGGATTGAGAGAGACTTCCGTCAGGAAGTGAGAGAGAGAAGACAGCAAGAAGCGGAGGATCGAAGGATGGCCTTTGAGTTGAAAAAGTTCGAAGCCGAACAAGAGGCTCGGAAGCGAGAGCATGAGTACCGTATGCGGGAACTCGAGCTCAGGGCACAATCAAGTAGAGAGACTGAGGGAGCAGTAGGAAGGTCTTCACTCCCTGGTTCACCTACCTTAGGTCGACATGGTTATCATGCCATGAAGTTTCCTCTACCGATTTTTGAGGAAGATAAGGAAAAGATCGACCAGTTCTTACAAAAGTTCGAGGCTATGTCTGTCGCCATGGGTCTCGATCGAGACAAGAGGTGTCTGAAACTGTCCCAGGGATTGCGCGGAACCGCTTACGAGGTCTACTCGCGTTTACCGGCGGGTCACGAGAATAATTATGCCGAACTGAAGGCAGCGCTGTTGAAACGGTTCGAGATGACGTCGCATACTTACCGCAAGAAGTTTCGAGAAGCGAAACGAGAGCAGAGTGAGTTATTTGCTGCGTACGCCGAGCGTCTTAGATCCTACCTCCATAAATGGATGGACTTAGCTCAGTTCGCACATGATTACGACAGTCTCGAAGAACTGATGATCGTCGACCAGATGCGAAAGCATATGTCGAAACCGCTCAAAGAGTTCTTGGGAGAACAAGGGGCGGAAAGATTAGAGGTAGTAGCCAAGATGGCCGAACGATTCGTCGAGGTGCATGGTGAAGGTGACGAAACCCATCCCTCCATGGGTAAAAGTCAGGACAAGACTGACAGAAAGAAACTGAAAACCTCTCATGCCAAGAATGTAGAACCTTATGAGAAATCCTCTGACCAGAGTCCAGAGAAGTCGAAAGATGGGAGCAAGAAGCCACATAACTCTCCACCGAAACGGAAGTGGAGTGAGAAGTGGTGTTCGATTTGCCAGTCACCCTCGCACAATACCAGGGACTGCAGATCGAAGGCTAAGAGCTCACACTTCGCGGCCTGCCTAGTGGCTCCAAAGGCGGTTGCCACCGAAAAGGTCGAGGTCGGCGAAGAGACTCTGGATCAAGAGAGGCCACCTGTGGTCGAACTGATAGAAGTCAACGGCCAGCAGGTTGAGTGTCTCTATGACACTGGCCTAGACGGGGAAGCCGTCATTGCCGCCAGTCTAGTGAGACCAGACCAACTCACTGGGGAAAGCATCGAGATACAGCCGGCTATGAAGAGAGCGGTAGCCATGACGTTACCAATCGCTAACGTAGAGATTAGGTCGAGATACGTCACGGGCATCATCCCAGCCGCGGTATTACTCGATCCCCTATATCCCGTGATTCTGGGGAGTAAATATGTATTTCTAGGGGTGCCGAAGAAGCCAATCCACCTAGGCGACATACATACCTGCGCCCACACGGGGAAAGACGAGGCAAACACAACCAGCTCGAAAACCCAGCTAGGGGGTTTGCGTACGGCCCAGAGCGAAGACGCGACACTACGTCCGTGCTACAAGAAGCTGCAGAAAAGTGCTGACCCACCGCAACGGGACCAGTACTATCTGAAGAATCGGCTGCTCTACCGGAGAGCCGGAAGGGGAGATGAACTGCATGGGCAGTTGGTGGTCCCGCAGGACTACCGTCTTCCAATTCTTCAGAGGGGACACGCCATATCGGGTAGTAACCTATCCGGGAATGGACATATGGGTGTCAGAGCGACGCTGCAGCGAATTTCCGGTCATTATTACTGGCCAGGAATGACTGGCGATGTACGCCGGTTAGTAAAGTCATGCCCAGAGTGCCAGAAGGCTACACCCACAAGTCGGACTAAGACTAGATTAGGTCTTAAGGTGGGAGATAGAGTATTATTGTGGGGTCCAAGCAGGACCAATATGCTCGACGTAGGATGGCAAGGACCTTATTCCGTGGTCAGGGTAGTGTCCAAAACCAACTACGAGATCCGGATCGGGGGAACTTTGAGAATTTTCCATACAAATCTCCTGCGGGAAAACGAGGAGAGGTCCGATGACAAATCTCTGCACCTGTCTGTGATGTCAGTCACTAGTAACCCAGTTCGGAAGGGGTGGGTAACGTCGGAGGCGGCGCGAGATACCCTGGACTCCGACCGACGATCGACTGACTGGCCCCGCTATCGAAAGAGATGGCCAGGGAAACCCGAGTCCAGAGGGTTCTGGGAAGACTATACAGTCCATCGAGGACGATACCGCAAATCCCGAGACATGTTTGTAGGGAGACATAGCGGTAGTGACGACACTGGTACCGCCGGGAAGGGAAGATCCGTCGGTATTTCACCCCGTTGCGTACGCGAGTCGGATGGTCGTCCGGCCGAACGTAATGACTCGACGGGCAAGCGCGGTTGTCGATCACTTATATGAGACGGGCTGTCCAAGTTACTGCCCAAAGTGAGGGGGAGGTTGTACCTTTGAGGACACCGGCAGACCATCAACCAAAGATGGGCGTGGCCACCTCCCGTAAGCTCAACGCGCGCTTGATGCGTTGGTCGTTGATGCTTCAGCCCTACACTTTTACGGTGGAATACATTCCCGGGAAGGAGAATGTTGGGGCTGACTTTCTGTCTAGGCATCCAGTCCCAGAGGCAGAGGACGAGTTTGCTAGGAGTGAATATCCAGCAGGAGACAGTCGACGCGGTCAACTCTCTTAAGAGGGGGCCTATGTCATGGAACGGCTGAGAATTCACCTAGCAATACTCCCACAAGTCCAATTCCCCTTTTTCAGTAGAACAGCAGCTCTAGTCGAAGGGATACAACCGAGGTATTAATGTAACCCACGCAAGGGCGATTGGTGGGCCTTGACTTCTCGACTGTTCGTGTGAGGCAAGCTCAACCCAACCAGTTCCGCTAACGCATGCGCAAGAACCGTCTCAGAACAAAGAGAGGCTCAGTTGAAATCCGGCCGTGGGAGCAAGACGTGGTGTTTGAACGACTGTGTTAATTCGTAAATGGGAGAGAGGAAGCCAGTGTCTTGCTGTTTATCAAAGAAAACCGACAGAACGTCCAGTGTTGGGACGGGAGCTCCTCAATTCTGAATACACAGTTTGTCGTAAGGTATGTGAAACATATTTAGATAAATAATGTGTCGCTACCGCGTTGAATCGAAGCTGTTCGACCACATGTCCCGCCCGGCGCACAAAGGTCAGTCAGGGGTGAACCTGTGGGCTTGTGTTTTAACTTAACACTGCAGGCGAGTTGAACACGATGGATTGTAGGCCTGTTGTTGCGTTACCATTGTACAAGTACGGGAATGCGTGTTATTGCCGCTACAAGTAGTTATAAACATTTCGGACAGGCCCAATAGTGTTAGTAGTCCGAGTTCACTCCTGGGCGGCCTTAGAACTCTAACGTAGTCGACACAACCGGACGTGGGCGAAGGCGTTGTAGAACATAGGTCGAGTGAGGTATCAGGGAACTCGGCCGAACTAGACGAAACCCATGCGATGGTCGCCGGACGTGTCGAAGGTCATTCGAAGGACATTGCGGGTGTCTAAGTTCGAATTCTTTGGTGTGGCGACCACTGGCTTTGCTGAGCTTTCCTCTTACTCTTTATGTTATTGGTTGCCGTAACGGAACACCATCTTGATAGGCAGTTGGTTCCTGAGATGTTGACACTGGAGAAACTGGGGAATGCGACAGAGCTGGTCACAGCCAGCTGAACACCGTTCCAAATGCTCTGACCTTAACTAGGGGAGGAGGGAACGGGATGTGGACTTCCGCTACAGGGGAATTTCCCTGTATAATCTATTACATTCCTGGATCAGAGCTAGAGCTCCAGGAGACCTGGTGTATAGTAGGTAATCCTAAAATCGAACCAGGGAGAGGGGGCTACCTCCGAGGGAGGGGAATTCGGTGGTCACCGGCTCTCCTTCAGAGCCAGTCTGTCTCTATGTACCTTTAACCTACTAACCTGGTATATTGTGTCCTTAGAAGTATTTTTTTAGGACAGAAGGATTTCGCCGACACCATGACCAGATACACAGCCCTACCTTGGGCGGGGTCGAGACGGAGGACGGTTCAGCCAGCACTTGTTAGGACCCAGACCCAGTTCAGTTTTGGCAGTGGATCCTGGTCTGTGAGGCTGCCGGCCGGGTCATGGCGACACCGGCCTATGCTGAGTACACATAGGTAACGTGTACCTCTGGGGGTAAGTCTGTGTCACGATATTCACACATGGTGTTATCTTTGGCAGGTTCTACTTTCTGGGAGACTTACGTGACGGGACAAGAGGAAGATGACTTGGTGAAGGCTGCTAAATGGCTGGCTTATCTATGTGACGTGAAGTGAGGCTTCTACACCACACCACGTGCCGGGAAGTCACGACGCCACAATCCAGTCCCGTCTTACCTGCTAAATGATCTTCAGTCAGTCCACCAAGTATTATGATGGCTACACACGGCGAGTATCGTGTCCTCTTGTCTGTGAACAGTTTTGATAGTATGACCCACTAGCCAAACGGGTAGAGAAGAACTACATTACCCTTTATTTCATGATGGCCTGGTGTTCCGGGAACAGTCTACCATATAGGAACACTTGTTACATTCCTTACTGGGTCACGTGCTACCAGTACTGACGTTTGAGTGACAGAGTCAACTTGAACTGTGCCAACTTTCTGTGCTTATAGGCCCAGTTATACCCATCCTGATCGCATTAGAGACCACCATCTGGTTCCAGAACTTTGACATTGTTACATTGTGTTAAATGTTATGGTGGCTTTTTAGGACCGTTGTCTAGCACAGGCCTTACCAGTGAAGCTTGAAGGACAGGTCTTCAGAACTTCTACAGGGATGTTAGTCCGGAGTCATCACGCACCACCGCAACTTGGAGTCACCACATTGACGTGCTAGTCATTCCAATTGAGACTACACCTCGGCAGAGACATTCCACGCTACGTGTGCAGATGAGTGACCTCTTTAATCTTGGGGTATCGTACCTAGTGTACAGTGATGAGTGAGACGGCCTGAGACTAATCCAGATAGCCATTTCTTCTATCGCCTGGCGGTGGCCAGGATTCTCTCATGAACACTCCCCTTGTACATTATATCATATAGTCCAGGATTCTCTCATGAACATTCCTCTTGTACATTATATCATATAGTCATTATGTATAGACACCAGAGTCGTGTCATCTGTTCTGGATGAGAAGTGAAAAAGGTATTGTCCAGCGGTTGATAGTGAGAGAGACAGGAATCCAAGGGCTGGTGGGGTCTGTAGACTGAGATTTATTGTATTCCCAGAGTGCATCTATCCCGTTATTAAGATGTAATAGTATGCTTCCCTCACCCCAAGAAATACTACGACACTTACTAAATTTAAAATAGAATGCCACATCATGCATAACACGTGAAATCAAATCAGCTGCCCTTCACAACATCGTTGAAGTGCCATATGTCGATTCTACAGGTCTATTTCCCTGACGGAATAGAATGTTGTAGATATTTATATATTTGTTAAATGTTGCAGGAAATGAACGTAGTAAACAAAATTCAAAAAATTTATGTAACTGAAATTGTATATTTGTACAAGACAAAATAGTACGTCGCGAAGATCATAGGCCTCCATAGCTCAGTGGTTAGAGCACTGGTCTTGTAAACCAGGGGTCGGGAGTTCGATCCTCCCTGGGGGCTGTTGATCTATTTTTAATTCCCCTTTCTGTCGTGTATGTGTTGTTTTTTTTTCCTCCTTTTTTTCGACCACAACAGGATGTATGTGAGATAGATACAAAAGATTAAATAATATTATGTGGCATTTAAGTTTAATTGAATATCTGATAATAATATCTGAAGCAAGCGCAGATCTTGAGTTTTGAGGAAAATCCCGTTGGTCTAATTTGCACTAAAACGCACCGTACTCATTTACACGTGCATGGCTGGGAATCTATAGCGTGCATTGTAGAATATGAGAATAACATGTTATCCATCAACATTGCATGATTACGCGAAATATGGAGTGATAAAACGACGTTAATATTATAATTATTACCTCTTGTATCATTATCATTATGTAGCAGGTCCGAAAAGATTCTTGATCCTTTGCAGGTTCCCCTGCCTCATGAATATCAAAGGTGACTTCATTGTTCCGTGTTCTTCTTCGTGCTTCTTTTTCCAGAAAGAAAAAGAGATAATCTTTCCAGGGAAAGAGAAGAGATACCGTAACCAACTCCTTATGGGAATGCCCAATATGCAGCGACATTGTTCGACATAGCATAGCTTAACATAACATTAACTCTTAACATCTTCTGGCAGGAATCACGCCTTATCTTCCAACACTGTTCTTTCCTAGTCGTTGTGACGTTTAGTACGGTCAAAGTATAATCATCATCAAGTGCCGTACCGACTGGCGTAGGCGTTCATGACTCTCCACATATTATTTGGTTTTTATCATTGGTTTTCTGGATCAACTTTGCTGTTGATATTCCTCCATGCCACCGTCGCAACCCATTCAGCATCATTTCTCTGCCTCTCTTCCCCTCGATCTTTCCAGTTGTCACGATGTTCTCTAATGCCTCTCTTCTCATCACATGACCAAAAAAAGCTGTATGTCTCTTTCTTATTGTTGTATATACTGTTCTAGTTTCGCTAGTTACTTTGGCTGTCCAAGGAATTCGCAACATTCGTCTAAGTATAGGGTGTATTTTTAATGAGTGTGGGTTTTTTTTTGAAAATATCTCCGTTGCAAGTTTTGTATTCACCTTCTATGGAGTTCCATCCATCATGTGCCATGCCGGTAAGCGTGGGCGGTCATGATTCACCATTTCACTCGACCACCAGAGTCGCGGGTCAGCTCGGTGTTCTTGTCTCGATCATGCCACGTGGTCAAGTCATACAGGTATTTACTTCTCCATCTTCCCCGTGTGTCAGACGTGGGGTTACGCCACCGCCTAGTTAAATGTATTAACGCTGGCGGGCCACCCCAAATAGTCAGAAATTGACTTGGGACAAAATCTATATGGCTAAAATAAAGATTACGCCCCTGAATATTACAGAGTACAGCTACAAGTGGCTCGTAAACAAATGTGAAATTAGCTGATTCTTGATATTCCCCAAGGAGTGGGAAGGAGAAGGTTAGATGGGCTAGATTTAAGTCTACGAATTGACTACTAGCTCAGTGCAGGTTTTTCACTGACGTTTCCCTTCCATGGTGTCTAAGTAAGCCACCCCTCGCCTCCCATCAATGTACACACACACACACACACACACACACACACACACACAACACACACACACACACACACACCACACACACACACACACACACACACACACACACACACACACACACACACATACATGCACGATTTGAAAATAACAGATAACTATGAGTTTAAAACAAACTACAAATCCTTTAATTACTATTAATCATGATGGTTTACTAGATGATGATGGTGAAACTTGATGTTTATGTACTTCCTTGTAACTTGCGGTGTTAAGGTGTAGCATAAACTGCTCCTGTTTGTGAGTTGATCAGCAGTTTTCTAATATAATTTATGATTAATTAATTAATGAACTGTTGCTACTATCGTTATTTTGTTTTACATTATATAATGTTTTACAAAAAAATTCCGCCCGATAAGGGACTTGAACCCTTGACCCTCAGATTAAAAGTCTGATGCTCTACCGACTGAGCTAACCGGGCCCTTACATGTAAACCAAAGTATGATTGAGACCTCGTGGCCTGCTGAAGTTGCTTTGATATTGGCAAGTAATAGAAATTTGCGTACAAGTTAGACGAACGGCGGAATAAGGAACTTGAGACAGAACATTGGAAACATATCAATTTGAAATGAAAACAATAAGACCGTGTTCATACTGCCTCTGTAACTTTAGTTCTATTAATTAATGTCTCTAACTAGTGTCTTTTTCAAACATATATTTTTAAGTCTCTGTAGATGATTTTTCCTCTGATGTATAGGTATATTGTTTGTTTGTCAGCTGCCGCTTCACTGCCGCTGGGGTTTATACATTTTTGTAGCTCGTTTTTGTTCTCTCCCCCAGCCAGCCCCAACACCGTCTCCCATTTTTCGGCCGGTGAGGTTATCACTTCTTGTTGGCCTGGATGCTCGGATACCCACTGTACAGTTGACAATATGAATTATCTTTCTCGTGGATATTCACTACCTGTGTACATTATTTGTTACTTTATAAACACACACTTGACCTCATCATACAAGTAGCTCACACCTGTGTGTTTTTTGTTCGATTTTACCAATATGGTGCAAGGACATCTCATCTCATCTTCCTTGTAACTTGCGGTGTTAAGGTGTAGCATAAACCGCTCCTGTTTGTGAGTTGATCAGCAGTTTTCTGATATAATTTATGATTAATTAATTAATGAACTGTTGCTACTATCGTTATTTGGTTTTACATTATATAATGTTTTACAAAAAATTTCCGCCCGATAAGGGACTGATGCTCTACCGACTGAGCTAACCGGGCTCTATAGCATTTAACATCAGTATGAAGAAAAACTGGCTACCTGAAGTTGCTCGAGCAGCTGCAAAGAACCAGTACACGATGTTTAATTAGTTAGTTAGTCGCGGTTCCAACTTCACGGCAACGGGTCGTCCCCATATTGCTCCGTTCCTGTGCCAGTGAATATCACAAAATGATCCTCACTGCCCCGTGTGAACAATGGAATAGACAGGAGTGTCGGCAAGCCAACAGCCCGCACAGGTACACTGAGCATAATGCCGCCGCCAGAATTAGAGAATACCAACACAGTCTTCCACGAAAAATACAGTTCATCGTCGATAAAAACGGCAGTCACCAGAAAGACTTCATTGACCGGGGTTTTATCCCATATGGCTCGGTCTCTTTCAGCAGGGCGACCCACCGAAAGTGCCGTACAAAGCACGAACTCCGTAGCTACAGCGACGATTCCCAGGAGTCTCCTGAAAAATGCACTCGTGAACCGAAAAGGCAAACCAGTCAATCCAGCAACAGCCGGCCGTCATCGTTCCGAACATGCAGTTCACGCGACAAACAACCGCGGACAGATGCAAAAGCATTCCATGCGAAATTCACAGCTCACAGTGTCGCGTCACGCACTCACTCAGCAGCAGGGCGACGGAACCATAGCCTCTTTAGTCGCCTCTTACGACGTGCATGGTAGGCAACAGTGTTACTATTCTTTGCTCCCCCGTATGGGGTTCAATTTCATGTTTCGTTAAGATTCGTCTATAATCCCTAGTGTATTTCGTGAACCAGCCAGATACTGCAGCCCTTGATTGATAAAAAGAAGATAGCTCTCTTAAGAAACAAGGAAAGACCAACGCGTAACACTCTGAGTGAGCTGAAGCAAGCGAGGAAGGATGTACAAAAGGCTGCCAGGCAGTGTGCGAATGACTATTGGATCAAGTTATGTGAGTCCATTCAAATCGCAAGTGATAAGGGAAACATCAGAAGCATGTATGAAGGGATAAAGAATGCCTGTGGTCCAATGATCAAAAGAAGTGCACCGCTGAAAACCTTGACTGGAGAAATCATCACTGATAAGAAACAGCAGATGGATAGATGGGTCGAGCACTATTTAGAGCTTTACTCAAGTGAGACCAAGCTAGCGGATGATGCCCTCAACGCCATAGAGGCCCTGCCAACTCTTGACCACCTGGACACACTTCCCACTATAACAGAAGTTAAGTGTGCTATAAATGAGCTTGCATCTGGCAAGGCTCCAGGTAAGGATGGGATTTCAATAGAGGTAATCAGGAGTGGGCAAGACACACTCGCTCTACAGATCCACCAGCTAATAGAGCTATGCTGGCGAGAAGGACAAGTCCCACAGGATTTCAAAGATTCAAACATCCTAACGCTGTACAAGAACAAGGGAGATCGGAGCAACTGTAACAACTATAGGGGTATCTCACTTCTGTGTATTGTTGGGAAAGTATTTGCCAGAATTGTCCTGCACAGACTTCAAGTCCTGGGAGATCAAGTCTACCCCGAATCACAGTGCGGCTTCCGTCAGAACCGGTCTACCATTGATATGATATTCTCATTGCGACAGATGCAAGAAAAATGCCGGGAACAAAATCAGCCACTGTTTATTGCCTTCATCGACCTCACAAAGGCATTCGATTTGGTCAGTCGTGAGGGTCTGTTCAAAGCACTAAAGAAGATTGGCTGCCCACCAACTCTTCTGTCCATTGTGGAATCGTTCCACACAGGCATGAAGGGTATAATCAAGTTTGATGGCTCAACTTCAGAAGAGTTTGAAATCAAGAGTGGAGTTAAGCAAGGTTGTGTACTATCCCCCACCCTCTTTGGGATATACTTTTCACTTCTACTGAAATATGCCTTTCGTGATCAGGATGACGGTATATACATTCACTCACGCTCAGATGGTGGCCTCTATAATGCTCAGAGATTGAAGGCCAAGACCAAAATTAGCAGGGTACTAATCAGAGGATTTCTTTTTGCGGATGATGCTGCGATTACGACCCACTCTGAGGAAGAATTACAACATCTACTATCTGCATTCTCCAATGCTTGTTCTGAATTTGGTTTAACAATTAACAAAAAGAAGACACAGATTATGTCACAAGGTGCACATGGTGTACCATCAATCTTTATTGACGACGCCGAACTGGAGATAGTAGACCATTTTACATATCTAGGATCAGAGGTAAATAGCAAATTATCCCTCGATCAGGAAATCAACATCAGGATTGGCAAGGCAGCAACAACAATGAACATGTTAGCAAAAAGAGTCTGGGAGAACAGGAAGCTTACTGCCAAAACAAAAGTCCTCGTCTACCAAGCCTGTGTCCTTAGTGCTCTTCTTTATGGCAGTGAAACCTGGACAACTTACTCACGCCAAGAGAAACGTTTAAACAGCTTTCATATGCGGTGTCTGCGAAGAATACTTGGTATTAAGTGGCAAGACAAAATCACAAATACTGAAGTATTGGAAAGATCAGGTTGTGTGACGGTGTATTCCATGCTCAGTCTTCGTAGACTTAGATGGATAGGACACGTTAGGAGGCTGGATGATGGTAGAATACCAAAGGACATCTTTTTTGGTGAATTACAGACGGGTAGGAGATCTCAGGGTCGGCCTCTACTACGATACAAAGATGTGTGTAAGCGGGACATGATTGATACAGGCATTGATAATGCACATTGGGAGCACGTCGCCGCTGAACGTGTTGCATGGAGGGCAACTATTAGAAATGGAATAAAGACAAAGGAGAAAATGATTGCAGATAAAGCACACACAGAGCGTGAGAGACGTAACATGGTGCAAAATGGTGGAAGTGACCATGTTTTCACATGCATCTACTGTGGGCAAACATTTGCAGCAAGAATTGGCCTTACCAGTCACACTCGCCACCGCCATGGATCATAGTTATTAAGCCTTTTTGAAGCACAATGTACCAAACTATCGTCTGTCAAGACGGAAATGTGCCAATGACAATGAAATTTCGTGAACCAGTAGCGGATATGTTTTGTTGTTTACACGTAAAATTTAAAAAAAAAAACCGCCCGATAAGGGACTTGAACCCTTGACCCTCAGATTAAAAGTCTGATGCTCTACCGACTGAGCTAACCGGGCCCTTACATGTAAACCAAAGTATGATTGAGACCTCGTGGCCTGCTGAAGTTGCTTTGATATTGGCAAGTAATAGAAATTTGCGTACAAGTTAGACGAACGGCGGAATAAGGAACTTGAGACAGAACATTGGAAACATATCAATTTGAAATGAAAACAATAAGACCGTGTTCATACTGCCTCTGTAACTTTAGTTCTATTAATTAATGTCTCTAACTAGTGTCTTTTTCAAACATATATTTTTAAGTCTCTGTAGATGATTTTTCCTCTGATGTATAGGTATATTGTTTGTTTGTCAGCTGCCGCTTCACTGCCGCTGGGGTTTATACATTTTTGTAGCTCGTTTTTGTTCTCTCCCCCAGCCAGCCCCAACACCGTCTCCCATTTCGGCCGGTGAGGTTATCACTTCTTGTTGGCCTGGATGCTCGGATACCCACTGTACAGTTGACAATATGAATTATCTTTCTGGTGGATATTCACTACCTGTGTACAGTATTTGTTACTTTATAAACACACACTTGACCTCATCATACAAGTAGCTCACACCTGTGTGTTTGTTGTTGTTGTTCTTCTTCTTCTTCGTTCATCCGGAGTTTTTTTTCGGATGTGATTGCGTTGTGCCTGTTTACAGCAGAGCTGCGTTCTTGCGCCGTTAGGCCGACACAGCCGACTTCTGCGGGCATTTGTTGACCGGGTTAACCTTCCCGGGGTTTCTTAGGACGTTTGACTCTCACTGTTGTGGTGTTATCCCCCATCCCAGCTGGTCCATATAGAACAGCCAAAGATCCTGGTCAGCCCTCAAGGGAAGGCAGGGGCAGACCATGGGCATTCCCCGCCATCCAAGGAGGCTTCCATACTTGCAGAGCCGATACATAGCGCTCTGGTACTGGGCTCACCCAAGGAATCGTCACGTCCTGCACATGGCTGCTTAGCCTCACTTCCGTATATTGGGCCTTCCGTTCACCATAGGCTGTTCTTCCGGAAACCAGAAGTATGCAGTCTGCAGATGACATCCACACAGTGAGCTTTCGATTCGGACTTTCCACGTAATGGATTTGCTATCCAAGCAATATTCCATTTCATGCCACTAGGACACTTTTCCACCTTTTATGAAGCCCACACAATGGGCTTTTGATTCGTGTTTGTTGTTCGATTTTACCAATATGGTGCAAGGACATCTCATCTCATCTTCCTTGTAACTTGCGGTGTTAAGGTGTAGCATAAACTGCTCCTGTTTGTGAGTTGATCAGCAGTTTTCTGATATAATTTATGATTAATTAATTAATGAACTGTTGCTACTATCGTTATTTTGTTTTACATTATATAATGTTTTACAAAAAATTTCCGCCCGATAAGGGACTTGAACCCTTGACCCTCAGATTAAAAGTCTGATGCTCTACCGACTGAGCTAACCGGGCTCTATAGCATTTAACATCAGTATGAAGAAAAACTGGCTACCTGAAGTTGCTCGAGCAGCTGCAAAGAACCAGTACACGATTTTTAATTAGTTAGTTAGTTAGTCGCGGTTCCAACTTCACGGCAACGGGTCGTCCCCATATTGCTCCGTTCCTGTGCCAGTGAATATCACAAAATGCTCCTCACTGCCCCGTGTGAACAATGGAATAGACAGGAGTGTCGGCTAGCCAACAGCCCGCACAGGTACACTGTAGCATAATGCCGCCGCCAGAATTAGAGAATACCAACACAAAGGTCTTCCACGAAAAATACAGTTCATCGTCGATAAAAACGGCAGTCACCAGAAAGACTTCATTGACTGGGGTTTTATCCCATATGGCTCGGTCTCTTTCTGCAGGGCGACCCACCGAAAGTGCCGTACAAAGCACGAACTCCGTAGCTACAGCGACGACTCCCAGGAGTCTCCTGAAAAATGCACTCGTGAACCGAAAAGGCAAACCAGTCAATCCAGCAACAGCCGGCCGTCATCGTTCCGAACATGCAGTTCACGCGACAAACAACCGCGGACAGATGCAAAAGCATTCCATGCGAAATTCACAGCTCACAGTGTCGCGTCACGCACTCACTCAGCAGCAGGGCGACGGAACCATAGCCTCTTTAGTCGCCTCTTACGACGTGCATGGTAGTGTCCCCAACTGGCTTGAAGTAGCTCCCGGGTGGGCAACCACTCAGCCAAATTCGTTTTATCCTACTGGGGTTATGTTCTGGATGCAGTTTAAGATCCCCTAACTCTGTCAGAAGGGACTAATTACCACCCCAGATCCCAGAGAGAAAACGTGGAACAAATGCCTGTTATGCTGATTTAAGACACTGTCCCTGATACTCAAGAAAAGAGCCAAGAAGTGGCTCGTTGAAGATAGAATATATCTATATAGTTTTGGCTGTACTTGGTATCACCAGAAGTGAGAAAGAAGGAGTTAAGACATGCAACGTAATCTGGTTACTTATGACTGCATAGGCAAGATACCTCCCGGACATAGATTCCCACTTCTGGACAATATGTGAACCCCCACTAAATGATACAATAATGTGTGTACTTGATTACGCTACACAGACATTTATAAACATTTAGAATTATACGGACAAATTGAGTTTTAAAATACAACAACTGTGTTTATTATTTCTAGTCTTGATGATCATATGATGATGATGATTATATTATGGTATACGTGCAGCGAGCTCACAGGAAGAAAAATAAGAATAAATACAGGGTGTTTGAAATCAAAAACAGGACAGACTTTATTGGAGGAAGGTGCTATAATGAAGAGGTGGAATGAGTATATAAGATAATTATATAATGGAGAAAGGGAAGAATTAACAGAAGAAAGTAACTTAGAAGGCCCACCTATTCTAAAAGAAAAAGTCGCTGATGCTATGAAACATATGAAGAAAGGAAAAACAGCTGGGCCAGATGAAATCACAATAGAAGAATTAGAAGTGTTGGGAGAATTTGGAGTAGATATATTAACCAAAATGTTGAATGATATTTACAGTAGTGGATATTTACCCAGTGATATGCTGAAATCTGTATTTATAGCTATACCAAAAGACCAGGAGCAATTGATTGTGAAGATTTTCGTACAATTAACCTCATAAACCATGTCACTAAGCTTCTACTCAGAATTATAACTGAGAAGAACAAGAAAGAAAATAAAAATGGAAATTAGTGAAGAACAGTATGGTTTTATGGAAGGAAAGGGTACAAACAATGCAATATATATATTACGAACACTAATAGAAAGATCAATAGAGAAACAAAGAGACATATATTTATGCTTCATAGATTATACTAAGGCATTTGATAAAGTAAAACATGATGAGCTGATTAAAATGTTGGAAGATATCAACATTGATGGGAAAGATTTAAGAATAATAAAGAATATATACTGGAACCAAGTAGCAGCAATTAAAATGGGAAATAAAGAGGGTAGTTACGAACAGATAAAGCTAGGAGTATGACAGGGGTGTGTCTTGTCACCCGATCTCTTCTCCCTGTATAGCGAAGTAATAATGAGAGAGATCAAAGAGAAGCCAGGAATACTAATCGGAGGATATAATATAAACAATATACGCTATGCAGATGAACACAGTATTGGTAGCGGATAATGCAACAGACCTACAACAATTGTTGGACAGTGTAGTAACAGAGAGTGCACAGAAAGGACTGTCCTTGAATATCAAGAAAACAGTAACAATGGTGATATCAAAGAAAATGGGGACGCCAAAATGTGACATAGAAATAGAAGGGGAAATTCTCAACCAAGTGGATAATTTTAAATACCTAGGGGCACTTATAACATCAGATGGAAGATGTACAAAAGAGATTAAGAGCAGAATAGGGCAGGCAAAGACAGCATTTCAGAGAATGAAGAGTATCTTATGCAATTCTTCTTCTTTCGTTCGCTTGAAATATGTCTATATCTGCAATGTCGTCTCTTGCATGAATTGAACTGTTTTTTTTTTCAGTTCACACAGTGGTCCATAGAGTTTATCTTCCACTGTCGTCTCTCTAGGCCAGAAGGTTTGCCTAGATATGTTATATTTTGGGCAGTCTTGGAGTATGTGCTCTGCTGTCTGCGACGCCAATCCACATGTGCACATGGCTGTTTCACCAATCTTGAATTTTGTATACATGTGGTTGCGTAATCTATTGTGTCCTGTTCTGAGGCGCAGAATAATGACTTGTTCTGGTCTGTCCATAATGTGGTAGTCATCTTGAGCAGGTTTTGGTGGCTTTCTGACTGATTTGATCATTCTTTTCTTTTGGTGGTATGTAACGGGCACATCAGGCTGTTCCTCTTTGGCTCCTTCCTTAGCCAATTGATCAGCTCTGTCGTTTCCGGGTACTCCACAGTGGGATGGTATCCACTGTATGGTGACTTTATGCTGACTGCTAAGTTCAGAAAGTAGTGTCCTTAGTACTGGCAATTTCCCAGAGAGGAGCGCCTCGAGTACTGATTTTGCATCTGTTAGTAGCACCACAGGTTGAGTACCATTGCTGTTATTTAGTAATTTCTCTGTTGCTATCTTGATTGCCTCAATTTCGGCATCATAGTTATGGCAGTACTTTCCTGTCGGTACTTTGGCTGTGTCCCTAGTATTATTTGGGTATTCTATGTACACTCCCGCTCCTCCATTTCGAACAGCATTTTGTGCTGACCCATCTGTGTAGACTCGGATCCAGAGGTCCTGTGGGTATTCTTCATCAAGGAAGCTGAGAGTGGCTGTTCTGCGCTGCACACTGTTCTGTTCTTCCTTGTCAAATATTCCTCTCACTTTTAGTCTGGATTTGTAACGATAGTCTATGCTCATCTTTCCATGGAGTTCGCTCTGGAATAGTTGTTAGGGGGATACCAACTGTGGGCAGATCAGTGGTTTCTCTGCAGAGTCGTTTGGCCTGGTGGATAAAACTACTTCTTTTCAACCGCCCCATAGCTAGGTTTTCAAATCTGTTCTTCATAGGGTGGCCTGGCAAGCTGAGGAACTTTTCTGCTTGTATTAGCGTTTTCGTATCTCTGCGCTCACTCAGTGCCTGTGTCCTCCCCATCTTCTCCATTTCCACTATAGGGGTTGATCTCATCCCTCCTGTGGTGACTCTAAGTGCTTGATTTTGCACCTTGTCCAGCTCTTGTAGTGTGGTATTTGATGCTGAACACCACGCAGTTGACCCATATTCCAGGTGTGGTCGTATGCTCTGTTGGTAAACTTTGCTAAGTATTTTCGTACTGGCTCCCCATGTGGTTCCACTTACCTTTCTCAGGATGGCTATTTTCCTTCTGGCTTTTGCTACTGCTTTGTTGATGTGCTTTCTCCATGTCAGCTTGCCATCAAATGTTACTCCAAGGTATGTTGGTTCTTTATCTTCTCTTAGGGGTGTTCCATTTATCTGGATGATCCCTGCCTTTTGTTTTGGAGAGAGGGTAAATAGGGTTGTGCTGCACTTGTCAGTGTTTATGCTGACACACCATCTATTTGCCCATGCAGCAAATGTATCTACAGCTCTTTGTAGCAATCTGGTGGCCACTGATGCATATTCATTTGTGCTCCATAGAACCAGGTCATCGGCGTACATTGCCGCTTTAATTCCATGCGGTAGGTGAGCAACAAGATCATTGATGAAGATTAGAAAAAGTGTGGGGGACAAGACTCCGCCCTGGGGGACACCGTGACGCAGTAGTACTTTCTTGCTCTTGAGTCCGTCTATCTGTACTCGGGCTCTTCTGTTGTGCAAGTATGCTTTCACCCATTTGTACATTCTTCCATTGACTTTGCAGTTTCTCAGTTTCTTCATCAGACCTTCTTTCCAGACTTTGTCAAAGGCTTTCTTCAGATCTATCCATGCCGCAAGCACCAGCTTCTTCTCTTGGAATGCATCCTCAATTTCTTGAGAGAGGTAGGTTGTCTGATCTTCCGTAGAGTAGCACTGCCTAAAGCCAGCCTGCTGTGGCACAAGGATGTTTTTACTTTCAATGTACCACTGCAGTCTGTGATTGATGATGCGCTCCAGTGTTTTGCAGAGACAGCTGGTGAGGCTAATTGGTCTGTAGCTAGAGGCAATGGAACCATCTTTCCCTGATTTTAGGAGGGGTATCATGATTGCTTCTCTCCAGGCTTGTGGAACACTGCCTAAGGTCCAGCTGTTATTGAAGATCTGCAACAGCTTTGTTTTGGCCTCTGTTCCTAGGTTCCTGATCATTTCATTGGAGATACCATCAGCTCCTGGTGACTTTCTCATTTTCAGTTTTGATATGGCTAGCTCCAGTTCGCTGATTGTGATGGGTGCCTCCAGAACCTCATGTACTATTTCCTTCTGTCCTGTATGTTGTCGTTTCTCTCGAATCTCTTGTTGTTTCTCTGGACTAATTTTGATATTGCTATCTTGTGCGAACGAGTCCGCAAAATGGTCAGCTGCTTGCTTTCTTGTTAAGATTTTTCCATCTTTATGTAGTGCAATTTTTGAGTTTCTCCCTGTGCCCTCGTCATTAAGCTGTTTTATTAGCTTCCACAATTTCCTTGTGTCTCTTTCAAAGTTCAGAGACTCTGTTTTCTCCTGCCAGCTTTTCCGTCTAGCCTGCAGCTTGGCCCTTTGAAATTTGGCTTTTGCATGCTGGAATTTATTGTGGTGCTCTTGGCTGGGTGTGGCCTCTGCTTGCTTTCTACACACTTCAACATCATTATGCAACTGTTCCAGTTCACTACTCCAGTAGGGTTTATATTGTTTACGGGCTCCTCTTGGTACTGTTTCTCGCGCTGCCTGTAGTATGCATTTCCCAAACTCTTCAACTGCTTTATTTATGTCTTTCTCAGTGTTCAGGTTTCTAACCAGTATGCTGGTGCGATGCTTGTACATTGCCCAGTCTGCTTTCTTGTAGTTCCACCTCGAGAGGGTGCTGCTTTCACTTACAAGCTCATTTTCTACGGTTAGAAAGACTGGCCGATGGTCACTGCCACCAAGTTGTTTCCCAACAGTTCGTGTAATGTTCCACTCCAGGTCTGGTGAATGAAAAGCCAGGTCAGGTGTAGTTGTAGAGTGCCATGATCTCGAGTAGAAAGTATGTGGGTCGGACGGCTTGTTAATCAACATGAATCTATTCTCATCCTGCCAGTCTTCCAGTCTCTCTCCTCTCTGGTCCATGTGATCATAGCCCCAGCTCTGCGAGTGGCTGTTGAAATCGCCACACACAATCATTTTTTCTTTTAGTGGTAGAGTGTCCAGTGCCTGTGGGCGGTCACTTGGACAGTAGTAATTGATCAGATGTAGATCTGTATTACCTGTCTTAAGTTTAAGTGTCTGATACTCAGCCCCTTCCATGTAGACTTTGATTTGGGAAGCCATGATGTTATTTCTTACAAGGGTCAGTATCCCACCTTTTCGCCTGTTCTTTCGGTCAGATCGGTAACACTGGTAGCCTCTGATTTTGAAGGCTATATTTTCATTGAGGTGAGTTTCTTGCAAGCAACATATGCTTACTTTTTCTTGGTCCAAGATTTTTTCTAATTCTATTTTTTTGTTGCTGACTCCCTCCGCATTCCAGTGCATTATTTTAAGTCTTCGTTTAGTATGGCCAGTCGTCCTATTCTCATGTCCCCTGGCTCCACAGGACATCTGAGAAGGACCTCCAGTAGTTGGGGTTGGACCCTTTCGAGACATAGGGCCCGGCACTGCACCTGCCTGGGGGTCCAAAGCAGGGCGAGCACCATAACGATTAGCAGTAGTCGACATATTCCATTTTGCGTGATTGCGTGGCATCCTGATTTCTGTGGTGCGCCTCTTGGCTGGTTGCCTCCGTCTTCAGCACCTTTCTTTGCTAGAGCAGACTGTGGTCTCACTCGAGTGTAGATGTGTACGCGCGCACACACCTGTCTGCGCATGCATGTACGTGCATACACATCTAGAGCATACTGGTTATTTTCCGGCGCCAGAGACTCGCCGTCGCCCCTTCTCCTGTTAGTTTAAACAGGTCCGCCACGTGAAGGCCAGGAGTTGGACTTTTGCTGCATAGGTTATGTATTCACGAGCCATTGAGGTATTTGAGCAATGTTGGGCGCTCACCCCAACACCGCGCCTCGGCTACATACAGCAACATTTGGAACCCATCTTATGCAATAAGTGGCTATCAATGAATGTAAGAAAGAGAGTACTAAAATGCTATATAGAACCAGTTTTGCTGTATGGCAGCGAATCTTGGAATGTAAATGAACAAATTAGGAAGAACTTAGAAGCAACAGAGATGTGGTTTTTAAGACGAATGTTGCGAATTCCTTGGACTGCCAGAGTAACTAACAACGATTGCCTGAAAGAGGCTAATGAAACTAGAACACTATATACAACAATAAGAAAGAGACAAACATCTTTCTTTGGTCATGTGATGAGAAGAGAGGCATCGGAGAACATCGTGACAACTGGAAAGATCGAGGGGAAGAGAGGCAGAGGCAGACCAAGAGAAATGATGCTGGACGGACTGAGACGGTGGCATGGAGGAATATCATCAGCAGAGTTGATCCAGAACACCAAAGACCGAGATCTGTGGAGAGCCATGAACGCCTACGCCAGCCGACACGGCACTTGATGATGATGACGTAACTTAAGAGGTCACATAGGTCATGCTTCCCCCAGTGAGACGCAGTTCACTGTCAGATTGAAGGAGTCCAAAGTGGTCCCTTCACAAGGCTAAGTCACTTCCTGATATGGGTTGTTGACTGTCCATTGCTCCTAAGAGATCTGGAATGAAACGAACGGAGATGGGTAGTATCTACGTCTACACATCTCAAACACATATGTCTATACATTCATATAAACATACATTCAAGTCATAATATATGATGGTATGATGATATCTGATGGCATGTTACATAAACATATATCAGTTCTAAATAAATAAATATATATGTATATATTCATAAACCCATTTAGAACATCTATAGCTCAAGACATACATCATCACATACATTTATGTAATGGGGTGTTTCCCATATAAGTTCACCTCACTTACTCTTTCCCTTTCTGATTCATTTATACTGTCTTGTCGGAAGGGCTGGTCGCACAGTCCTGTCGAACATTAAATGCCTTCCCTGAATCTGTCTGGGATATTGAATGTCCTAAGTCATGTCTGTCCTCATGCAGACATCATGCAGACAAGGTGAACTGGTGCCATTCCTCAAACCAAGTGGTTTCACCATAATCTTGGTAGGCACTCAAAGTGTTGGTCCAAATAATCAATGGTAATTGGACGCTATCAAGAGACTGGTAGCTCTCAGGAATTTCTCCTAAGTAGTCAGTCTCCCCAATGTTTAACATCATACAGGATGAATCTAAATGTAATTCCTGTACATGCATAAGCCACACGCTCATGTAGCTTGGATAATGGATTTCTCCAAATTATCACATACAACAAACCAGACAACCAAGTGGTGAATGAAAGAAGAAAATAGTTCTCAGTGAAATCGTAAAGCTAGAACTGGAACATTAAGTACAAAGAAAATCCACGAGTGTAAAGTTTGGGAGAATATGTAGAAACAGGAAACTACACAAGCCTTCAGACTAGCAAACAAACTAATCAGAGTAATGGTAACCTGGGTTATAGCTAGGAAATCCTGTCATACGACTTCGTACAGAATCCAACAGAACGAAATGTTAATATTTCTCCAGTAGGTATCCTAAGAATGCTATTGTGAATTTGCGTCTGAAGTCTTGCTGGCCATGCATGTAGTTTTATTCTCTTCATCCCGGGCTAGTTTCCACGTTGGCTAATTAATATATCCCCTATTAATTAACTCCGCCTATTCTATTTCATGTAGGATGAGTTACCGAGATGGATTAAGTGCCAAATTCTTTTCACCCCTCCTCCTTTCCTGTGGACGGTAGTTTCATGTGTCAATCAAATTGACCGATGCCCCCCACGCCTGAAACAATGAAACATGCTTCGCTAGCGATGCAATAGACGTTGCGTCATAACTACATCCCCATCTGTGGTTAACACAAGCCTTCCTTGGTTGCTGTCAGAAATGTGTCAGCCATGTGTTCCTACTTTGCCGCTGTATTGCAGTGAGGTGTTAAGCATCTGGTCCTAATTGCTCCTTTGTGGTGGCAATTACAGACGTCCCGGCTCCAGAAAGTCTGGACTTTTACCGCATGTGTTATTTCAGACGGGTCTGGCTGACCCTCTTATCTCCCATTCTGCCGTGGCTGGTTTACACGTTAGGTCATGTTAACCGTAAGGTGTTAGGTGTCAGTCCCTATTCCAACCGCAGGATTCTAAACTAACACGTCAATCTCAACTGACTGGCTCCGCGATGTATCAACTCGTCCCCAGCACAGATTTCACACTTTGCCGTCTTTCTCTTCCCTGGTACTCAAAACAGTGAGTTTTCAACATTTGATAGCACCCGCCGACTGGTGCCGTGGTGTCTGGGTTTTACGTTTGATCTGGACATCAAAGCTTTCTCAGACCTAGCATTACAGAAATGATGGGGCGTGCGTGGTCAAAATGTAATTTTCTCTTGTTTTCAATCTCTGTTAGTTTTTCCTTATTCCTTGGTTGGGGACTAGATTATTTTCTGATGGACAATTATTCTTTTACTTAGAGAATGATAGAATAATTCTTGTGGGCTCTTTAATTCCTTTCAAACTTGTGTAATTCTGATGCTGCCGGGGCTGTCCCGTCACAGGTAGGCAACAGTGTTACTATTCTTTGCTCCCCCGTATGGTGTTCAATTTCATGTTTCGTTAAGATTCGTCTATAATCCCTAGTGTATTTCGTGAACCAGCCAGATACTGCAGCCCTTGATTGATAAAAAGAAGATAGCTCTCTTAAGAAACAAGGAAAGACCAACGCGTAACACTCTGAGTGAGCTGAAGCAAGCGAGGAAGGATGTACAAAAGGCTGCCAGGCAGTGTGCGAATGATTATTGGATCAAGTTATGTGAGTCCATTCAAATCGCAAGTGATAAGGGAAACATCAGAAGCATGTATGAAGGGATAAAGAATGCCTGTGGTCCAATGATCAAAAGAAGTGCACCGCTGAAAACCTTGACTGGAGAAATCATCACTGATAAGAAACAGCAGATGGATAGATGGGTCGAGCACTATTTAGAGCTTTACTCAAGTGAGACCAAGCTAGCGGATGATGCCCTCAACGCCATAGAGGCCCTGCCAACTCTTGACCACCTGGACACACTTCCCACTATAACAGAAGTTAAGTGTGCTATAAATGAGCTTGCATCTGGCAAGGCTCCAGGTAAGGATGGGATTTCAATAGAGGTAATCAGGAGTGGGCAAGACACACTCGCTCTACAGATCCACCAGCTAATAGAGCTATGCTGGCGAGAAGGACAAGTCCCATAGGATTTCAAAGATTCAAACATCCTAACGCTGTACAAGAACAAGGGAGATCGGAGCAACTGTAACAACTATAGGGGTATCTCACTTCTGTGTATTGTTGGGAAAGTATTTGCCAGAATTGTCCTGCACAGACTTCAAGTCCTGGGAGATCAAGTCTACCCCGAATCACAGTGCGGCTTCCGTCAGAACCGGTCTACCATTGATATGATATTCTCATTGCGACAGATGCAAGAAAAATGCCGGGAACAAAATCAGCCACTGTTTATTGCCTTCATCGACCTCACAAAGGCATTCGATTTGGTCAGTCGTGAGGGTCTGTTCAAAGCACTAAAGAAGATTGGCTGCCCACCAACTCTTCTGTCCATTGTGGAATCGTTCCACACAGGCATGAAGGGTATAATCAAGTTTGATGGCTCAACTTCAGAAGAGTTTGAAATCAAGAGTGGAGTTAAGCAAGGTTGTGTACTATCCCCCACCCTCTTTGGGATATACTTTTCACTTCTACTGAAATATGCCTTTCGTGATCAGGATGACGGTATATACATTCACTCACGCTCAGATGGTGGCCTCTATAATGCTCAGAGATTGAAGGCCAAGACCAAAATTAGCAG